>OZ012735.1:252996104-253481923 GCA_963859935.3 Lathyrus sativus | reverse complement strand
AAACTGATTGCTGCGCTTTCATTGTATTTTCACTCCTTTTTCGTCCATATTTCATCTGAGATTGCTTCTTTTCTTCATGTTGCCTTGTTTAGACGTGATCGTTGAATACCTGCAAAACACAGACAAATACACGGAAATAACCCGAAATCGGATCGAAAACGGTTAGCTTTTAGTCGAATTATGCATGAAAATATCTATATGATTTCGTGTTATCAAACTCCCCTAAGCTTGAACTTTGCTTGTCCTCAAGTAAAACATGGAAAAGTCGGCAAGGACGAGGCAGCTTCTTCGTTCGCAGAGTTTGAAAAAACCGGGATTCTTGGTAGGAACAAGACAAGTATCATGACGACACTGGACTACAAGTCTTCGGAGGGTCCCCTTTTTATGCAAATCGGTCTCAGTCATGCTACTGTATCTTGGTGTCAAGGTTCTCGTGGCAAGTTCACCCTGTTTGTTCTAGCGCAATCACATTAAGCCCGTGTCCGCACACTTTCCATGGCAAGTCGACCTGTTAGTGAATATGATCTCATTTCTGTTTTTGATCTTCTTCATTGATCATAATTTTATGTCATTGATTTCAATGAGTTTTTCGTGTCGTTGGGCTAAATGCTCGGGTGAGGAGCACCTAACTTAGAAGGAAACGTATCTTATATTTTTGGGCTTTTTTAGCTCTCTTTTCATGATTTTTCATCTTTTTGGAGATCATACACTTATTTGCATCGGTCGCTCGCTTAGAAGTGTTTTTAGGATGGTGCTGACTGCTAGTATAAACTACTTGGGGTTGAGTTTGCGTAGACACTATGAGACTTTTGGTACACGTAGGTGGTGAAACCGACTCGTATAAACTAGAGATCTAAGGTGTCTGACGATACTGGTTTTGTTAGAACTGTTGTTTCCTCGGAGTTTCAAACTTGGTTTGAACTCAGGTGCATTCTCGTGGTGCTTTTGCTTTTGAGGAACGAACTAAAATTTTAGTTTACGTTGAATAATTTGGGGATTGTTTGCGTAACGTGAAAAATATATAGACGAGCTTTATTTGCTAGAAATAGAAAGTGTAAAAATAGATATTACTAAAATTCAAAGTGCAGTGAAATGGAAATACAGGAAGTTTCAGATTACAGTGGAGATAAGGCTCCGCTCCCATACTATCTCGATCAGTGTCCACACTGATTCTTGAAGCATGCGAGAGGGAGATACAACTGAAAATGAAAATACATAATATAGTAAACAATGAAGGAAAAAAAAAATGAAAATCTAAGTATCGGCCTCTGTCACGTCCACGCTGGCGTCCTCTGGCTCTAGCAAGGGCTAATCTGTCCTCGTAGCTCATGGCCCCGGTGTGTAGACCGTGTCTCGGAGTCCTTCGACCTGCAGGGTCAGATTCTCTAGGCTCTCAGTGATCGTAGCTTGGCTGGTGTGAAGTTGTTGCATTTGAGTCCGGTGCAAGCCTCGAACTGGTCAGCTCGCTGGTTCTGCTGCTGCAGCATTGTGAGTATCTGTGCCTGCTGGTCTAGGGAGCGACGGAGGTCCTCTTCGTGTAGTCTGGCACGGGATGGTGACGGTGGCGGCGAGAAGACGTACCTACTGGAGGAGGAGGCTGCGATTGCCTCTGGCTGCTCAAACCTGTCCAACTCAGCTTGGATTTCATCTTCGGAATCGTGGGTGGGATCCTGAGTAGGAACAGCGACAGCAGGAGGGGCAGTGAGGTCGAACAACCAGTTGGTACGGTCCTCTGGATGGATGCGGGTGCGGGACGGAGGATGATGCTTCGGACGGTCTTGCCACGCACAACCGGATGGTATTTCCCGTCAGCTCGGGAGCAGGATGAGATGGGAGGCTCTGCAGTGGTCAGTGTCAAGGAACACCGAGGGGATGAAAGGAGGTGCTGGAGGCGGTCGCCAAGGTTCATCCCAAGTGCAATAGCCGTGACAATCCCGCCAAAGTAGAATGGCTTCGAGCCACGTTGCAGTTGGCCTGAATGTGAGCCCAGCAGAAACGGGGCAGCGTTGACGGGTTCATTGTTGAAGACGCAATGAAGAAAGAGAGCTCCTTAGAGTTCACTTTGTGGTTGCTGTCTATGGCGAAGATAGTGTTACTCAACGCTCTGTGAAAGTACCTGATGGTGGGGTTATGGATGTGAGTGGCGTGCAGGGAGTGCCCAAGCCATCGGCATTGAGGCCGGTCAACTGATACCACAGCGCGAAGGCTTCGTGCTGGAACTGATCGCTGATGCGGCGATGAGCGTTGTCGCCGCGAGGTAGCTGTAGGATGCTGGCGATCTGATTCTGATTCACCTGATAGTTGACGCCAAACATCCGGAAACAAGCGGCACCTGTGTGCTGGTTGAGTTCGCCGCTGCTGGTGACGTAAGTGAACGAACTCAAGAACTCAAGGGTGAGTTGTTCGTAGGTTGGCTGGGGTTGGTGTAGAGGTTCCAGATGCCTGCTTGTTGAAGCATCCAGGTTACACCTTCAAGGAGTCCGAGCTCACGTAAGCGATGGAAGGTGCGGGTAGTGAGTCGGCTGGAGTGACCTCTGATGAAATGCAATGTATTGTGCTCGTTGTCTTTCGCCTAACTCGCCCTCAGGGAAGGTAATGTTGCTGACATCTGGATTCCTGGCCATGGTTGGAAGATGGAGAGGTTTCTGAGGTTTTGGGGTTTTTCTGCAGAGAGGGGAAAATGACAGAACGGTGGTTTGGAGGTTGGATTTGGAGTTGAAGTTTATAGTTCAATGTGGGGAGGATGAAAATTCGTAGTGGGGTAGGAGTTTGGATGGTTTGAAAGTGATAATGGGGGAGTGGAAGGGAACACGAACCCTGTTTTATCAGATAGCAGTTCTGGACTGCGTGACGGTCGTCACAAAGGTGTGACGGTCGTCACCCGCGTGACGCTCGTCATGGGGCTGTGACGGTCGTCACAGCAGTAAAATCTGCAGAACGCAGAATTTTGCTCTGAGGGCGTACTCGTGGTGATTTTAAAGCTTAGTATTGATACGGTGATGTAATATAACAGCCAACAAGCAACAATTAATGCGAAAACAGAATAATTAAATAAAAACTAGAATTGAAATAACATAAAATTGAAACAAGTGTATGTAGTACATAATGAAAACGAACAATGCGAAAAATCTAAATGATTAAATGGAACTAAACTAGACTAGACTAAACTGAAACTACTTCTACGAGCTAATGACTAATCTTTTCGTAGCCTTCAACTCATCGAATTCTGTGAATAGTAGTCGAGTTGGTCGCAGACGAGATCCATGAAGCCTACCAGTTCGCCGTGCATGCTTGCGATATCAGCTTTTTACATGAGTCAGAGCTTTATCAACGTCGTCCAATCTGAGTAACACGGCATCCATTTTGTCGGTGGTCTCCTCAGGGATAGGCTCAGGGTAAGTATTGTAGTGTGGAGGAGTCATAGGGTCTAATTCAGTTTCAGAGGCAGCGTCCTCATAGTACATATATGTCGTGTGCCTCAGAGATGTGGTCACTGTCATACATATAGTTCTGGGGTGTGGACTGTGGTGAAGAGGTCCCATAGGCTCATCCAATTCGTAGAGCCAGTTATCCTTGTTGTGGATTGCTTGTCATCAGATGATCAGGCAGTGTGAATAGCTGTACTGGTTTTTCGTTAATAAGGTACTCATATGGTCCCGGTCCCATAGTCCCTAAGATGCGCCTGTTAAGCAGAATTGTATGTTCATGGGTCTGATGGTACCCAAAACGAGTGTTGGCATTTAAATGGAATCTAAGGCCAAGCTCGTGGGCAATCATTGTTACTAGTCCTCCTATAAGAATAGGTGTCTGAGGTTCCAGCGTGAGGCGTTTGAAAGATCGCATCATGAAAGGCATTGCATTTACTGTCCGTCCCTGAGAAGCACAGAACATGATGAATAACTCTTCCTTAGACACTGCAGTAATATTTTCTTCTTTTCCAAACAAGGTGTGAGCTAGTATCTTATGGAAGTATCTGAAGGCTGGGTTATGAATGTCATCATTGTACATTTTTGTCTGGTTCAGGGTGATAGTCGCCTGTGATTCTACCCCAGAAGTGATCGAGTTGCAAATCAATATCGTCATCTTCTGCACTGATGAACACATGCGGTCCGCTAGGGAATCCTAGGAGGTTAGCTAGTGACATCCGGCTATGGGTTTGGTCCATTCCAAACAATCGGAAGGTAATCAACTCTGTGCTGGATCCAAAACCATAGTTGGGTGTATATCTGAAGGAACTAAGGAATTCGTAGGTAAGATCCTTGTAGGTAGCGAAGCGTGTTTTCAGAGCAGTGTTCTCCCAACCCAGTTAATTGAACAGGTATTGAATGCTATCTGTGATCCCTAGTTTATCCATAGTAGCCTTGTCATAATACAGCGTTAAGGCGAATTCTCTTTCGGTCAGTGCTGCAAATCTTGCCTTTTGAGCGAGTCCTCTGAAGTGAACCTTTGTGAAGTCGTACTCGGCCATATTCGCAGGTAATTCAGAGAAAACAGAAGGAATGTTTTGAAGACTTTAAAAATCCTGAAGAGTTTGAAACAGGAAATTGAAGTCAGGATTTTTCGAAACGAAAAGTGGTAGAAACAAAAGACAAAAGAGAAAAAAATAAAATAAGAAGAAGAGTACGAAAATGAACGAAAGTAGAAAGTAGTAGGAATTTTAGAATTTTTGTTGGATTTTTCAAAGTAGAATTTTAAAGAAAAATGAAATGCAATAACGAGGGAAATTTGGGTTGCCTCCCAATAAGCGCTGTTTTTAGCGTCTAAAGCCTGACGATAGCTTGGTGAGAAGCTATTCGGGTGTCTGAGCCGGAAGCTCGAGCAATGTTATATTGCTGACTTGAGGACTGTTGTCATTCTTATTGTAATGTTTTAGACGTTGCCCGTTTACGATAAACGATGCATTTGTCTTATCGGTAATTTCAACAGCTCCACTCTGAAGTACTTTAGTCACTTCATAGGGTCCAGACCACCTAGATTTTAGTTTTCCTGGGAAGAGTTTTAATCGTGAATTAAAGAGCAATACGATGTCTCCCACACTGAATTGTTTCCTGATTGAACGTTTATCATGCCACTTTTTAGTTCGTTCTTTGTAGATACGGGCATTTTCATAAGCGTCTAATCGAAGTTCTTCCAACTCGTGTAAGTTCAAGATTCGCTTTTCTCCTGCCTCGGTGTAGTTGAAGTTGAGTGTCTTAATGGCCCAAAAGGCCTTATGCTCTAACTCTACAGGGAGATGGCAGGATTTACCATAAACTAATTTATAGGGGGTATTACCTATTGGTGTCTTAAATGCGGTCCTATAAGCCCATAAAGCTTCTTGTAGCTTCGATGACCAATCTTTTCTCGAGGTAGCGACAGTCTTTTCCAAGATCTGTTTTATTTCTCTGTTCGAGACCTCTACTTGTCCGCTAGTTTGCGGATGGTAGGGTGTAGCTACTCGGTGCCGGACTCCATATCTAGAGAGAAGTTTATCGAATATTCGTGATATGAAGTGAGATCCTCCGTCACTAATGACGAGTCTGGGTACACCGAATCTAGGAAAGATTGTGTTCTTGAAGAGTTTGATCACTACTCGTGCATCGTTTGTTGGAGCAGCTATGGCTTCTATCCATTTGGACACGTAATCGACAGCGACGAGTATGTAGTTATTTCCAAAAGAAGGTGGGAAAGGTCCCATGAAATCTATTCCCCAGACGTCGAAGATTTCTACCTCTAAGATTCCTTTTTGAGGCATTTCATCGCGTCGTGAGATGTTGCCAGTTCGTTGGCATCGATCACACTTTTGCACAGCGATGTGAACGTCTTTCCAGAGATTAGGCCAGAATAGGCCGGCTTGGAGAATCTTAGCGCACGTCTTGGACGTACTAGCATGACCACCATATGGTGCTGAGTGGCATTGGGAAATAATATTTTCTATTTCTTCCTCTGGGACACAGCGACGATATATGTTGTCGGCCCCTCTCTTGAAGAGTAGGGGTTCGTCCGAATAATAGTGTTTCAGATCGTGGAAGAATTTCTTCTTTTGCTGATAAGTAAGATCTGGTGGAAGCACGCCCGCAGCGAGGTAATTAACGATGTCAGCATACCAAGGTAATGTGACTTGGGCATAGACGGCTTCTACGGCTTTTTCGAATTCTGGATCTTCCGAGATTGAATTGGGTATATCACTTTCTAATTTGGCTATCAGACGTTCGTACGGGAAATCGTCATTTATCGGTACTGGTTCATGTCTGATGCCTTCTATTCGGGATAAGTGATCTGCAACAACGTTCTCGGTTCCTTTCTTATCTTTGATTTCTAAGTCAAACTCTTGTAGTAACAGGATCCATCTCAATAGTCTTGGTTTGGCATCCTTTTTGCTTATTAGGTACCTTATGGCAGCGTGGTCTGTGTATATGATAATTTTTGCTCCTACTAAGTAAGAACGGAATTTGTCAAGCGCAAATATAACTGCTAGAAGTTCCTTTTCTGTGGTGGCGTAGTTCATTTGGGCAGGATCTAAGGTTCTACTGGCATAGTAGATGGCATGGAGTTTCTTGTCCTTCCTTTGTCCTAGAACTCGGCCTACAGCGTAATCACTCGCGTCGCACATGATTTCAAACGGTAGTCTCCAATCGGGTGGTTGCATGATTGGTGCGGTGATAAGGGCTGATTTTAATGTTTCGAATGCTTTTAAACAGTCGTCGTCGAAGACGAACTCAGCATCTTTCATCAACAAGCCGGTCAGAGGTTTTGTGATTTTCGAGAAATCTTTTATAAATCTTCTGTAGAAACCGGCATGTCCTAGAAAACTCCGTATTTCTCGTACGGATTTTGGAGGTTGGAGATCTTTTATAATCTCTATTTTAGCTTTGTCTACCTCAATCCCTCTATCTGATATGACGTGTCCTAGAACTATTCCTTGTCGGACCATAAAATGGCATTTCTCCCAATTTAGGACGAGGTTTACTTTTACGCAACGTTCTAGTACCATTTCTAAGTTTTGTAAGCATCCTTCGAAACTTTGTCCACATACCGAGAAATCGTCCATAAACACTTCCATAATGTCGTCTATGAAATCTGCAAAGATTGCCATCATGCATCTTTGGAAGGTTGCTGGAGCGTTACAGAGTCTGAACGGCATTCGGCGGTAAGCAAAAGTACCGTAAGGACAGGTGAATGTAGTCTTTTCTTGGTCATCAGGATGGATGGGAATTTGGAAAAAGCCTGAGTAACCATCTAGATAGCAGAAATATGAATGTTTGGCTAGTCTTTCCAACATTTGGTCTATGAAGGGTAACGGGAAGTGATCTTTGCGCGTAGCCTTGTTAAGCTTCCTATAATCAATACACATCCTGCTTCCAGTCACGACTCTTTTTGTTATTGATTCGCCATTTTTGTTTTTAACTACTGTGACTCCTCCTTTCTTTGGTACGACGTGAACTGGGCTAACCCATTCACTATCGGAGATCGGATAAATGATTCCTGCATCTAGCAATTTCTTTACTTCATCTCTGACTACCGTGCTCAGGATGGAGTTCAGTCTTCTCTGATGCTCTCGAGAGGTTTTAGAGTCTTCCTCTATTGTAATTCGATGCATACAGATTGAAGGGCTTATACCTTTTAAATCGCTTATGTTATAGCCTAACGCGGTGGGGTACTTCTTTAGGACTTCTAATAACTTTTTGGTTTCTGGTTGTCCTAAGTCGGCGTTGACTATCACTGGTCTTTTTAGTTCATCGTCTAGAAATTCATATCTGAGGTTTTTGGGTAGTGTTTTAAGTTCTAAAGATGGGTTCTTCGGACCTGGCATATGGTTTGGGGTCAGTGCTAAGCTTTCGCTTAGGCTGTCGTCTTTGTACGGTTTACGCCAATTATCGTCTTCAGAAATGTCGGGTATTTGAATCTTTATTATTTCTGAATACGTGGTCTCTTCATTTTCAAGTTCTCTTATGCATTCGTCAATTTCGTCTACTAAATAGCAGGTATCGTCTATGGCTGGTGCTTGTAGAACTTGGTGAGAATGAACTCTATCTTTTCTTCTCCTACTTCGAATGTTAGCCTTCCTTTCTTCACGTCTATAATCGCTCCGGCTGTAGCTAGGAACGGTCTTCCTAGGATAATTGGGGTTACAGTGTCCTCCTTGATGTTCATGATTATGAAGTCGGTTGGAATGTAGAATTGTCCTATGCGTACTGGAACGTTTTCCAGTATTCTGACGGGGTATTTTACTGATCTGTCAGCTAATTGTACGGACATTTTGGTTGGCCTGAGGTCTCCCATATTCAGCTTTTTGCATATAGATAAGGGCATAACACTGATACTGGCTCCTAAATCGCATAGAGCTTTGTCTATTACGAACTTTCCTATGACGCAGGGTATGGAGAAACTACCTGGGTCTTTTAATTTAGGAGGCATGCGGTTCTGAATAATAGCGCTACACTCTGCAGTAAGTGTAACTGTTTCGTTATCCTCGATCTTTCTCTTATTCGACAGGATCTCTTTGAGAAATTTAGCGTATGACGACATTTGAGTTATCGCTTCTGTAAAAGGAATAGTAATATTCAGTTGTTTAAGGAGCTCTACAAATTTCTTAAACTGTCCTGAAGTTTTAGAGTTTATTAGTCTTTGCGGATAAGGAATAGGTGGTTTATATGGCGCTGGAGGTGCTTGAGGTTTTTCACTTGCGGTATCCTCCTTCTCGTTGTCCTCCTTCTTCTCTAACTCAGATTCCTTTTCTGCTTGTTCAGCTGGTTTTTGTTGCATGGCTGAGTTTTCGGTCCTCGGATCGATCGGTTCGTCCAATTCTTTTCCACTTCTTAGTATCACAGCATTTGCTTGGCCTTTGGGATTCTGTTCGGGTTGTCCAGGAAATGTGCCAGCAGGTGCGGCAGCAGATGCTTGTTGTTGAGCCACTTGTGATATCTGAGTTTCTAACATTTTGTTGTGGGTGGCTAAAGCGTCTACTTTTCCTGTCAACTGTTTAATTTGCTCGCTAGTGTGTATGTTTTGATTTAGGAACTCTTTGTTTGTTTGAGCTTGAGTAGCTATGAACTTTTCCATCATCAATTCGAGGTTCGATTTCCTAGGTGCATTCTGAGAAGCTGGTTTCTGATATCCTTGCGAAGCAGTAGGCATTTGCAATGCATTTTCGCTTTTGTAAGAAACGTTTGGATGATTTCGCCAACCTGGGTTGTAGGTATTTGCGTAGGGATTTCCTTGAGCATAATTTACCTGGTCTGGCGGGATTCCGGCTAGCAATGGGCATTCGGGTGCATTATGAGTGGTACTTCCGCATAACTCGCAATTTGGAGTTACTGCAGCGACAATTGCAGTGGGGTTAACGGTCAAACTATCAATCTTCTGTGTTAGAGCATCTACTTTAGCATTGAACTTTTCAAGGCTGCTGATTTCATACATCCCACCTTTCGCTGTGGTTTTCTCAATTGGAGTGCGTTCACCTCCCCATTGGTAATGGTTTTGTGACATGTTTTCTATTAATTGATAGGCTTCATCGTATGGCTTATCCATAAGTGCACCGCCCGCGGCAGCGTCTATTGTCAATCTAGTATTGTATAGAAGCCCATTATAGAAGGTATGGATTGTCACCCAGTCTTCTAGACCGTGGTGAGGACATGTTCTCATCATATCTTTGAATCGTTCCCATGCTTCGTAGAGAGATTCAGCATCCTTTTGTCGAAATCCGTTGATTTGAGCTCTAAGCATAGCAGTTTTGCTTGGCGGAAAATATCTCGCTAAGAAGACGTTCTTCAATTGCTCCCACGTCGTAACGGAGTTGGATGGTAACGATTGTAACCATGTCCATGCTCTGTCTCTAAGAGAGAATGGGAAAAGACGAAGTCTTATCGCGTCTGGAGTTACTCCATTTGCTTTCACTGTGTCTACGTATTGTACAAACTTCGTTAGATGTTCGTTCGGATCCTCAGTTGCGTTTCATGAGAATTGGTTTTGTTGTACAGTCGACAATGATGGTTTCAGCTCAAAATCATTTCGGGTAATAGCTGGGGCAGCAATGCTACTTCTAGGCTCCATCTGAGATGGTGTAGCGTATGCCTTCAGCGGTTTGTTCGGAGGTCCTTCAGCCATCTCTGGTTCTTCTTCTTCTGATTTGGGAATGGGAGTGAGAGGTTCGGGAGTGTTATGTTTGAGTTGTTTGAGTTGGTACTCAATGATTCTACTTCTTAAATGTAAGAAGCGTTCTAGTTCTGCGACTGAAGGTTTTACGATATCGCTTTGCGGGCGATTTCTTGGCATACAATCGACAGAACTAGTAAAGGAAAAATGAAAATTGTTAACCTAGTCTATACGGCGTAACAGAAGGTTACACTATTGACTAAACGGGTCCCCGACAACGGCGCCAAAAACTTGATCGCGACTTTCTATGTCTAATACAACTAACTGCAAGTGCACAGTCTATCGCGTAGTAATAATAGATATCGATCCCACAGGGACTCGTAATCAAACTAGTGTTCTCGGGAGTTACTATGTTTAGCTAGGTAGAATATGTTTTAAGGGAATAAGATTGTCACTAAAAGAGGGAACTAAGATTACTATTTAGATTTTAATTAATTGAATCGATACGTAGCAATTGTGTTCTTCAGGGATTTGATAACTTACTGGTGTATGAAGTAGTTTTCACAGTTTATTTAAGCAGAAAATGGAGATTCGAAGACTCTCGTCTCACGATGGTTGTTGACGCTAATCATAATCCTAAGGGCCAAACGTACACTTTCGTATCCCGTTCGGGGTTAAAATTATTTTTTGGAAATCTCTAAGTTCTAATTCATTTTAAAGTGCTTTCGCTGTTATTAAAACAAATGCCTAGTGTTTACTATCTGACCTTACCGCAGCTTTCGCTTGTTGGTTCGTATCTTAATTAATTTCCCACTTTCGTGGCAAAACTACTTTTAAATAAGTTCTCGCTTTCGCGACGAAGTTTATTTCGTGAATCAATTTTAAACACTTAGACCATAGATTACTTTTGTGAAAAGAAAGTTTTCAAACAAGAGTTATCAAATCCCATTCGAATTATTACTACATATCGATTACCTAAGTTTAGCTAGACATGGAATTGGGAAAAACAAAACATAAATAATAATAATAAATAATAAATTGCATTATGAATAAAACAGAAGTCGATCAAAATGAAAACCTGTAAATATGCCAATTGGCCTTTGGGCAGATCCTCCACAGATGTTGGCAGGATTATGGTCTTTAGTGCCAATTTGATCGTACAGTACAATAGGAATTACAGAAGAGCGGAAATGGAAATGAGGAAATGTAAAGGGAAATGAATACAAATAAAACTGAAAAGTAATTTGCTCTGGAAATTAAATTCGGCAGCACTTCGTGGTATGAATGCAGCACCCTTTCTGAAGTTCCCTGCTTCCCTTTTTATAGAAGTGGAATCCCAACGGTTATCTCTGAGGATGATGGACCTTGAGGCAGATAATTTAGGGAGTAGTGGTCCACTTAATGGGAATTGGAACTGCTCTTTTGACGTGTAATCTGAGTGGGGCGTTTTTGCCTGCATGACGGTCGTCACAAGGTGTGACGGTCGTCACCCGTGTGACGGTCGTCATGAAGCTGTAACGGTCGTCACATCAGCAAAAACTGATTGCTGCGCTTTTCATTGTATTTTCACTCCTTTTTCGTCCATATTTCATCTGAGATTGCTTCTTTTCTTCATGTTGCCTTGTTTAGACGTGATCGTTGAATACCTGCAAAAACATCAGACAAATACACGGAAATAACCCGAAATCGGATCGAAAACGGTTAGCTTTTAGTCGAATTATGCATGAAAATATCTATATGATTTCGTGTTATCAAAGACCTTGTTATGTTTCATGTAACAGCCCAATTTTTAATAATTAGTTATTTCCATTAATTAATTGATTTATTTGGATTATTCTAATTATTTGAATAATTAGATGATTGTTCAATGGATTGGTAGATGTTTTGAGAGAGGAAATATATTGGAAAGAAATAAAGAGAAAGATATATATATATATATATATATATATATATATATATATATATATATATATATATATATATATATATATATATATATATATATATATATATATATATATATATATATATATATATATATATATATATATATATATATATATATATATATATATATATATATATATATATATATATATATATATATATATATATATATATATATATATATATATATATATATATATATATATATATATATATATATATATATATATATATATATATATATATATATATATATATATATATATATATATATATATATATATGAGGAAGTTGAAAGAAAAGAAAAAGATAGAAAACATAAGAGAAGAGAAAGAGAAGGAAAAGAGAGAAAAGCTTGGAATCACCAAGAACGACTTCTAGCTTCCGATTAATCAAGGTAAAGGTGTGAAATCTTACTATCTTAATCAATGTGTATGATTATGTATGTGTGTGTTTGGATTTGTTGGGTGTTTTCTACATTTTCCATTTTAGGTCAAAATGAGTTTAATCGGTAGAAACCGAGTTTGAACGGTTAGAATCTGAAATTGACGGCGTAGTTTAGTCAGGTGATGTTGGGCTAAGACTACTGAGGTCGTTGGGATTGAATCAGTTGATTTCGGGATGATTGGATGATTTTGGACAGTTAGGGATTCTGAGTTCGCAGGTTCGCCCAGCGAGTGGGCAGCGAACCAAGTCAGTAGCCAAACTCAGTCTTCGCTGGCGAGTTCGCCAGAAGAAGGCTAATGGAGAGGGTTTGCCAAGCGAAGGAATCCAGCGAGTGGTAGCGAATACTTTCAGTAGCTACTGACTAGCTTCGTCAGCGAGTTCGCCAGGCGAATGAGGCAGCGAACATTCGCTAGAATGCTTCGCCAGGCGAAGGTCAGCGAATGTGACAGTATTTGTTTTATTTTGGTTGGTTCCATCCAATGTTGATGTATTTGATATAAATATGTAGCGTATAGTTTGTGTGCTGTTATATGATGTGATATGGGTAACCGTATGGCGTGAATCCTAGATTATGAATCGATTGTGAATATGTGGTCTTTTGGCATATGTGATGCATTGTTTAAATTGATTAAAATGCATGATGAATGTGATTGAGTTTGTTGCCGTTTGGCACGATATTTGTAAGTGCATATTGCTTGTATGCGATGGTGGGTGAAGAATGCATGAGAATATATATTGCGAGTACATGTGTATTGTTTGGTAATGTAAGAATGATGTTGGAAATATGTATATGTGTTGAGTCGTACTCACTGGGGTAGAATGACTAAGATGTCGTTCCTGGTGGAATAATTACCGGGGTAGAATAACTGAGATGTTGTTCCTCGTAGGGTATAAGTGATGTACCCATACTCCCAAAAGGGGATTGGTGTTAATTGATGAGTTTTATATGAGCCATATGGCATAAATATCATTGTGGTATGAAGGATGCTGATGTGTATGAATTGTTGAATTGTGAGTTATAAATGTGAATCTAGTATGAAACGATATGAGATGAATGATGAACATATGTATATATGCATTGTGATATATATATATATATATATATATATATATATATATATATATATATATATATATATATATATATATATATATATATATATATATATATATATATATATATATATATATATATATATATATATATATATATATTGTGAATGCAATTGAATATACGTGATGTATGATGATTGTATGTGATAATATGTGTAGGATGCATAATTATATATTTGTGAATATGTATGCATTTTGTGTTGATTGATCCCGCGTAGGATCTGCAGAAACATCGTGTGCCCATGTGGGGTGTGAGTGATGGTTTATAGTTGATTGAGTCATGTTTGCATGTGAAGCATCATGATATGCATTTGTGTTATTTGATCCCGTGTAGGATCTGCAGAACCTCGTGTGAGCGATGGTTATATTTGATCCCGTGTAGGATCTACAGAACCTCGTATGATACGATGGTTATAATTAATTCTGCGTAGAATATGCAGAACGATTGTGTGCCCATGTGGGGTGTGAGCAATCGGATTGTGTGCCCATGTGGGGTGTGAGCAATCCTGAAACATCATGTGCCCATGTAGGGTGTGAGCGATGGGTGAACATCGTAGGCCCGACAGGGAGTTACTTCGGTAGCGAGCGATGGTTCCATTTTGGTTCTTCAATTGAACCTGCTGAATCGAGTCGGTACAACATTTGCATCTGCATAGAGTCGTGAGTCGATCTCTATGAGTTGCATTTATCATCTTTATATGATGCATTGGTGAAATAAACATGAATGTAGATGTTTATGTGAATTGGTGATGAAAAGAACATATTTTGTATGTTTATATGGATTGATTGGAATTATGGATGTACGCATGATAAATATGCTTGATGATTATCCATATTTGTTTATACATAGATTGCGATGTATATGAGGGAATCGTGAATGTATGCATGATGAAATGCTTGGTTATATATATATATATATATATATATATATATATATATATATATATATATATATATATATATATATATATATATATATATATATATATATATATATATATATATATATATATATATATATATATATATATATATATATATATATATATATATATATATATATATATATATATATATATATATATATATATATATATATATATATATATATATATATATGTGTGTGTGTGTGTGTGTGTGTGTGTGTGTGTGTGTGTGTGTATGTATGTATGTATGTATACATTGTAATGTATGTTAGTGAGTGGTGACATATTGTGGTAAGAAGTATAATTATGGATATTCTATGTTATAGAAATATATTATATGCTTTGTTATTGTGTTAATAGGCATTGTGGTGAGAAAAGGTGGAACATATGTATTCTGTACTTGTGCATTTATATATGATTATGTGTATTGATTATTATGGTAATATTTCTCACCCTTCTGCTGGAATGATGTCCTATATGACATCGTGCAGGTATCAAGGAGTAGTACTGCTAGTAGTTGCAAGTTCGCTGTTGGTGCAGCTGTTTAGTATTTAATTATGTTGGGTCAAGTCATGCTCTGGTTATGTAACACTGGGATCGCGGGGTTTATGCCTTAGAGATATATTATGTCTTCTAAGTTGTGTTTTTAATGTATTGAAATATTATGATGTTGGCCTCGGTGCCTAAGTGTTGATGATTATGCAATGAACATGAATGTTATGTGAAGAGAATTATGTAAATAAATTGAATCCGCTGCTACATGCAAAGTGAACTTTGAAACGCATGATTATTTTATTTGAGTGTTAATAAGCATGACAACTAATTTTGATGTATTGGAATTATGTGTGACACCCTTTTGTGAAAGCATGTTAATTTACTTTGATTAATTATGTATTATTCCGTGGGGTTAGAAGGGTGTTACATTTCACATGATTCATTCTTGGTTGTTGTTGTTGACAAATCTTTTTCCATATTCTCTCTTATTCGTGTACAATGTACTCCTATTTTATGTTAACATGGTGATTGTAGGATTACCATTGATTTGTGTTGCTATGAAAAAAAAGGACAAGAGAGGATGAAGTTAAAGTGAAAGATGCAAACTTGTGTGATAGACCTAGAATGGCACCTATTGAAATTTAACACAAGTTTGCAGTTTTCTCCCTAGTTTCTTCCTCCTTTCATTTTACAAGTTTGTCTTAATTTTCCAATAAAGGTTAGTTATCACGTTCTCCCAATCTATGTTAATTAATTGAACTTTTTGTTAATAAATATTTCTAGGGAGTTATTTATATCATATGTGATGGATTTTTTCACTAACCTCTCATTGAACATGCATTCATTTAAGTATATTTTTGAGATAATAATTAGAAATATTAAGTTATCTTGAAAAACAACTTAGATGATCCAATATTTTTTGAATTGCATGCATCTTGTAATTTGTGATTTCCTCTTTAGTCCATAGAATTTAATTCAATGCCACAAATTCTTTAAAACAATGATGATAAATTGATGTTAGTCTGAGTCTTTTATACAAACTTTGATGTTTGCAAAATGTACTAGAAAAAAATGAGGAAATAAAATTTTGTATGTAAGACTTAGATGACATTCATTCATCATCATTACTTTGAAGAATTTGGAATTGAATCAAATTATATGGGTTAATAATGAAATCAAGAATTACAAGATTCATGCAATTTGAAAAACATTTGACCATTCAAGTTGCTTTTTCAGAATAATTTGATTTTTTTTATTATTATCTCAAAAATATAGTTGAATGGTTGTATATGGTTAATGTCAAATTGATTATCATCTCTCTTTAATTATATGCATTGTAAATATCAAATTGATTATTATTTATTTTTAAAATTTGCAATGTTGATCTTTATTGAACGGTTTTTTGTTTTTTATTTTTTATTTTACAAGAAATTACTTATATAATTACTAATGTGTTTAAAGAACCAAATTAAATTTGTGTTCTTTTGTTTTGAATCAAAAGTTAAACCCTTATTTGGAGAATACTCAATAATTGTATACTAGTCAAAGAAAATCGTATAAAGAGAAAAATATTAACAAAGGTTTTAGAGGCGGAATCCTTCTGAAAAAGGCCGGATAAAATACAACTTCGATGTAAGCCTTAAGATGAAAGGAATATAGGGATTTGGATATATCTTTATAAACAAGAAAGGAAAAATTGTAGAGGTTGGTATGGAGATAATGAAGGGCAACGAAGACCTTAATCTTGCAGAAGTAGTGGTGTTAAGAAGAACCATGGAAGTGGTGATTGAATGTTATTTTAGAAGTGTAGACATCGAAAATGAAAACAAAATCTTGCAAACAATTTGAATAAGATAGATCCTTAAGATTATGGTTTGTGAAACAATCAAAAGGGATGCGACAAAATTTCGGCATTTTAGGGTTTCATATACCAGTTGAAACAACAAAAATCTAGCTCATGTGCTAGCCAAAGAGTCCCACTCTTCGAGCATTTAACTTGTCACCCCTCTTTTATACCTGACACCCCCACATAATTTCATAATTCCAAAAGTGTCCTTGTTAAAATTTTGAATCAAATTTGTGTGCGAAATTTATAGTAGGAAATTCAAAAGTTCTGGTACAACCAATATTTTTAGTAGTGTATTTAGAATTTCCAGTATGAACTAATACTAGAATTTTAAAAAATTCCAAGACGTGTGCAATTTTACCGATATTTTTAAAAATTACTATGTTATAACAGAAATTTAAACCAAAGTGAAATTTCTGGTCGTTCAATCTTATAAGATTTCAAACTGTTAGGATTTTGTCAACAGTTTTAAACGGCTGTGATTTCCCCAGCCGTTTTGTGTGGTCTAGAATGAATTTAAAGTTGTATAAATAGGGGTTACATATTATTGATAAAAACATCTCAAAATGCCTATTCCTTAATTTTTGATTAAGAAAGAAGTGTACTTTAACAGGGTTGCACCTCTTGTAGAGTTCTGGCTTCCGGTTGACACCATATCTCGCCACCTTGGCAGTCAAGTTGAGTGAATTGTTTCCTTATGCTAATAACATAAAGGTGAGAAAGATTGAGTTTCGTGATGATTAAATTGATATTAATGGAAAGGTGATATACAAACTTATTGAGTTGAAGACTGATGACAACACTACAATAAATAATACTTTTATGATGAAGCTTTCACAATGTACAATATAAAACCGAGGGTGTATGTAAAAAAATCAATCTGTTACCTCAGTTCTTTGTAAAGGCGACCCAACAATATGCCCAGTGTTTAAGATTTGATTCCCAACTCCTGCAGTTTTATGTTTTATATAGAACCAAAAGTCGTCTTTAATTTTTGTAGATTTTACGTCAGATATGTTACCTCGATTTTTAGGATAACCGAGATAAATAATCTCTATTTTTTTAATTCTTTTTGGAACCAAAAAGGCGCCTTTATTTTTTAAAGTTTTACGTCAGATATGTTACCTCAATTTTCAATATAACCGCGATAAAAATTGTTTATGTTTTTTATCCACTCAGTTCCTACCTAATTCACTTCTAGAGCCTTAGCAAAAGAACGCTTCTTCTCCAGCCAATGAAAGAACAATTATTTTCCAAGGAGCCCTAGCGAACGAAAGAACACCATTATTCTCTGGTATGTTATTATTGTTATTGTTGTCCCTGTTGTTGCTTTGGTCAATTAGTGTTGTTCTTGTTATTCTCTATTACTATTGTTCTTGTGTATTATGGATGTGTACTATTTTTAATTTTTTCAGAAACTTTATGTGATTATGGATCGTAGTTGAATGAAATCTAATAGATTAAGTGTAGATTATGAGAATGGATTGAAATTTTTTTTTGATTTCGCTGAAAAAAACCTTCCTAACAATAATGAGATTTTTTATTGTGCTTGTAATAACTGCTTTAATACGGAAAAAAACATCATAGGGATGTTATATTCAATCATTTTGGTTGTGATAGAATTATTCAAATTACACGAAATGGGTATGACATGGTGAAACGACAAAAAAGAAACATTTGTCACATATAGTTGAAGATGATGAAGATATGAATGATACCTTAGAAGACATCATTCGTGATATTGGAGTTGATGCTTTCAAGAAGACATCATTGGTTGATAATTTGCAAAGAGACATGGAAAATTTGTTGTATCCGGGATGTAAAGAATTTACAAGATTGTCGGTCGTGTTAAAACTATTTAATCTTAAGGCAAGAGATGGGTAGACGAATAAAAGTTTTGCTAAATTTCTTGAATTGTTGAAAGAATTTTTTCCCGAAGGTAACACGCTACTGAATCATACTTATAAGGCCAAGAAGATATTGTGTCCAATGGACTTGGACTTTGTCAAAATACATGCATGTCGTAATGATCACATATCATATATGAAAAATTTGAAAACTTGAAGGAGTTCCTGAGGTGTGGGTGTGACACCCTCATTTTCATCTTTAGCCTTTCATACCCTACATTCGCCATATCATACATTGTTCTATTGCATATCAAGCATGTGGGTTCACAAGGTAAAGATTGGGTCGGTTTGTTGCTTTCCATTTCAAATAAGATAAATTGCCTATCATGAGCTACATGGAAGAAAAGGTTCATCATCTAAGGTTTGATCTAAGATGGAAAGTCTACTTGTGTAGATTCCTTCAAGAAGAAGTTACTTGAAAAGAATATTAGGATATTCGAGGGTAATATTCCTAATGAACATGAAGTGCAAGACCTAATTCAAGACTTCATTCATTTCAAATTCAATGGCATAAGGGAGATATATCATTCCAAATTCAAAATTCATGAATTCAAGATTAGATTCAAGAATGTTACAAAAAAAGAAATTTCATGACATTTGCAAGAATGTCACATTTGTTACAAAAGTTTCTAACTCTAAGCAATGCTTAGAAAATTAAGCTATTTCTAGTCTTAATTCAAGTTTCTAACTAACTTCATGTTATGGTACCCCTCATGCCTCATCAAATCTCCATTTGCTACATATAATTCATAACCCACAAATATCCAAGGTAAATAATTAAGGTTTAATTCAACATTAGAGCATTTTCAAAAGGAAAACCATTTATGCTTATTCATGGGCAATTTCAAGTCATTTTTAAATTGATCCAAAACAGCCCCATGGTCAACTAATTCCCAACCAAACAAACCAAGTCATAAAACTTGAGGAACTAGATCATGTTGGTTCACTTACATGCCAAAATTCAGAATTTCAAAATTCTGTCAAAGGGAGAGGCATGAACCACAAGTACAACCCAAGAACAAGTGAATAAAGGAGGTCAATGCAGAAAAAACAGCACTAGGAAAGTGCAGCAGCAAAAGCAAAAAAGTAGCATGCTAGAAATGGAAAGAAAAGGGGGCTACACCAAGAAAGTGGTAATAAGCATTTTCAAATGTAGAAATTCTAAAACTTGAGACATGTGCAAGCTCTATTGTTTTGGTACAGCAGCAAAAGTGCAGTAGAAAAGTAAGATTTCTAGAGGAAAAGGGTGCACCAAGAAAGTGGCATTGGACATTTTTAAGTGTAGAAATTCTGGAGTTTAAAGACATGTGCAAACCTTAATGCTTTGGGTATAAAAGAAAAGCAACAGCAGTAGAAAAAGGCATTCACTACACATTGACATAGAGAGAGAGAGAGAGAGAGAGAGAGAGAGAGAGAGAGAGAGAGAGAGAGAGAGAGAGAGAGAGAGATTGAGAGCAAAAAAGGCATTGAGAAAAAAATCAGAAAAAAGAGAGTAAGAGAAAAAAACAGAAAAAAGAGTTTGAAAAGAAAACCTTGAGAGAACAAGACAGGAACAAAAAACCAGAAGAAGGAGGTGGACCATAGAAGCATATCTAACAAAGGCCATTTGTGAAGGAAGATAGTAACTCTTGGGTATCCTTCCCTTCAAACCCTTATCTTTTTTATATTCTTGCATGTTTTATTTTCATGTGTTTTTCTTGTGTTGTATACTAAAATAAGATCTTGATATGACCAAGAAATATTGTAAAAGAACAAAGAAAAGAGAAAGAAAATAGGTTAGTTTTCATAGCGACATGAGTTGAAAATACTCATGTGTGCTGTCATGTTCGCTGGCAAGTTCGCCTAGCGAACTTTGCCCCATTTCTCCTCTGTTTCCATAAAAGAGGCATATTCTGGGAAAAATAGCATAAAGTTCGCCTAGCGAACTTCTTGATGTTTTCTTGCTGTTTCTGGGCAGTTTCGCTACAGCCTTTGCCTAGCGAATTTCCCTTAGTTTTTTCCCAAAATTTGTTTTTTGGGTTTTGTGTTGTTTCAAGCCGACTAATTTGATGTGGTTGCATGACCGTCGTATGTGGATGTTGTTACGGTCATTTTTGACTTTTGGTTCTAAAAACTATTTTCAAAAATAAACTCTCGATTTGAACGAGCCATTTTCACCCTTGTAAGTCGATCGCCTTGTGCGTTCGCCATCGACCTTGTTCGCATCACTTCAAATATTTTTACAAACAATAAAACCCTTGATCCAACATCAAGTGGTATTTTTCTCATAAAAAATCCAAAACACAATAAAGATACAATTTGGGTCATACACCATAAACTTTAAAGTGGTGGAGAAGGAATGAGAATGGAACCCTCATACACTCGTTCCGAATGTTTTGAATGCAAGGGACTGGATTTGGTTATTCGAAATATTCATCTCCATCCAAAGTTTTTAGTGTGATCCTAATCAAAAATAATCTCTTATCAAAACCTAAAAATAACATCAACTCATCAAACTTCTTTTCACCTTAGGACATCAATCCGAAAACCCTTTTTCAAGGTATAAAATCAACCAACAAACAACCATTTCACAATCCTCCGAACTACGGAGCTCTGATTCTTCACTTCTTTTAAGTGGGGATACGTAGGCACAAGGGTCACAATCCTTGGCGAGCACTTAATAAAAAACCAAACCCTTTTCTTTTAAGCAAGCAAACTTTTAATAAAACACCCATTCAAACTAAACAACCTAGAAGGTTTCCATCGAGTACGATGGATGTGAGGGGGTGCTAATACCTTCCCCTCGCATAACCGACTCCGGAACCCTAAAACTTAGTTGTGATGACCATGCTCTTTTCCTAAAGGTTTTATCGTTATTTCCCTTTCCCTCGGGATAAATAAAATTCGGTGGCGACTCTAAGTCATTTTTCACGTAGCGACAGTGGGGAGTCACCCTACAAGAAGAAGGACAATGGTATTGATGACAATGGTGTTGTAACTAACAAGGTGTCGCAACTGCGAAAAACAACTCGCGGAAAAACAGAAGAGTCGTCGCCGAACAATAATTGTCCCGACGGGGGAAAGGAAACGATCGAACAAAACCTCAAAAAGGGATAAGACATAGCCTCGCAAACAAATCCTGGGTTCGGGAGTCGATTACGCGAGAGGAAGGTATTAGATCCCCCTCGCATCTATTGTACTCAACGGGATCCACTCTTGTTGTTCTAATAAAAAGGTGTGTTTATTTAAAGCCTATCTGCTAATAGAATACAGAAAGGGAAAAACAAAACGGAGACTCGATAGGAATTTGTCGTCCTAGGCCTACGTATTCGCTCGTGCAATGGGAAAGTCAGAGTCAATGTAATTTGGAGGACTACGGGTGAAAGCTAGGAAGGGTTACTCGCCAAGACTTCGTTGTCTTGTGCTACGTATCCTCATCTGGTATGAGAAATCAGATCAGTCGTAGTTTGGTACACGAATTGTTAAGTTTTTTTTTATGAGCAACGTTAAGTCCACGTTCCAGAAGTTAGGGTCGATTCCTGTTTGCAGTAGAACGGAAATAACGTGCTCGTTTTGAAAATGATTTTCAAACAATCTCGAAGGATAAAATGGTTTGAAGTTTGTTTGTGAGTTTTAACAGAAGTGAATTGACTTTATTTAGGATGCACATTGCACTAAAATCTATGACATAGGATCGAATACTTCACAACAACGATCCAAGCGTCTCGCAGACAAAGTACCCTAAGATGAGGTTAGAAATCCATCCGCTCATCTTTTCCCATGTGCTTAAGGCTCGTGGCGTACAATGCACATCATATTTATTAAGTGTTTTGATTTTGTTTTGAGAAAGAAGAGAGACACAAAGGGTGAAGAAAAAATGTAGTGGAGACTTACCTAGATATTGTCATGCATTATGGTTCTACATTTGAGGATGAGGAGGGAAGTCTACCTACTGCCATCATACAAATGATGGACCTACGGTTGAGATTACAAGGGACTACCCTAATGTTGTCATGCAAAGGATTGAGAGCCTAATGTCTATCTTATTTTGAACCTAATCAAAAATTAAGTTCAAACTAGGAGCCCTAAGGGAACATGTGATCAAAAAAAGTAAACATTAAACAAACTCAATCACAACAACAAAAGTGAGTTCAAAACTCAAAGGAGAAGAAAAGAGATGAAGATAAAGAAGGTGTCAAAGCAACACAAGGTATGAAGAATACAACATCAATGCATAAGTGTTACACCTTAAAATTAAAGTCAAAAACATGTTTATCAAATGAAACAAGACATCAAAGAAGGATAAAGCACACAACCAACATCATTACACATCATGATTAAAGTGTTCACACTTTCAAGCTCAAGAGAAAATATGAAGACAATCAAAGAAGTGGACAAGAAAAGTTGTCTTAAAACCATAATTGAACACCATTAACCATCATACAAAGAAAATATGATTTAAGTAAGATATAATAAAACAAATTCATTCATGAAAAGAGAGGCACCACACCATCCAACATGAACCACAACAAAGACTATGTACTTATTAATCATCAACTCATAAAAACAAGTCATACATGGTTCAAATAAATGAGATTAGGTCAATGAATCAAGATGGGAAGTAGCATGATCATGAATATAAACCCAAACATTAACCCATGAATATAAAGAGGAAACATCAAGGAACAAGTGCAAGGCATGCATCAAGACTAGCTAAACATATACCATGATCATCTTCAAAGGAAACATGTGTTCAAGCAAGGCACAAAGACCAAATGATCAATTAATGCACATCACAACATGAATGATCAGAAACAAACTCAAATTATTCAATTCACATTCAATTCCGAGATATCAAGAAAATTCAAGAAGGGACATGTTCAAAATCATGCACAAGAAGCTACAATCATTCACACAAAGAAACCAATGATCATGTAAGATAAGTAAGAAAAACTGATCATAAAATGAACCTCTAAACATGAAGATCAGAAGCTTAAACATGTCAACCAAAGAATAAAAGAGTCATTAAACATCAATTGGAACATACGAGGAACCATCTCAAGAAACTAGGTCAAGAACATCAAAGAAGCATGTTAAAACAACATCGACTTGGGAATTCCACAAAAAAATAGAAAAATAGCCAAATAAATATGGCTTTAAAGCTCACAATCAATTTAAACCAAATAAGATTCATCATGAAAAATATCCCAAATAGATTGCATGAATGCATCACTAAATCAAATAAAAACAAGATCAAGTATGAGGCTAATCGAGCATATGTCGAGGATCAATTAAAACCAGGTGAGAATCAATCAAAAATTCCACATCCAAGCATCAAACCAACCCTCAAACCATCATCATTTAAATTTCAAAACAAGTGAAAAATATTGGATCAAGAAGGCATAGCAAAGGCATCAAAAGATCAAACCCTAATTCAAGGTAAACATGTCAATCCATTTATCAAATAAATCCAAATAAAATATGAAAATAAATGGATAAATAAAATAAAAATAGCCAAAAATATCTCAACATATCAGAGTTTCAGAAACACATTATTAACCATTTTCTAAAAAATATTTATCAATTAAAATAAAAGGAAAATTGAAAATAGTACAAAAATGAGAAAATAAATAAAAAAAGGAATAAAGCAGGGGGGTGAACTAGTAATCCAGAACACTAGGAATCATGTTACTACATGCCATGGACCAAAGATGGGGGTTCAGTTAGTAAACATGCATAAAGCACAAACCACAAAACGTCATAATAAAAAATAAAAGAACCATGTGTGGCTGCCAACTCATCTTCATTAATTGAGGTGGCACACAGTCACATGCCTGGACCAAACACACATCAACACATCAATTGATATGAATTTAAAATAGGGCACACAATGGCACCTCACCCTTTTTCCACCTTCAAAGGGTGGAGTCCTAGCTCCGACCTTCTTCTCCAACGAGACGCTGTCGGAGCTGCTCTAAAACCACCTAGAAACACCACACAAGACCACCATTCCACACACAAAAACATGTTGCTTCCAAATATGAAATTAATTCTTACAAACAAGAATTATTTCATGGTTAAATCCAAGCACGAAAATGTAAGATCCAAACTAAAATTATCCTAAATCAACACAATACAAACACAAACACAATCTATACAAGCCATGGATCCCAAATACAATAAAATAAAGCTCAAATCATGTATGCAATGAGAGTAAAAGGTTGAAGAAATTTACTAATTGGAGTTATGTCTACTGCATCTTGATCCAAGCTCAACAACTTCAGAAATCCTCTCCAAATGATTCATTAATCCTTGAGAAAGATGAACTCGTGCAGTAACTATGGAGAATTCTCTTGAGAAAGTAGCTTCGAAGAAGAGAAATTTGAGAGAGTTTTTTGAATCTTAGATCTGAAAAATGAGGTGAATGGCTTAGGTTTAGAGTGAAATGCTTTTATATGGAGGTCTTTTTAGGGTTCACAATAAAGTTGGGGCTTGGAGTTAGTTGTGTTTGGCTTGGAAATGAAAAATGGCTCACATGTGCTTTGCCACGGGTTCAAGTTTGTTCCAGCCTTGGAGTGAGGTTTGGATAAATTGAAAAAGAGTGAGAATGAGGCATGGATGAATTTTAAATAGAGCTGGCACGTGGGAGAAGAGTGATTGCACCACATTCCTTTCTTTCTCATTTTGGAAAAAAAGTTCATGAGGTGTGCATGGATCATGTGATGACATTTAGGAATTTAGGGCAAAGGTTTGAGGTCATATGCGTGTGGTATGATCACACTATAAGGATTAACTCACATTGTGCCAAAATATAATGACATTACTTACTTTGACTTGCCTTGGAATCAAGTTTACCTAGCCACCTTTAAAACAAAATAACTTGATGAATAAGAACTCATTTGATGGATTCTTGAGCTCTATAGAAAGTAGGAAACATGGTGAAAAATTCTTGTGTTGATAGAAAGATGAAACAAGCCTTGTATCAATGATAAAAAGTGTCTTAAAGATGGTTCCATGAAACTGTCCCAACACACTTGAAAATATTCCAAGTTATGAAGCACATTTTACCATTTGATGACACCTACTTTGACACTTCACATCTTGAGCTCTAGGCACTCAAATGGGGAGTTCTTGGTATGCTTGAAAATCTTGGAAGAAGCTTAAAAAATTTGATGTTAGAGGAAAATTGAACTAGAGCTTAGATCATGATGAAAAATGTCTTGAAAGTTAGCTTCAAGAAATTGACAATCCACTTACTAAATTTAGCATCTTGAACACCCTAACTTTGGGACACCATAATTTGAATTATACACATTCAATTGGAGACTTCTTGTAATCAAAAGAAAGCTTGGAGAATATGTAACAACCTTCATTTTGGAAGAAAGATGAGATGAATTTTGGATCATCAAGAAAATGGCCATTGAAAACATGTCCTCCAAGCTGAATTTTCATACTTAGAAAAAATTCTAAGTGTTGAAATCACCAATCTTGATTTTTCTCAACTTTAAGCCACCATAACTTTTGATCTATGAATTGTTTGGACTTGCTTCCTTCTACAAGATTGTATTTCATGATGTGCTATTTAATTTGACTATAAGTTTTCCTCATTTGGATCAAGGATGAAAAAGTTATGCATGTTACAAGATGGCTAGAAGTTAGGGTTTTCCACACTTAGAAAAATTTCACTAAAACCCTAATTTACCAGTTCTCCTAATTTTATGATTCTCCTTGATTCTTCTTGATCCAACCTCAAAATAAAACTTAATATGAAATGGAATGCCCATGGTTCACCTCAAAACCCAAGAGTTTGACTTTGTGAAGCCACAATTGACTTTCTTAATTAGATGAAACCCTAATCATATTTCCATTGATTAAGGCATAAGTGATGACTTATGAAGAGACATGATACATGTATGAACCCCTTGAGATTCATGTTGAGCCATAAAAACAAGATTTAATCCAAGAATTAACCATAAGAAGCCTTTAATCACAACCCTAATTTAGGCGCCAAAGATAGGAGAGTATGATCAATGCTTGAAAACCCTAACCCAGATGATTGTGTGAGGTTGTTGAGAATGCCTTGATGAGGTGTTACACAAGGGTGTTCCTTCCAAGGTGATGCGGTACCTACCGATAATTACAAGGTTCAAGAGATTGTTTGCTAATGTTAGTGATGCAAAGAATACTAGATGGCATACAAATGAAAAAGTGTGCGATGGAAAAATTCTCCATGTAGTTGATTCATTGCAATGGAAGAAAATTAATTCTTTGTATCCTAATATTTCCCTTTAACTAAGGAACCTTAGGCTTGGACTTGCCACCGACGGAATGAACCCTTTTGGTAATTTGATTACTAACCATACATCATGGCCTGTTCTTCTCATAATTTATAACTTATCTCCATGGTTGTGCATGAAGCGCAATTATATGATGTCATCAATGATAATTTCGGGTCAAAAACAAACAGGCAACAACATTGATGTTTTTTTAATGGCATTGATTGAATATTTAAGACTTTTGTCGGAGGAAGGTGTTGATGTTGATGATGTGTATACAGGTGATAACTTTAAGTTGCGTGCCATGTTATTTTTCACAATGACTAACTTTCCTGCATACGGTAATTTGTTTGGATACAGTGTCATAGGACATAGAGTTTTTTCTACATGTGAAGTTGTTACATGTCACCACCAATTACAAAATGGAAAAAATACAGTTTATCTTCGGCATAGAAAATTTATAAGACCTAATCATCCATATCATAAATTGTGGAAGGCTTTTAATGGAGAGCATGAGTTTGATATCACTCCATTTATGGGAAGGAATTTTAAAGAAAATAACAACACATTAAGGTTATCTTTGGAAAGAAACAAAGAAAAGTCTGTGGAGAAAAATATTTGGAAAAAGAGATTGGTATTATTTGATTTTCCATACTCGTATAGTCTTTATGTAAGATATTGTCTTGATGTAATGCATGTGGAGAAAAATGTATGTTATAGTCTGATTGGAACACTTGTCAATATTAAAGACAAGACAAAATATACTAAGAAATTCCGCAAAGATATGGTTATGATGGGTATACGACAAGAGTTAGCCCCAAAAGAAGTAGTAAATAGAATCTATTTTTTTCCCCCAGCATGTCACACTCTTTCTAAAAAAGAGAAAAAAGTGTTTACGATTATTTGTGGAATATTAAAGTTCCCCAATGGTACTCATCAAATGTGAAGAAACTTATGTCAGAGAACAATCAAACATTAGTTGGCTTGATTTCTCATGATTGTCATGTCTTGATGCAGAAACTTCTACCAGTGGCTATTCGTGGCATTTTACCAAGAAATATAAGGATAACTATAACCAGATTATGCTTATTCTTCAATGTTATACATAGTAAAGTTATTGATCCTATACATTTAGATGACTTTGAACACGAAGCTGCAATTATCTTGTGCCAATCAGATACTTTTTGCCCTCCATCATTCTTTAACATTATGGTTCACCTAGTTGTTCATTTAGTAAGGGAGATTAGAATTTGTGGTCCAGTTTATTTACGGTGAATATATTCGGTAGAACATTACATGAAGATTTTTAAAGGGTATACAAAGAATCATCACCAACACGAAGCTTCGATCATAGAAAGGTACATCACGGAAGAAGTTATTAAGTTTTATACAAACTATTTATCATAAGCTTCCTTTATAGGAATTCCTGAATCTCGTCATGATGGATTTTATGATGGTAGAGGTATTTAAGGTTTAAATGTTAAGCAAATTTTATGATGGTAGGATTTCTTCAAGCAAATTTGTATATATTGAATAACCTTAATGATGTTCAACCTTACTTGACCGCTCTCAAAAATCTTTTAAAGGAAAATTCCCCCGGGATGACATCATCTACATTTAGTGCGTCAAACCTCCTCCTATATTCTGCAACACCACCCAGATGTGCCTGCATGGACTTCCATCTCCTCTCCTGTGGGGTGCCCGTAAGGGAATACTTCACCCTCGTGTCATAAATGTTAGGGAAATGCTTGTATATCCAGCACTAATAAATGAACACAGACAATAACTAAGAAATGTTATTCGTAACAATTAAATAAGAACTAAACTATGAACAAGAATTTCAAGTATATTTGGAATAGACTCAAATAACCCGTAAATTGTCGGTCTTAAAGGCATTCTGTAACGCCATGTTTTATTTTAATTAATTGAATTTTGGATGTTATGTATACACGTATGATCATGCGTGTTTTGTTGTGTTTGGGGTACCCTTGGTGTGAGGTAGTAACTTTTGGATTAGACATTGAGAAAATGGTTGGGGTGTGTGACCAATTGAATATAGATGGGTGGTGTGGTTAGTAACTAAGTAGTAATATTAGTAATTAATTATTTATTTGGATAAAAATAGGTGATTATTATTTAAATTAAATAATTAGTAATAATACTATTACTTGTTATTATTTATTTGGGGAATAATAATAAGAATAATAATAATAATAATAATAATAATAATAATAATAATAATAATAATAATAATAATAATAATAATAATAATAATAATAATAATAATAATGGGATTATAATAAGAATAAAATAGATATTAAGTGAAAAAGGAGATTGGGGGCATGTTGGTAATATTGTGAGGAATGATGAGGGCATAAGAGACAAATCATAGAAAGGGTCTTAGGGTTAAACAAGTAAATGAGGGAAGTAGAGTTCATTCTGTACGGTCGTGATTTTTTAGAAAAACGAAAGAAAGGTTAGAGTTAAAGAGGAAGAATAATCCATCATTTATAAAGGTTTAGAAAGCTCAATTTTGAAGTAAGGGTGGGGTTCTGATTCTATAAGGGTTAACATGTTGAACGGTGGGTAGAAGTTAGGTTTTGTCTTATGGGTGGAACGTTGTTCTATGTGGTGATTACTATGAATACTTGATCAATGATGAAAATTTTATTTGATTGTGTGATAAATGATATTTTATAACCGATATGTGATGATTTCTGTACATGCATGTGTGTAGAAATTTTGTTTTGAAAATTGTTGAAAATTCCTCCATTATTGAGTTTTGGAGTTTCGAGTCGGAAGAATGAAATTATGATGAGTTGTTGTTAATACATGAGTAAAACAATGCATAATAGAGGTTTAGGATGTTATTTTGGTATAAAATTGGGTCTATGGTGATAGGGGTTAGTGGTATAGGCTTTGGTATGAAATTCTGGGGTGAAAGTGCTTTTAAAAAAAGTGATTTTTGGGGTTCGAAACAGTATGAGTCGACTCATAGGTACCCCTGGGTCGACTCATAGCCACCCGAATGTAAAATTGTGAAAATTTAACAGTATGTGCCGACTCATAGCTCTGTGTGTCGACTCATAGCTCTGTGCATCGACCTTTGAGTCAACTCATAGGCAGAAAAACGCCAGAAACAGTTTCAGTCATAAATTTTTAATCGTTAATCCAAATGACGAACCGTTCGAAGCGTTTGAAAGCGAATGAGAAAAAAATTAACATGGAATAATTATATGAATAATTTTACTAATATTTTTATGTCTAATATCTTGAAGAATGTGATTGTTGCTTGTTGTGTACCTTAAGAAGTCGTGGTGTAAGTGATGAACTTTGAGTGTTGTTGCAAAGATGTTTAATGATATCATTGTGATGTTAATGATAGTAATACGAATATGTTTTGTTAATGTTGTGGTGATGTTTTGATGATGTTGTTGTGATTTTTGATGATGTTGTTGTGATGTTAATGATGGTAATATGAAGATGCTTTAATGATGTCGTTGATGTAATATGAGCATGTTTAATATTGCTGTTGTGAATGCAAAATAAATACATGTATATGTCCATATATTTGAAATATAATTTGATGCTTGTTAGCCAAATTGGCCAGTGTACAATAGTCAAGGTGGTGGGTTATTGTGCATGATGATGTTATTGTTTCCGTATGCATAAATATCTGCATTGCATACCTTTATGAACATAAGTAGTGATATTTTATTATTTGACGTGAATGAAGGTTATGTTATGATATGGTGTGGTTAAAACATTATTTTGAATTTGATATTGTTGATTTATGATGATTTCATAAAAAGATATATATGTTGCATGAATTACATGTTATGCTTGTTAGCTAATATGGGCGGTGGACAATAACCATGGTGGTGTGTTAGTATTGTTGTATGCATAAATAGTTGCATTGCATACATTTGTGGGAAGATGGTTCGTTGTTGGTGAGCCTAAAATACCATTGTGTTGATTAGAGCTGGTACCTGATTCGGAGGTGATGGATCAGTGAGTGCTTCTAATCCTAGGAGGTGGGGATCAGAATGATGAACCTGAGTGTTCATGAAATTTGGTACCACGTGCATATGGATTGAGTCGGGTGTGAGTCTCATGGAATTATATGTCATCTATGTTGCTAAGTTGTTAAATACGTAGTGATGGGTGATTAATTTTTTTGTATTGTGTGATTAATGTTTGCTTGGTGAATAATTGGCGATGATATAGTTGGATGATTGATGTGAGATGTTAGTTGAATTGTTGTTGTGCTAACTTAATCCATGTTTTTAACATGATTTCCTTTATATTATCATGATATCTCACCCCTTCTGCTTGAATATTTCCTCCACGTGGGTAATGTACTGATAATTCGCAGTAGAAGCTCAGATGTGAGTGGAAGATGAAGTCTTTCGTTTATTCTTTTAGTTTGGTGTCTGCTCTGATATGTAACACTGGGGTTATGGAACGTAGCGTGATTTTTATCGTTGGTGGTTGATTAACATGTTTTATTTCTTATGACTGTTGTTTCTTTATGACACTATTAATTATATTATGCCTCGAGTTGTTAATTGGAATGATTAAATGTTATTTCCGCTGTTATATGAATTAACCTTCAATTATGTTTTGCTGATCATGTTATTATAAATAATTTTTAAAAGGACATGTGTTACGTATATGATTGAATGAGTAAGTGATTGTTTGAAAGTGTGATATTCTAAATATGATTTTATGGATAATTACTCTAATTTATCTATATTACGTGGGGAATCATTTAGGGTGTTACATAGTGGTATCAGAGCAGGTATGTCCGTCCGGCCAAGTTGTTTAGTTATGTTATTCCCTAGTATGTGGCATGTGTGTGAAAACATTATCGATGCTTGTTTTGTTTTCCATTTTCCGGCTGGGAATGAAATAAGTGGGGGAGAAGCACCTGCTTCACTTGGATATTCCAACTGTTGAGAGCTTAGATATCGTGTTGCTGCATGCGAGAGTGCATTGTTGGATAGTTTCACTGTTTTGAGAATGGTTTGATCCTTGAGGGAAGACGGTCAGGTGTTCTCGTTGGTCACTTCCTAGTGATAGGGAATGCGATGTTTTGGCTAGAGTTGGGCCAGTGATGTTAGAGTATCCTGACGTCTTTCCTGAGGATGGGCAGAGTCCTTCTTTAGTTGGAACCAGTTGATGTTAGTCTTGGAGTGGATTGGTGGGAATTAAACCATGTTTGTACCAATCGTTTGGATGATGGTGTGGTGTGTTGTTGATTACGAGAGCTCGGGAAATACCGAAGCTATGTTGTTTCTAATACTGAATCTGTTGTGGATTCGAGATTCTGTATGTTGGCTAAGTTGGGATATCTTTAGGGAGAACGATCAGGTATCATTGATGTTGGATTCTCTGCGAGTAGAGAGCGATGTGATGGCTAGTGTTATGCCAGTGGTGTGTGATCCCTAATGCTTTCTTGAAAGATATTTGTGACTTGCCTTCATACCATGAAGTCGATTTTGATAAAGGTATAAAGTTTTACATCCACTACGCGCGTAGGAGGATTCTTGGAAGGTGGGACTTATGTGGGAAAGTTAGACCTTGTTGTGTCTTCCATGAAGGGAGAAATGGTTATCGAGACTCCTGCTAAGGGATTGGTGGCTACTTCTCTGGTTTGTTTGAATTTTCCTCTGTCGGTCTTTGATAGAGACTTTGGTGTTGATTTTATTTGTTTTCCGTTGGGAAATCTTGGTGATATCTTAGGAATGAACTGATTGGAGTTTAATCATGCTCATATGAACTGTTATAATAAGTTGGTGCAGTTTCTTGCTCCGGATAATGAGGAAGAAGTTGGTTTTCTTATCTACTAGAGAGTTAGAAGATCTTTTGGAAGAGGAAACTTAGGTGCTTGTATTGCTTGTGTCTTGGTCTGTGGAAAATCGATCAGTGAATGGTGAGTTGTAGGTGGTGCACGAATTCTCAGAGGTTTTTCCAGATGATATTTAAGATGTGCCACTTGATAAAGAGGTGGAGTTTTCTATTGATCTTGTCCTTGGTACCAAACCTGTTTCTATGGTACCATGGTGGTGGGTTATTGTGCACGATGATGTTATCGTTGCGGTAAGCATAAATAGTCGCATTGCATACCTTTGTGAATATGAGTAGTGACCTTTTATTATTTGACGTGAATGAGGGTTATGTTATGATGTGGTGTGATATAAAGCATTATTTTGAATGTGATATTGTTGAGTTATGGTGATTGCATAAAAAGATATATATGTTGTATGAACTACATGTTATGCTTGTTGGCCAATTTGGGCGGTGTATAATAACCATGGTGGTGGGTTATTATACACAATGGTGTTGGTGTTGTTGTATGAATAAATAGTTGTGTTGCATACGTTTATGGAGAGGTGATCCATTGTTGGTGAGCCTAAAATCCCATTGTGTGGATTGGGGTCGGTAGCTGATTCGGAGGTGATGGATCAGTGAGTGATTCTGATCCTAGAAGGTGGTGATCAGAATTGTGAATCTGAGTGTTCACGAAATTTGGTACCGCATGCATATGCATTGAGTCGGGTGTGAGTCTTATTGCATTATATGTCATCTATGTTGCTAAGTTGTTAAATACATAGTGATGGGTGATTAATTATTTTGAATCGTGTGATTATTGTTTATTTGGTGAATAATTGGTGATGATATCGTTGTATGATTGATGTGAGATGTTAGTTGAATTATTGTGATATGTGAGATGTTAGTTGAATTGTTGTGATAACTTAATGCATGCTGTTTAACATGCTTTTCTTTATATTATCATGATATATCACCCCTTTTGTTTGAATATTGCATCCACGTTGTCGCAACTGCGAAAAAGGGCCGGCGAAAACAAACAGAAGAGTCGCCACCGAACGTTATTTATCCCAAAGGGAGGGAAAGGAAACGATCAAAGAAAACCTAAAAGAACGGGAAAGACAAGGTCATCGCAACCAAATCTAGGGTACGGGAGTCGGTTATGCAAGGGGAAGGTATGAGCACCCCTCACGTCTGTTGTACTCAACGGGATCCACACTTGTTGTCTAATCTATGGTTGAAAGTTATCTAAAAGCTACTACTAAACGAGGGAGAAAGAAAAGAAAAGACTCTATAGCACATCTTTGTCCTATGCCTACGTACTCCCTCCTGCAATGGGAAAGTCAGAGTCAACGTAGTTCGGAAAACTACGGGTGATGGGGGGAGGTTGCTCGCCAAGACATCGTTGTCTTGTGCCTATGTATCCTCCTCTGGTATGAGAAATCAGAGCAAACGTAGTTCGGGTAACTACGAGAAAGGTCTCGATCAAACTAAGGTGAGAGAAAAGGTTCTGGATAACAGGTTGGTCTCGATTGCACTGGGGAAAGAGAAAGGGAAAGTTAGTTGTTAGTGTGCTCGTCAAGGATAGGAATCCTCGTGCCTACGTATCCTCATTAGGGAATAAGGAATCAAAGTGTCTGTAGTTCACACTAAATACGGGAAAAAAAATGAGATCTCGATTGCACGAGGGCGAGAGAAAAGATCCTAGGCCTGGAACGCCAGAACGTAAGCGAAATGGCTTGGTTTAGGACACGTACTACACTAAAACCTAAAACATAGGAGCGAATGTGTCACATATCACCCAAAGGGCATACGCTAAACAGTCTAGACAAGTGAAGAGAGACCTCCCCACTCATAATTTCCTACGCACCTAATGCTTGGCTCACAACACTCATTGTGGTTTATTAAAGGTTTTGAAATAATGTTCAACGGTGTTAATGAATCGAATCGGGACAAAATGTGACGCTAAATCATTGTAGCTCAACTTATAGTGAAAGTCAAACTATAGGAGGTCGCGTAAATTGATATTCGTGCTATGGACAAGATAAAAAAAATGATATTGAGGATCATTCTCCGATTTAATCGTGTCACACGGACCAAAAAAAGTGGGATCTCGTCTTAATCGCAAACATTATGTCGATTAATCAAATGTAGCCTGTCACGATCCCAAAGTAAAGAAAATGACCCAAATGGTCATTTTCCATATATTTGAAATCAAGAAGGTTATCGACTTCGATAAAACGGCGCTTATGAATAGAAGACTTCATAGATCGAAAGAATTAGATGAAAATCGAAAATGAAGAAGAAATGAGGAGAGAGAAAAAATGGGTGGTCTCAGGCCAACCGTAATCTATCAATAATTTGACTGATAATGGTTTTAGAGGGTCTCGTCATCGACCAAAGAAAAAGATAAAATGAATAAAAATGAATACAAAACAAAAATGAAAAGTTGTAAAGAAAATCGGTCTCGGACTTGTTGTTATTCGTCAATAATTTGACAAACTACAACTTGGAGGTCTCTTCATCAACAAAAAAAAAAAATACGAAAATAAATCCTCAACGATAAATAAAATTGCTATAATATAACTTTAGAGAAAATGTATCAAAAAAACTTCTAAAAACTAAATTAGAAAAAATATATATATATAACTCTAAAAGTTTAAGTAGAAAAAGCTATAAAACTCAAAAAACTAATTTATATAATATATTAACAACTATTAAAAATTATTTAGAAAATATATTAACAAATCTATAAAAAAAACAAGATTTAGAAAGAAAAAAAATATATTAGTAATCTAGGAAAGTTTAGGAAAGTATATTACAACAAAAAGGGGGTATATCAGAATTAGGAAGTGGGTGGTATAGAAATGAAAAACCCAAAATGGGCTTTGAGCCCATCATCATACTCCTAGTCCGAACCAAAATCAGCCATACTATCACCAATGTTTTCTTGAATTACTTGTTCATAAACCATTTTCTCCTTGTCGTGAATTCGAGTATCTTCAATACCAGATACGTTGGATACATCGAATTCCGTTTTATCTCGAGAATCATCTAAAGTTTCAGTGGAAGTTGACACTTCTGATAGAACATTTGATTGAGAAAATCTATCTTCCTCTATTACTTTCTGAAATTCTGCATTCTCCCAATCTTCAGAAAGAATTACTTTGTTCATAGTTTCCCATGTTCGAATAACCCGATCCAAACCCGACTGCCAAATAATATCACCTTCTATTCCCTTTAGTACAAACTTGTACTGGACCGATTTTCCGGAGAATGGGTTACATTGAGGTAAGTTCACAGCGGTGGAAGGTTTGGCCGAAATTTTTTGAAATTTGGAGGAGAAAGGTGTCAAGAATGGTTGGATGTGATTTGAGGTTTACGGGTTCAATGGAAGTGGAAGAGGTTGAAGGAAGAGTTTACGGGTTGAATTTAATGGAGGTGGTGATGAAGTTTTGAGAGCAGAGGAAGAAGGTAAGGCGGTGTAGTTGATGGAAGTTGGTGATTCCTTTTCAACAAAAACTTCAAGAGTAGCATGTGTGTTGCATTAGAATTTTCATTCTCAGAATAACCATTTTATGCTTGCATACAGGTATTTGGCATCAATGAGGTTTACATAATGAATGTCAGTCAAGAAGTTTTATCCTGTCAAGAGGAAATTCCTTGACAAATATGTTGAGAAGCATGAGGCTAATGAGCTCAGTAAAAAAATGCCAATCTGATGCAGTTACATAAAGAAGTTCCCCCAAAGTTCAGTTAATCTGGGGCAGTTATGTCAGGGAGTTCCCCCAAAATTCAGTTAGTATGGGAGGTTATGTCGAGAAGTCTCTCTAAGGATTGGTTAGTTTGGGGCAATCAAGTCGAGAGTCAGCAAATCTTTTCGAACATCAATCAGATAGGAGCAAAGTTACTTCGAAGGCTCATTTTGAAACAGATCATTTCAAGAACACGAAGTCCCCCAACAAGCTAGCATATGTGGTCATTTCCCCAACAGAGAAGTGACGCTGGCATTATCCCCTAATGAAGTGGGTGTCATCTTGGGTTATTATTTCTCTCTCCCCACTAAAGTCGCCAGAAATAGTTGGTTTCCCCGATAAGTCACAATCTAATCGTCCTTGGTGTTTTCCCAGCAAAGGTAATTCCTCATGGAGAGGCAGAAGATCGAATCTCAGTGATCTTCCCCAGAATTCGTATGTTGTTCCTACTGTCCCGCAGAATGAAAGTTTGGTTGGGATATTGGGCAGGGTTATGATCCCAGAGACATTTCAGTTTTTCATCCCCAACGGAGTTGGCTTCGTCTCTTTAGCATTTATTTTGTTGGAGTGGTTCTTTTACGCCCAGCTTTCCACAGCAGCCCGAGCCTGCATCTGCATTTTTTGCATATAGCGTCATTTTTGCGATACATCCTCAAATGCGTAGCATTTCCATTTCGTATAGAGAATTATGCCATATAAAAAAATTTCAAATATGTGCATGCGAAGCATAAGCTAGCTTTTGTTAGCCTTGCGTGGCAACCTGAATCACTCTTCAGTTAAGACAGTGACATATCTCCAGCAGCTTGGTTCAGTCAACTCATCTGCTTGCTTACTCTTGGGTTCCAGATCATACATCGGTCGTACTTTGTCCATCAGCCCTCTGATGATGACATCCCCCAGATGGTTTTCTTTCTGTCGATTCCTATTGACTAAAGGGCTCTGAGGTTCGCCGAGGTTTTCTGGATGGTTTTCCTTCCGTCGATTCCTATTGACGAAGGGGTTATGAGGTTCTCCTAGGTATTCTGGATGGTGTTCCTTCTATCGATTCCTATTGACGAAGGGGTTCTGAGGTTCGCCGAGGTGGATATGAATATCTCTTTCTGTCAATTCCTATTGACGAAGTGATATTTTGGATATGATTTTCGTTCTGTCAATTCCTATTGACGAAGTGATATTTTGGATACGAATATATTTCTTCCTGTCTACCATTAGACGATGTGAACTTTGGATATTTCTTCCTGTCTACCATTAGACGATGTGAACTTTGGATATTTCTTCCTGTTTACCATTAGACGATGTGAACTTTGGATATTTCTTCTTGTCTACCATTATATGATGTGAACTTTGGATATGTTTCTTCCTGTCTACCATTAGGCGATGTGAACTTTGGATATTTCTTCCTGTCTACCATTAGACGATGTGAACTTTGGATATTTCTTCATGTCTACCATTAGACGATGTGAACTTTGGATATATTTCTTCCTGTCTACCGTTAGATGATGTGAACTTTGGATATTTCTTCCTGTCTTCCATTAGACGATGTGATTGCTCCAAACCTCACACACAATCCTCATAATTCCATTTCATTTTTCAGAATTCACTCACTCTTGAATTTTGCTCTCAACTTTTCTCTCCAAAACAGCATTAAATCTCTCTTTGCTTGAGCTCTTTGATTCTTCATCGGAATCATTGAACTCTAGAGCTAAAACCTTCATCCTTCATCCATATTGTTTCCAATTCTCCATTCAATTTTCGTGCTATTGTGGATCTGATCTTGGAAGTTGATTTGGAAGAGCTTATTTGGATTATTTTTGCTTAATTTTGGTTGATCTTCATTTCTACTACAAGAACTCACTTGGATCTTGAAGGAATTCTGGATTTCTAGCTTGGATCTACTCAATTGAAGTTGAATCAACAATTACCAAAGCAAATCTCCGCTTTGTAGGTTGGAAATTCTAGATCCGTTGCTATTTTGAGCTTATTTTGCATATTCGATGTGGATCTTCATTTTTGATTGACTTTTGGTTGATTTGATCCATGTGATTTGAGATCTGGATGTTTGAACATGTTTACATGTTGATTGGATCACTGTTTTCTGGTTTAATTTCGTGCATAATTGATTATATGATCATTGGAATGATTGCACATTGGATCAATTGATAAAAGTGCTTTTGATTTGCTGATTTTCTGCCTTTGGTACAATGTTAATCAGTTAACCAGTTGTAGTGCAAGCGGTTAACCGATTAACCCGTGCGATTTTTCAAATTTTCAAACATTTTTAACTTGTTAATCGGTTAACCATATGTGTTAACTGATTAACACTGAACCATAATTTCATATTTGTTGTTTTCCAAGCTTGTTTTGGTTGCTTCTCACTTTGAATCTTCATGGATCAATATGATGCAGTTGAGTGAGTTGTTGTGGATATGTGTTGATGTTCTTGATTGTTTAATCTTGATTATTCGACACGCGTGATTCAATTTCCATTTGAATGCATACTTTTGTAGATGTTGTTCAAGTGATGTTCATTTGTTTGAGTTCTTTTGCTTGCATTCCTCTATTGTTTTGCATCTATTTGTTTGTTTTCAAGAGGTTGAGATGTGCTTGTGGTGGTTGTTGCCCCATACTTTTTTCCTCCCTCTTTTCTTTGTGTTGCATTTCATGTTTGCATCCCTTTCTTTCATCTCACTTGTGATTGATATTATCTTGTGTTTACTTGGTTTTCTTTGCCATGATCCCTTAGGATTCCTAGTCCCTATGGGAGTAGGAGAGACATTAAGTGCTCAATCCAAGCATGCTAACATTAAGGTAGATTTTCCCCTTTTAATCTCAATCATAGGAGCACATTGCATGATAACATTAGGGTTGAGTTATCTTATTTTTCCGTGATAGTTTAGAGTGGGGTGTTACATTAGTGGTATCAGAGCAGGTCAGTCCGTCCGGCCAAGTTGTTTAATGTTGTGTATTCCCTGGTATGCGACATGTGTGTGAAAACACTGTCGGTACATGTTTTGTGGTGGAACCTTTGTCTGCAGGAGCGAGAATGATTAAGGTGGGGGAGAAGCTTGTGCTTCTCCAGGATGCTGCAAGTGTGGAGTTGTAGCTCAGTGTGTGGTTGAACGCTCTTATAGTTTGGTAAAGATGGTTTATACCCCATTATGATTTTCGGCTATCTATTGACAAATTGAGGAACTGATCGCCCTTAATCTCTTGTTGATAGTAGTTGGGATTGTGTTGGATGAGATAGACGTGTCTTACAAGCTTAGACGGCGTGAGCAGCGAGTTGTCTTGAGTTAAGCTAAGTGCTTAAGAATTGTGTTGATGAGTCGGTATAGGATGATGCCGAGATGTTTAATTTTGATAGGAACTGTGAGTGTTTATGAAAGTGGAGAAGTTGGTGGGTTGCCAATTAATTGCAATTGTCTGGAAACTTCCCTGGCAAGATAGTGATATACAGCCAAGACGTGAAGTGGAGTTGTGATTGACTTAGTTACGGAAACTAATCCGATAGTGAGAGCTCCATATTATATGTCCGTTTGGATGGTCAAAGAACTAAATTGATTGAGTAGCTTTGAGGCTTGTGTCTGGTGTGTGTGCTAAGGTAGCAGATTGTAAGGTCAAGTAGATAAAAGGTGGACAGTGACTTTTGATGATTATTAAAGAAAGTAAGACGTGGAATGCGATATTGGTATAATTAGATCTTTAAATATTCCAAGAGTTGAAGATGTGTCGAATGACCTTCTAAGTGTGAAATTGTTGTCGTACGTCGAATTCCGAGATCGCAGCTTTGTACGGAATCAATGTTTTACGGACGAAAGTTGGAATAGATTACGTAGTTGTGTCGGGTAATGTTAGGCCGTGACCGAGTACGCTTGTTTTATCGAATTTGATTGATTTTTGTAAGTTTTGCATTTTTGGAGATTTGAGGGTTTAAGATTCGGATTAAAATCGAAAGTCGTAGATTTCACGTTTGATGGTTCTAAATCACTAATATATGTTTGGTATAAATGAGTATGTGGTTGTTTCGAAGAAAATGATTGAATCGGTCGGATTTTCGGGCGAAAATGCTCAAACCCGTAGCAGTCTTTATGCAGAAAAATTCTGTTTTGGAGAAACTTCGAAAATTCATATCTCTTGATCCGTAACTCGGTTTTAGTCCCCGTTCGAAGAGTTTGAAAGCTAACGAGATTCTATTTCTAGGAAAAATTGTTTTGAGGCCTGTAGCTGGTTCAATTATAGCAGAAAAATGAAAACATATCGTGTGTTGATTTTTGCCGAACCCGATAGGACCATTTGTTGTGTTTTGTGATGCTTTGTTGATATGATTGGGAGATATGTTAAGTGAAACTCCAGCGAGTTTTTGTTATGCTTTAAGGGAACTTGAAGTACATAAGAGGAATCATCTGATGAGTGATTTAGAGTTGGTTGTTGTTGTGGTTGTGCCAGAGTTGGAAGCTTCAATTAGTTAGTTGAGATATGATATGTTTGGTGACCTCAAGAGCTTAAGGTATTGATTTGACTTGGAAGAGTTGAATATGAGGCAGAGAAAATAATTGGGACTCCGGAATGGATTATGGTTTCAGATTGAATTACCATTCTGGGAAATCAAAACGTGGTAGCTTATGCATTGATTTGAAAATCTTTGCATATACCAATGATGATGGTGAAAAGAGTTAGAACTGATTGAACAATTTTTGTGATATGAGTTTGATTTGTGAAGAGACTTATTATGGAGTTTAGCTTAGTATGTCGGACCTTACTAAGAATATTCTTGACGAGATTCGATAAGGTCAGAATTATAGTTTGAGTTGGTAGATTGGTTGAATCTGACGAATTAAAGTAGAAGGGATGATTTTCAGATTAAGGGAAATGGTATCATGAGATGTCGTGATAGAGTTTGTGTTCTAGATATTATTGAATGGAATAAGAGTATTGAGGTAGATGGAGTATCCATCCCGGTGCTACGAAGATGTAACCGGATTTGAGGAAATCATTTTGAGAGCCATAGTTGAAGAGATAAGTGGTTGAGTTTGTATGTGCTGATTACACTTGTTGGAAGTCGAAGAATAAACGTCAGAGACCGTTGAGTCCGATGCAACCGTTGAATATTCCAGAGTGTATATCGGATAGTATTCCCATGGATTTTGTGTTGGGTTTTCCGGAGAATTTGAGGGATATGATTTTACTTGGGTGATTTTGGATAGAATGACTAATTGGCTCTTTTCCTATCAAGTGAGATTAATCATTCTATGTTGAAGCTAGATGAGATTGTGCAAGAGACGACTGAAAAGATCCAAAGGATCCGAGAAAGACATGCTTTGAGAGTTACGATAGTAACTGGTGTTGGTCGAGCTTGAGGTCTTGGAAGCACACTGTGTTTTGTGATCTGTACCAGAGTGGCGCAGCGGAAGCGTGGGAAAAATAGCAGGTTAGATTGTTTTACCGCTGTCACTCGTGAGAATTTACGTGATGTGGCATGTGCCTAAGTTGAAGAAGTACATTGACTCGGATGGATGGTGTACAAGTGAAAGGTAAATTGATTGTTGAGGCGTTGCTAGTTCAGGTGGATGAACGAGAAGCAACTTCGAGGTGAAGAAATTGCTTTGGTGAAAGTGGTCTGGTTGGGCGCTATTTGATGGAGGTAATTTCGAGGACGAAATTCTTCTAAGTAGGGGAGAGTTGTAACGCCCGTTCATTTTAAATTAAATTACTTATGAATTATTGGTGCGCCTTTATGTGGGAGGTGTGTCTGAGTGGCGTTGGTGGATGCCCTTAGGCTGTAAGGATTATTAATAACGATTGGAGTTTAATATTAATATAATATAATTAATAATTGGTGATAATTTAATAATTAATAGTAATGTTATTATTATTATTATTACTATTATTATTATTATTATTATTATTATTATTATTATTATTATTATTATTATTATTATTATTATTGGAGTAAATATAAAAGAGGGATTTTGGGAGAAAGAGGAAACACGTTAAAACTGCTCATAACCAAAATCAAAGGAAAAAGAGATCGTGATCGAGAGAAGTTGAGAAGAGAAGAAGTAACCACCGGAGAGAATTCACGGTAGTTGCAGAAGAGTCACCGGGAGAGCAAACCGGAACCGGAAGTTTAGAGTTGTCCTCAATTCAAAGGTAAGGGTGGGGTTCAATTCTATAACTGTGGGTATGATCAATTTCATGTAGGGAATTGAATCATAGGGTTAATGTTCTTGTAGATCGATAAATATTAAGGATTAATGTTTCTGTAGGTCGATAAATATTAAGGATTAATGTTCCTGTAGATCGATAAATATTAAGGATTAATGTTCCCGTAGTAATATTCCCGTAGTAACATTCCCGTAGTAATATTCCCGTAGTAATGTTCCCGTAGTAACGTTACCATAGTAATGTTCCCGTAGTAACGTTACCGTAGCAATGTTCCCGTAAGTTGAAGAAATATTAAGGGTTAATGTTTGATGTTGAGTTCTCGATTGTAGAGACGAGGTTGTTTTTAATTGTTCTCTGCGAAAATGTGTTATATCGTTATTAGTACGATGCTCTAAGGTTTCCCTAATGGGGCAAATATGTAGAAATGAATGTGTTATATCGTCAGTGTTGTACGACGCTGTATGGTTGCCCTTAATGAGGCAAGATTAGTTACCCTGTAGTTAACGAACCTTTTCAGGAACTATAATTAATTTAGTGAGTAAAAGTTGTAATGTTGTTCTCACGATAATGTGCTGAATTCCTAATTGTCGAATGTATGTTGTTATTGTTCTCCTACATGAACAGATTGAGATGATGAATACTTGATGCATATGAAGTTGTCATGTCATTGTTGAGAAAATGTTATTATAATATTCTCCTTGGATTATGTTGATAAGTTATAGTTATATTACCCGTATGAAAGTATATGAAAATGTGTTAAGTTCTTATTCGTAGTAATGATGTTGTCAGTTGTTCTCTGACATGAAAATGCTGTTGAGTCCTCAATTGTAGAGACGAGGTTGTTTTTAATTATTCTCTGCAAAAATGTGTTAGAGTCTTATTTGTAGGAACAATACTGTTGGTAGTTCTCTGATATGAACAGGTTGAAATGGTGAGTCTATAATATATGCGAAATATGATGTTCTGTTATGGATAATTGGTTGTAGGCTTGATGCCTTGTTGCACGGTTGTTGCACAGTTGTTGTTGTTGGGTTATAGTCCATAATAGTTGCATCCCATAGCATATCATTTGGCCTGGATTGGCGACGGTTGTGTCTTTAATGACAAAATAAAATTATTGTGGAGTGTTCTCTCCCGAATTATTATGGAGAGTTGTCTCCTGAATTATTGTGGAGAGTTGTCTCCCGAATTATTGTGGAGAGTTGTCTCCCGAATTATTGTGGAGAGTTGTCTCCCGAATGGTTGTGGAGTGTTGTCTCCCAAATGGTACCACATGCATATGCACAGTTGAGTTGCATTATTGAGTCGCATTGTTGAGTTGCGTTGTTGAACTGTTTTGATGAGTTGCTGAGATATGATAATAATTGTTGTGGTTATGAATAAAGAGCGGTTGTAGTTTATTATTACTAATATTTATGCGAACTGCTGGAATTATAATGTTGTGATAATATTCTGACATGACTTTTATCATGCCTTATGTTATATTGTTGATATCTTACCCTTTACGTTGTATGTTACCTCCATTGGTGGTAACTTGCAGGTAACCCGGAATAAAGTGTAGCTTTTCGTTTAAGGTTGTTGGTCGCTCTGATACGTAGCACTCTTGGGGGGATGAACGATTGATGTTATTACTTTTATTTAAATTTCCTTGTTGCTGAATTTTATCAAGTATTTTTCATTAAATTGGTGGTTGCTGTTAAGTGCCAGATGTTGGTTGGATGCACTATACCGATGAATTAGTAGTGCTGATTTTTATGGTTGAAACTCGTTGTTTATGTTGAATTGATGCAAGATAATTACTTGCTGAATTTTAATGAAGTTTTGTTGCAAGTTTCATGGTCTTGCTTTAATCATTCTAAATGTGGGAAATGTTTTATATTCCGCTGCAAATTAATAAGATGCCTTGTAATCAAAATGTTAATCAAGTTATTGTTGCATGTTCATCCAAGCTTCTGTGCTATGTATCATTACTAAATGCATGTTGTTTAATGGAATTGTGAAATGTATGTTTCTGTGAGTTGAAATTGTAACGCCCAGAATTTACTGATGTGACGGTCGTCACAACTTCCTTACGATCGTCATGACCGTCACGGTCGTGACAGCCCCTTATGACCGTCATGTTTACAAAATTTGTTGCACTCTGATTCTGTTTTCCTTAATTATCCGTCAGGTTAGATTGGGGTGTTACACATTAAATGCTCAATCCAAGCATGCTAACATTAAGGTAGATTTTCCCCTTTTAATCACAATCATAGGAGCACATTGCATGATAACATTAGGGTTGAGATAGTTTCCCCTTAGTTGTGTCTTCTCCCTTTTCATCTCAAAACTTCTTCAAAACATGTAATAAAGGATAATAAGTGTTGTACGCTGCGAGCCTTAAGCATTTGGGAAATGATGATTGGGGGGCCTCCTCTCATACTGTCTAGAGTGTTTAGCGTATGTCCTTTGGACGATATGCGATGCATTCGCTCCTAAGTCATAGTCTTTAGTGAAACATGAATTACAAACACAATTCAATTCACTTCTTCTCCCCTAAAAAACCCAAAAACAAATATCAAACCTTTTTATCCTTCGGGATTAATGGAAAATCATTTTTAGAAAAGAGTGTTGTTAAGTCTTGGTTCTGCTGCAAACAGGCATTGACCCTAACTGCTGGAACGAAGGTTTAACCCTACTCGATTAAAACACTTGAACCAATATGTGGTCGTGTTAGCCCGAACTACGTTTGCTCTGATTTCTCATACTAGATGAGGATATGTAGGCATAAGACGGTGATGTCTTGGCGAGCAACCTTCCCCCACCTTCACCCGTAGTTTTCCGAACTACGTTGACTCTGACTTTCCCATTGCATGAGGGAATACGTAGGCATTGAGCGGAGATGCTCTATCAAGTCTCTTTTCTTTTATTTTGTCCCTGTGAGCCAACCTTATAGATTAACACATTTTTAGATAGATAATAAGCATGGATCGCATTGAGTACAAGGGACGTGAGGGGTGCCCATTCTTCCCCTTGCGTAACCAACTCCCGAACCCAAGATTTGGTTGCGATGACCTGTCTTTTCCTTTTTTCGTAGGTTTTCTTTGATCGTTTCCTTTCCCTCCTTTTGGTATAAATAGCAAACGATGGCAAATCTTCTGTTCATGTCGGCCCCTCTTTGCAGCGATGCGACAGTATGGTGTCTTGGTAAATAGAGCTATTAGAATGTGACATTAATTTCATATTGTTGTGAATCGGATGTCTTTAAACAAAGTATAAAAAGTTTCTTTATGATCAAGAAACATACAAGGGTTAGGGTTAACAAATATATCAAGGTAAAACAACAAGGATTGGTTATAAACCGTTATTCTTTCCTTTCTCTTAGAACAAGATTACAAGTATACAAGAATAACAAAATAACCTCTCTCACTTAAAATTAGGAGTTTATCGTCCTATTTTTCCTTATGCCTGTTGCACCCAAATTTTGACCACTTAAATCTTCATCATCATTCTAGGATCATTTTCATTTGATTATTTAACCTTAACTTATTTCAAGTTTGTCTTTGTTAAGTTACAGGTGAATCAGGGTTCCGTACAGTCGGGAATCGAGGTTTCGATGTTTAATCAGTCAATGCCTTGGATTGATTCTCCATGAAACAAGTATCCACATCATCAAAGATATTCCAATGGGTTAAACATGAATCCAATTTGATTTTGTCCCCCAAAGATTAAAGATAGTGCAGTTCAGGATCCCCGATTAGGATTTCCGATTAGGAAAAGTCAACTGTAGTTTGACTTTTGATTTAAAAGGTCTTCCAATGATGGAATTATGGTCCATGAAGTTCATATGGCTTATTGAATTTCACTCAAGAAGTTTCAAGGCCTCAGAAGACCTAAAACATCAACAATCAACTCGGTAGTCATCGATTGATCGTTTCGTTGACCAAAAAGTCAACTCTTCAACCAGAAGGAATTTGACCTCAATGTGTGAAGCAAAAATGTTCCTAGTAACATACTACACCTATCCATGAAGTTTCATGACCATTGGATCAAGGATTGGGGATTAATCGAAAAAGTCGGGAATTAGGGTTTTGAAAGGGGCAAGACTATAACTTCCTAACCACACATCCAAATGAGGTGGTTCAAAGCTTGTTAGAAAGGTCTTGGCAAGTCCTACAAAAGTTTCACAGTGGTCCATGTGCAAAAAAATGCATAGATTTGGAGTTATAGCCAAAATCATCACAAGAGGGAGAAAACACTTAGAAAAATTCTAAGTTTCTGGCCTTGCAAATCATGTTTTCAACCAACTTTGAGGGGATTCTTGACCTAGTTCCACTTGGAATCTGAAAATCATGAAAACATGAAAGTTGTAGATCTCCATGAGGGCTTTCCAAAAAGAGCTAGAAATCCTCCATAGCCTTTGTGAGCTGAGATGTATGGATCCAGAAAGTTGGGGTTTCAATATAATGTGCACCATTTCAACTTTTTCACAAATCCACTTTCCAACCACTCAGGCCATTCTCAGCCATTTGATCAAGTCTTGATCTGATATTGAGAGGGTTTTATGAGTAGAAATGCAGAAGAAATAAGGGTTTGGTAGACATGGCAAGATGCAAGACATGTGGCAATATTTTAATCAAAAAAACAAAGAAGAAAGAGAAACTTTTTGATGGAAGGTACAACTGCAGCCTCCCTACACTCTAGCCTCACTTCAGTCACCTCATATCCTTCATTTCACTTGATTTTTACCCTGCAATGAGCCAAGAGCTTGAGTGTACAGCTGCCACTTGATCTTGGATGGATTTTCTTGCAAGATTTCCCTCCAAAGGCCAAGACTCCAAATATGCCCCAACTCTTCTCTTAGACTATAAATAGAGGCTTCATCCCATTGTATAAAACACACCAGAGCCATCCAAAACACAAGGAACACACAGATCTCACTCTTTCCCTCTTTGCTTGAAAGTGAAGAAATTCACAAAATCACCAAAAATGGCCACTTTGCATTTTTCACACCAGCATCATTTCCAGCCATGAAACCATCATAAAAGCCATATACACACCCTTAAAATCACCATTTGAAGCTATTCCAATAGTTAGTTTCATCAAAAGAATCATGGATCAAAATGTCAACTGTCCACACACCATAGTTTGACTTTTATGCACATTTCAAGCCAAATCACTACACAAACCATTTTCCATCATTTTGACACTTTAGACACTTCATGTTTATGTTGTATTAGCTGTTCATAGTCTCAAATAACAGCTGGAATCTCATCTACTCAAACTGTCCTCAAGATTTGCTTGTTTCTTCAAAAAGAAGTAAGCTTCACAAACTTGCTTAAGAGGAAGGATCTCTGGTTTTCTTGGCTGCTAGCATAGTAAGGACTACAAGAGGTATGTTACTTTGAACTCATTCACTAATATGCATCATGTATGAACTTACTTGGCTTGTGGAATGGAATGAGCATTATCATGTTGAAATGGTATTCTTTGTTATTCTGAAATCTGATTTTGCTAAGTTCATGGTTATTGTTGTTGGAACTTATCCTTTGCATTAGGTGGTTGGTAGTTAAATAGGGAGACTTCCACTAAGGAAGTATTTTGAGTTCCTGTTGCTATTGTCAAACCTAGTTACTCTTTTTTAGCTTGTGAGTGGAAGGACTGTTGTTAGAAGCTTTGTTTGGCTTGCCATCCAAGTTTGTGGGGAGGTTTAGTCAGCCTAGAACTTAGTGCTTTTCCATGTTTTGTTGTTGCTTAATGTAGAGAAAGATCTTGTTTGAACCTGCTTAGTCTTTTAGGATGATGTCTTTGGTGGGAGATAGGTTTAACATTTAACAATTGGTAACTGTCTGGATACCAAAAGCAGTGTGCACTGGTGGTTGTCTTGAGGTTATTAAGTTTGTATCATGTTGCCAATATGATTGATACTTTTGTTAACAAGAGTAGCCTGGTGTAGTTGGCTTTTATTTTGGTTTTAACTCACTGTTAGAGCCATGATTGGAATTCATCAATGGATATTGATTGAAATGCCAAGAGCTAATTGACAACAGATGCTTTGAGTTTGTTAATTCACAATGTCATCAGGTGTCCATTGTCAACCATTGCAAAGGTGTGAGTAGGAGTTCATGACCAATGGCGGTTTGGTTAATGAACATTGCCTTACCTTGAAGTTGTTTGTTTTAACATAGTTTAGATGCATGTTTCCCTCTTTAGAAAAGCAATTTCACCATTTGTAGCTTAACAGCCACATTGTAATTCTTTTGAGAAACTAACCTTTCCCTTGAAGCTCATCACAAGTTTTGCATTTAGAGTTGGAACAACCCCTTACTTGTATGAGATTACAGCTAGGTTGATCTAAGATCTTCAAAATACATTTCAAGCCTCATGTATGTATGGATCTGGCATGCCGAACAAGTTTAAACATTGTAATATTTAGATTGGTTCCATATTGTCTTAAACTGCCTAGTTCATATTCATATGTTCTATTGCTGTCAAGTTTGTCTCCTCCAAGCTAAAGCCTATTTGTTCTAGATACCATAGCTTGAAATGATGCTTTGGCATTGTTGAGTTTATACAAACTCATGGAAGATTGTTTTTAGTTGGTCCTTATAACAATGTTTGTTAGTTTTGTTGTTTTGATAAGATAGATTGTGGTGTACTGCTAAAAAAATTTGTGAAGTTTGGTTTTGGCATTGTAATGTCAGCTCATGACTATGGCTGCTAAAATTGGTTTATCATATTAGAAGTTGGTCTATGTTGTGGTTTCTGTTTAAGGGGATTATTTGGAACTGAGATTGATGACCAAGTTATTGCTGTCATGTATGGCTGTTTGAACTCTTGCCAAGTCTAAGTTTCAAACATTGATGACATAATGAGATGTTGATGTTATGCTGTGCTTATTGTACACAAATTGTTGGAAGGTTTGTTAGTGTAAAATTATCATCAAGATTCCCATTGGCCTTTTAAATTTGTATAGGTCAGACTCATAACATGTTTGTCTAGTTGAGTTAGTAAGAAGTGAAACTTTCTGCATAAGTTTATGTTGCTGTCAAGATCATTAGTGTTTGATTTGGTGTATTGATCCTGTCAGTTCCTTGCTTTGAGGTCTGTTAGCTTCTAACATTATCAAGCTCCATCTTGAACTGTTGCAATCTATGTGTGTAAATTCATAATCTGTTGCATTTTAGATTGATATCAGTTGCTGCCACAAATCATTTTGTTTTAGCTTTGTTTAGGCACAAGGTACTTTTTAAACACAACTTCACCAATGTGCAACTTGATGACCACTTCTTGATTTATTAAGAAATTGAGTTCTTCCATTGAATTTAATCCATGAGTAATACATTTCAAACCTGCTCAGATCCTTATTTACTCTAAATGCATTTGTTTTGGTCCATTGAGTTGCAAAATGCATTTCAAAGTTCATCATGGCATGTGCATTCGAGTTTTACTGTACGTGCATCATTTCAAAAAATGGATTGCACCATCATGATCCTCATGAAAAAACAAGCAAGTTAGACTTTTATTTAGCTAAAATTGGTTAAGTATTGACGATTTTAGGATCAAACCGTATTTTGAATCTTCACTTGGCTTGACTTCAAAAATGCCCAGCCTGCGCGCCTTATTTAGGTATATTTGCAACTAGGGTGACTTGATATAAAGGATGTATCGCCACCCAGTGGTTATTGTCTTGTCTTTAAGAACTTGCTTTGCCATTTGGTACCGTGTTCGACCCTCAGCGAGGGAAATTTTTGTTCATTTCATGATTTTTCAGCATTTTAATATTTTACTCTCTCTTCCCATTCAAATATCACACGTGTGAGTTGGTAGAATTGGCTTTGTTTTAAGCCTATGACCCCAAGGTCTTGGTTCAAACCTTGGGTGAGGCATTTCTTTAATTTTAGCACTTGGTTTATTTTATTTTATTTTAATTTCATTTAACTTTCAATTTACCATAACTTCTTCATTTTTACTCTTTTTTAAGTGATTCTTTTTGCTAAAATTTTGTTTTAATGTGTATTTTCCCATGATGATTAAATAATTCTAAAATTCTTATTTTAGAAACACTTTTCATTATGGGAAAATCGTAATTCATTTTTAAGGTTTTCACCCTCCTATCTCTCATTTCCTCCATTTCAAAAACTTTGATTTCATTCTCTTTGAGTTTTAATTTATGAACATGGCTTGTTGTCTCCCTTGTGCACTTAAGTATTGAAATTCACCTTTGGTTGTACGCATTTAAATGGTTCATCTTTAAAAACTGTTGATTATCCCCATGAGATTTTGAACCGTTTTGTTTACCTCGTTGTGACATTCTTGGTTTATGTATGATAACCTTTACCCTTTATCCTAACCTTAGGATTGGAATCGTCGTGCTCTATTTAGTCGTCCTGCCGTGGACATCTTTTAACCTTTATCCTAACCTTAGGGTTGGAGTCGTCGTGCTCTATTTAGCGTCCCGTCGTGGGCATCCTTTACCCTTTATCCTAACCTTAGGATTGGAGTCGCCGTGCTCTATTTAGCGTCCCGCCGTGAACATTCTTTACCACAACAATCTCAACGTAGATTCAGGAGTCGTCACACTCCATGTAAGTACTTCCTATGAATGCTTACATCCCTATGGAACCTTGACCACAGTCAAGAGTTCCTTACCCCTAAAAAGGGGAACTACGGTTGCTCTGATTCCATTCCCGTCAGGATACGTAGGCACGAGATGCGATGTCTTGGTGAGCAAACTTTGTACATACTTTGTATATACTTTAGATCCTTACCTTAGCACTTTTCCCTTAGCAAGAAACTTTAGCATAACACAAATACGAACAAGAGTTTCCTGTAGAGTACTACAGATGTTTAGGATGTGAAATACCTACCCTAGGCATAACCAACCCCCAAACCTTTAGATCTCTCTTTGCTTAGCTTTAGGCCTTACTTTTTTGCTTTGCATTTTTATAGGTTTTTCTTTCTTTAAACCTTTCTTTTTTGGATAAATTAAAGTCCGGTTGTGAATTTAATGAATTAAGATTCAAGTTAATCAATATCTTGGTATCACGATTCTCACCACAACAATGCCAAGATTGAGAAACTAGCATCCTATTTATAAGAAAAATAACACACTAACCTAATGGGCTTTTTAAAAGTTACCCATTACAAGCTAACTTAGGGTACAAGCTAACTTAAAAACTTGGGCTTACAAGCAAGGCCCAATCCAATATGCTAACAACCTAGCAATATTGACTAATGCATGTTAGAACAAACTTCGACTACAACACACATTATCATCAACAGCAGCACGCGAACATACTTTGACCTCATGCTTAATTCCTGTCGAACCTGAAGCTACCCTTCGACCATACTAGAGTTCAATCCAATATCTCACAAATATACACCTTAGATCTAACTCTATAACATCAAGGAACTAGCTTTCTTCATGCAGCTTTATCAACTGCGTACAGTGGAAAAACTTGCAACTGGGCAACGTCTTGTTGATCATATCAGCAGCATGTGAAAAGACTTCGATTGCTTCTTTACTATCTTCACCCAAGGCTCCACCATAAATTAAGACTCTATTCAGAGACCCGTTTATGTATCTTAGAATACACTTCAATGCTTGCCAGTGAGCCTTTCCAGGATTCACCATATACCTGCTTACAAGACTTACTGCATATGCTATGTCGGGTCTAGTACATACCATAACATACATCAAGGAACCTACTATGTTAGCATATGGAATGTTATTCATATAAGTTCTTTCAACATTAGTGTTGGGACACTGATCTATACTCAGCTTGAATTGAGGGTTTGTCGGAGTCACAACAGGCTTTGAATTCGACATTCCATACTTTTTGAGAATTTTCTGTAGGTATGCCTCTTGAGATAAGCATAATCTCAACTGCTTTCTACCTCTTCAGATGTCAATCCCAAGAATCCTGGACGCAACTCCCAGATCCTTTATGTCGAACTTCTTATTGAGTTGGCCTTTACCCCCATTACCTCTTCGACATTGTTGTTTGCTATTAGAATATCATCCATATAAAGCAACAAAATAAAAAATGAATTACCCGGTCAAAATCTGAAGTCAACACAGTGGTCAAACTGACTTCTGATGAAACTTATATGTGCCATGAACTTGTCGAATCTCCTATTCCACTTTCAAGGAGATTTTTTCAGTCCATATAAGGATCTATTCAGCTTGCACACATAATCTTCCTTCCCTTTTTCGACATACCCTTGAGGTTGCCTCATCAGGATTGTTTCATCTAAGTCACCATAAAAAAACATAGTCTTCAAATCCATCTGTTCCAGTTCAAGATCGAACTGTGCCATTGTGGCAAGAAACATTCGAATAGATATATGCTTCACAACAGGAGAGAACACATCATTGAAGTCGATACCTTCTTTCTGAGTGAACCCCCTAGCAACCAATCTTGCCTTGTATCTCTTCGACGCCACTCATTAGATTCCTTCCTTAACTTTGAAAATCCATTTACAGCTGACTAACCTGGCTCCAACAGGTTTCTTGATCCGTTCCCATGTATTGTTATCATGAAGAGATTTCATCTCATCATCCATAGTGATCGGGAAAATAGCAAGTGTATTATTTTTCCAATGTAGTAATAAAAGGGATTTCACGAAATGTCGATCTCAAGGACTGCTTGACGATATAGAGTTCTGGTTTTAATTTAGTCAAACAAAACCTCTAGGGTTTTAAAAAGGTTTCTGTTTAATTATAAAAATATTTTCAAGGAAAAGGGAAAATTGACTAATTGGTTTAAACAAATATGAGTAACCTGCTAGGGAAGGCGTATGATCCAACTCAGTAACAACTTTGAATTAACATGCAACAACTTATTGTAACTACTTAATTACCAATTCTTTAGAATGTTTACTCCTAAGTCCTTAGTGAGAAAACCTTTAATCGTCTACCCTAATTCCTTCATCCATAGAGAATTATAAGTGAGATTAAGCAATCAATTATCAAGAATTATTCTAGTTTCTATAGGGTATCCCTAGTTCTAGGTGATATCTACTATAGGATGATCAAAAGCAAAGCCTTAATAATGGCGGTCCAGCCTAATCATTAATCATAAATCAAACCCTGTTGGTCCGACATGGCAAGCATTAAAAACAACTAGCAATCAAATCAGTTATTAAATAAAGGAAATGTCAGTGCAATAATAATATCAGAGTGATTACATATTCAAATCAAGGAAACCCCCTAGAATTGGGGGGTTTAGCTACTCATAATATTCAAAGAAAGTATAAAATAAAAACTAGATTACAAGATAAGAGGGTTCTTGGATCTTCAATGGCTTCCGCTCATAAAAACCTTAAGTTCCCCAATCACCTTAATCTCTCTAATCCTGATAGTCCAATTCTTCTCTAGCCAAAAAGTCATGTTTTCCTTCTCAAAATATGTCTTAAATACTCCCAGGTCCAACACAGTAATAGAAAAATATCTAAAATACCCATAGGGATCACAGAGGCCCCAAATTTCAGAAAATTGGAAGATGAAGCGCATCAGCCAACACGGGCTTTGTCAGCTGACACGAGCGGCCGTGTTGGCTCCCTGGTTATCAGTTGAAAAGAGTTGTCTATTCCAGACATGCTAACACGGGTCGTGTCAGCTGACACAGATACCCGTGTCAGCTGACACAGGCACCCGTGTCAGGCTACTATCCAAAACTCAATCTTCATTCTCCTGCTACCATCCTGACACGTACCGTGTAAGGTGACACGGGTGGTCTTGTCAGGCCCCTGTTTCACTTTTAAACTCTTCTAAATTACTGCTGTTTTTCCAAGTTTTTGCTCCAATTTTTCTTGAATGTATACCTGAATCTAAAAACAATGGAAATACCAAACTGACGCATAAAATGCGATAAAAATAAATAAAGTGCACTTAAACGTATAAGATAATTAGCTAAAAATCATGGTAAAATAATGTATAAAAATCACTGATCAAATACCCCAAAACTTAAACAGTTCCTTGACCTCAAGCAACAAGCTTGGATAAACACTTTTTAGATCAACCGGTATAAATCAAATAAAAGACTTGTGACGGTAAGGTGTGTCAGTACTCATACGTGAGCCTTTGTTCCAATCGAGCAAAACTAGTTCTCTTGGTAATTGTCCGTTAACGAAGGTATTATACAGACATATACCATGGTAACACCACAAACCTAAATCCCCCTTTCGGTCACCTCTCCAACTATGCTTTGAGCTTAAGTTTTTTCTTTGATTTTCTACCCACTTCATTCGGATAATCTTATTAAGGCACTTTTGATCTTTTCCCTCACATGTATAAGATTGGATCGAGACTCTTTCAAGGCACTTTTATTCTTTTTTTTCTTCTCGCACATTTTTGTTTATTAGCCCACTTTGGGATGACTATAGAGATTCAACCGCCGTTAGGCTAAATAACCGGGTGAGGGTTACCCAACTTAGAAGGATCAGTTGTCTTTACAGTTATTATTCATCATTCTTTATTTTGGTGCCATAAGTCATTCTCTCAATCAACTTTATCCATGCGATTCTTTTTAATTGTGCCGAACCATCACTATGAACTAATCGAGGAATACTTCTCAAATCCAACTACTATGACACAAATCTACACGTTGGACTTGTTACCTTACTTCGGGGAACCTAGGGTGCTCAAGTTATACCTCAATTTTCAAACTTTCCCAACTTCCTTAGTTTCAACTTTTCTTTCCTCAAACTCTATGCACCTTCCTGACTACTTCACGCATCATAGTGTTCACAAGTAAAAAATTTTACGGTCCTTATTCGGGGAGAGTTCACAGCGATTTTTAAATAACAGAACCCAAATACAATTAAAAGGTACTCAAAATGAAAACTCAAAACAGTAAAAACTCCCCCAAAATGGAACTAAACATTATCCTCAATGTTTTAGAACAGGAGTGGGAAAGATGTACTTACAAAGGTCCTTACTGAGGAGTTGGAGGGTCACCCAACACTCTAGCTTTCCCTTGTAAGGTCTCATTTATTACCTACGATCAAAGTTGTAACACCCCCTTTCTATACCCCCAAATAAACAATTAAATCATTTAGACACTTGATAAAAGTTTCATCAGAGTTTAATTAATACATGATATAAAAGAGGTGCATCACATTATCTTGAAGTTAAACACCTACAACATCTGCTTAAATAGATATGCAACAATGGGTAATTCACAACTGAAGAACATAGTTCTAAAACCCACATCTCAATATTTAGAATAAAGAGGAAACATCTAAACATTGAATCAATACATTCATATAAACAAATATACATCATTCAGTTAATTCATATGTACAAACACCCATCATCAGATACATACGCAGATGTATCACAAAAGAAATCAAAACAAATGTATCACCAAAAAGAGCCAAAGGCTTCCTAACTACCCAGATGTTACATATCAGAGTCATCGACCAAGAATAATGAAGACCTGCTTCACAAAAAGGACCTCCAGCAATCCTACTCTGCAATGCCTCATAGAGCATCATGAAACAGCAGAAGGGTGAGAAACAATATCATAACAGTCAATACATATAATTATATATCTATATACATACATGGGATTTATACAATTCAAATTCTCACCACCTCTCGTCACAATTCATCATATACATCTCAAGGCATATTCACACCATCAAGCATATTCATCAAATCATGCATCTATACATACTCATCATTTTCCACATAAACATCTAGAATTATGTTCAATTCACTCCATGCATCATATAAAGATGACCAATGCAACTCATAGAGACTGACTCACGACTCTATGCAGATGCAAATGCGGTACCGACTCAATTCAGCAGATTCTCCAAGGAATCAAGTATTCAGCAGATTCTCCAAGGAATCAAGTATTCAGCAGATTCTACAAGGAATCAAATATTCATCAGATTCTCCTAGGAATCGAATATTCAGCAGATTCTCCGAGGAATCAAATACTCAGCAGATTCTCCGAGGAATCAAATACTATAACAGATTCTCCAAGGAATCAACATCACTAGGATGTACATCATGATGCCTTTTATGCAAAATGACTCACAACATTTCTCTACATGCATACATATTCGCAAATATATCACTATGCATATTCATCTCATACAGGCACATACAATCTATGTACATTCACAATATACTTATACTCCAATGTGTATATATATATATATATATATATATATATATATATATATATATATATATATATATATATATATATATATATATATATATATATATATATATATATATATATATATATATATATATATATATATATATATATATATATATATATATATATATATATATATATATATATATATATATATATATATATATATATATATATATATATATATATATATATATATATATATATATATATATATATATATATATATATATATATATATATATATATATATATATATATATATATATATATATATATATATATATATATATATATATATATATATATATATATATATATATATATATATATATATATATATATATATATATATATATATATATATATATATATATATATATATATATATATATATATATATATATATATATATATATATATATATATATATATATATATATATATATATGCTCTTCATTTCAACACATACCATTCCATATAAAGCATATACTTTCACAATCAAAATTCCACATTCTAGGATTCACGCCTTGTGGCTATCCACAGCATAACGTACCACACGGCACACAAACTATTCAATTCGATAAGGATTAAACATAACCGAACAAAGAAATCCGCATGGAAAGGAAAAAACACAGAAAATAGGAAAATGATGTCGCATTCGCCAACCTTCACCTGGCGAAGCCTCTGGCGAGCCTTCGCTACTTAGTTCGCCTGGCGAACTCGCCAGCAAAGACCACTGGGAGTTATTCTGGAATTACTCGCTAGCACACTCGCCTGGCGAACCTTCGCCACACTCATTCTCCTGGCGAACTTGCCAACGAAGACAGGGGGATGCTTCTGACTTGGTTCGCTACCGTTCGCTGGGCTTCGCCTAGCCAAGCTTCGCTGCCGTTTGCCTGGCGAACCTGCGAACTCAGAACTCTCATGGCTGTCCAAAAGCCCAAGCTTCACAAACCGACCGATTCCAAAACCAAACAACCCCAGTAAGTTCAACCCAATAACACCCGACTATCCTACTCCATCCATTTTTCGATTCTAACCGGTTAAAACCACATTCTACCGATTAAATCCTAATATTGCCCTAAGATGAAAATGAGTAGAAACTTTTCTCAATCCAACATCAAACAATAAAAAGCATACATAATCATACATATTAACAGTATAATAGAGTTTCACACCCTTACCCGATTGATTGAAAGCTTGGATGTTGATCCTTGATGAAATCCTAGGTTTTCCTCTTCTTTCTCCTCTTTCTCTTCTCTCTTCTTTCTTTCCCTTGTTTTTCCACTAATGTTTCTATCTATTTCCTTTTCTCTCTTATCTCATGTTCTATTTTCTTTCCTCTCCATTTCTTTCCAAACACTTACCAATTAATTCTCACACAATAATCCACTTAACACTTAATACTAAATGTCTAAAATACCCTTTACTCTATTTTCCCGAAAACTCTCCGAATCGGTAAAATAGCACAATATTGAAATTAAACATATCAACACATAAATTCCACAATTAAAATACCAATCATCCAAATGAATTAAAAAGGACTCAACAAAAATGGGAAATTCAGAAATTGGGGCGTTACAACTCTCCCCCACTTTAGAAATTTTCATCCTCGAAAATATTACCAGATTCAAACAACTCTAGATGCGACTCTCGCATCTTGCTCTCCAATTTCCAAGTCATATTGCCCTCTGCAGCACCTCCCCAGGCTACTTTCACAAGTGCAATATCCTTGCCTCTTAGCTTCTTAACTTCACGATCCAAAATCCTAATCGGTAAAACCTCAACCGTCAGGTTATCTCTTACTTCGACCTCATCCATAGGAATAACATGTGACGGATCCGGAACATACTTCTGAAGTTGCGAAACATGGAATACATCATGCAAATTTGAAAGGTTCGGAGGCAACGCCACACGATACGCCACAACACCCACACGTGCAATAATCTGATACGAACCAATGAAACGAGAAGTCAACTTCTTCGACTTCAAGGCACGACCAACACCCATAACCGGTGTAACTCTCAAAAAGACATGGTCGCCTTCTTGAAACTCAAGGTCCTTCCTCCTCTTATCATGGTAACTCTTCTGCCTACTCTGAGAAGCTCTTATCTTTTCCCGAATAAACTTCACCTTTTCTGTCGTCTGTTGTACCATCTTTGGTCCAACTACCGACCTCTCACCCGTCTCATGCCAACACAAAGGTGTTCGACATCTCCGACCGTATAAAGCCTCGAATGGTGCCATACCAATGCTCGAATGAAAACTGTTATTATAAGTGAACTCAATCAACGCCAAATAATCATCCCTAGCACCACCTTGTTCTAGCACACAAGCACGCAATAAATCTTCTAACGACTGAATTGTCCTCTCGGTTTTACCGTCCGACTGCGGATGGTAAGCCGAACTCAACCTCAACTTAGAACCCAAGGCACCTTGCAAACTTTCCCAAAATCTTGAAGTAAATCTAGGATCTCTATCCGACACAATACTCTTAGGAACTCCGTGCAACTTTACAATCACACGAACATAAATCTCGGCTAATTTCTCCAAAGGATAACTAATATCAATCGGAATGAAGTGAGCAGATTTAGTAAGTCTATCAACGATCACCCAAATAGCATTATGACTTCTTTGCGTATTCGGCAATCTCGTAACAAAATCCATCGATATGATATCCCATTTCCATTCCGGAATATCCAACGGTTGCATCAATCCACTAGGCTTCTGATGTTCCACCTTCGACTTTTGACACGTCAAACACGAATACACAAAATGAGAAACATCTCGCTTTAATCTGGACCACCAAAAGATCTTCTTCAAATCTTGGTACATCTTATTCGCTCCGGGATGACTACTCAAGTTACTCCGATGACCTTCTTCCAATATCATCTTCTTCAACTCCGCATCGTCGGGAATGCAAATACGACCACAGAATTTCAAAACACCAAATTCATCAACCTTGAAATCTTCATTCTCATTCATCATCAAATCAACAAACTTTAAATCCAATTTTTGTCTTTCACAAACGGTCGTAAGAAAATCATTCGTAATATGAAGCATACCAAGTCTCACACTTCTCGACATCACTTCACAAACCAAACTCAAATCTCTAAAACTCTCCAACAATTCCCATTCTCTTATCATCAATGTTGACATATGAACCAACTTTCGACTTAAGGCATCGGCTACTATGTTTGCCTTACCCGGATGGTAATTCAAACCAAAATTGTAGTCTTTCAAAAACTCTAGCCATCTCCTTTGTTTCATGTTCAACTATTTCTGGTCAAATAAATATTTCAAACTCTTGTGGTCGCTAAAAACCTCAAATCTTGCACCATAAAGATAATGCCTCCAAATTTTCAAAACGAACACCACGGCCGCTAACTCCAAATCATGCGTAGGGTAGTTCTTCTCATGCACTCTCAATTGTCTCGAAGCATAAGCCACAACTTTCTCGTCTTGCATTAAAACACCACCTAAACCGGATAAAGAAGCATCACAATAAACCACAAATGACTCCGTCGGATTTTGTAAAATCAAAATCGGCGCCGTTGTCAACCTTCTCTTAAGCTCAACAAAACGCTTCTCGCAATCAATATCCTAAACAAAAGCCTTTCCCTTACAAGTCAATTGAGTCAACGGAAGTGCCAACTCCGAAAATCCTTCAATAAACCTCCGATAATAACCGGCTAATCCCAAAAAGCTTCGAATCTCCGTAACTGACTTAGGAGCTTCACACTGCATTACCGCATCAATCTTGGATGGGTCAACACTAATACCATTTCCAGAAATAATATGTCCAAGAAAACTCACCTCCGATAACCAAAACTCGCACTTCGACAACTTGGCATACAATTGCTTCTCTTTCAAAATCTGCAACACAATTCTCAAATGCCCATCATGCTCTTCTTGAGACTTAGAATAAATCAAGATGTCGCTGATGAACACCACCACAAAACGATCTAACTGCTCATGAAAAATATGATTCATATATTCCATGAACACACCCGGTGCATTAGAAACTCTGAATGGCATCACCGTATACTCATAGTGACCATATCGTGTCCTAAAGGCTGTCTTTGAAACATCTTCTTCTTTCACCCGAATCTGGTGATAACCCGATCTCAAGTCAATCTTACTAAAAACACGGGCTCCAACCAATTGATCCATCAAATCGTCTATTCTTGGAAGTAGATACTTATTCTTAATCGTCACTTTATTCAACTGCCGATAATCAATACACAACCGCATACTTCCATCTTTCTTCTTTACTAACAATACCGGCGTACCCCAAGGAGAAACACTTGGTCTTACAAATCTCTTATCCAACAAGTCATTCAACTGCTTCTTTAACTCTACCAATTCCGATGCCGACATACGATACGGTGCCATCGAAATCGGTCTAGTACCCAGAACTAGATCAATAGAAAACTCAATCTCTCTCTCCGGCGGCACATCCTTAATATCTCCCGGAAACACTTCTGGAAATTCTCGCATTACGGGAAACACCTCCAGTTCCACTTTACTCTCTACCGACAAGGACGCAAACAAACCAAACAACTGAGCTTCGTCCGCTAAAAGTTTCTTCAACTCTTTAGTGGATAGAAAACTCTCACTTCCATCATCTTCCAAATAAGGAAATCTTACCAACTTGTGATAGCAATCCAGATGAACCTTATTATATTGCAACCAATTCATCCCCAAAATCACATCCAAACCATCCAACGGCAAACACACTAAATCCATAACGAAGTCTTTACCATACATGGTCAAAGGACAACTTATGCATACCAAGGAAGTAGTTACCGACCCCGAAGCGGGAGTCTCAATAACCATGCCACCACTCAAAGAAACCATGCACAAATCCAAACGTTTGGCACACTCAAGAGAAATGAACGAATGAGTCGCTCCAATATTAATAATAGCAACTAAAGGCACATTATTAATAAAGCATGTACCTTTAATCAAACGATCCGCATTAGTAGTGTCTGCACCGGTTAACGCAAATACCTTTCCGCCTGCTGGAGCTTGCTTCGGTTTAGTACAATTGGGCTTAATGTGACCCACTTCGCCACAGTTGTAGCATTTCACCACATTCCTTCTACAATCCGGAGTGGCATGTCCAGGAATCCCACAGTTAGCACACTTCTCCCCAGATTTTCCACAATCAAAAGACTTGTGGCCCATTACGCCACACTTAAAACATTTAATCACACTAGAACCTCCTCCGGGCTTCCTATCAAAGTTTTCCCTATGCTTGCCTTTATCAGCAGGCGTCATATAAGGTCCACTCCTCACCGGTTGCTTCCCTCTCTTCTCATTCAAACTCTTATAGTGAGTGGAACGAGCTTTACTATCTTCTTCAAAAATTCTACAGCATTCGGTCAAGTCCGAAAACCTCCTAATCCTCTGATAACCCACCGCTTGCTTGATCTCAGGGCGCAAGCCATTCTCATACTTAATACATTTGGAAAATTCCGCCGTCACCGCATCATAGTGAGGATGAAACTTCACTAACTCTGTGAACTTAACCGTGTAGTCTATCACAGACATGTTGCCTTGTTTCAATTCCAAGAACTCCATCTCCTTCTTTCCCTTCACACTCTCAGGATAATACTTTCTCAAAAATTCGGTGCGAAAAAGATTCCAAGTATTTCCCTCATCGTCTACTTCAAGAGCTTGTCTCATACCGACCCACCAGTCATCGGCTTCCTCTCTCAGCATGTGAGTCCCAAGTCTCACCTTGTTGCCTTCAGCACAATTCATAACCCTAAAGATCCTCTCGATCTCCTTTAACCAAATCTGAGCATCGTCCGGATCAAATCTTCCCTTGAATATCGGTGGTTGATTCTTTCTAAACTCATCGTTCGCATTCACATTCGGTGCGCCTTGCACCGCCCTAGACATAGCCTCCAACGCCGCAGCCATAGCATTGTCATTACGACCAGTCATATTCTGAGGATTCCAAAAAATAACAAGGTTAAACAACCGTTCAACCAACACAATAATAAGACAGACACAACAGACTCAACGCTGGCTCTGATACCACTTAATGTAACACCCCCTTTCTATACCCCCAAATAAACAATTAAATCATTTAGACACCTGATAAAAGTTTCATCAGAGTTTAATTAATACATGATATAAAAGAGGTGCATCACATTATCTTGAAGTTAAACACCTACAACATCTGCTCAAATAGATATGCAACAATGGGTAATTCACAACTGAAGAACATAGTTCTAAAACCCACATCTCAATATTTAGAATAAAGCGGAAACATCTAAACATTGAATCAATACATTCATATAAACAAATATACATCATTCAGTTAATTCATATGTACAAACACCCATCATCAGATACATACGCAGATGTATCACAAAAGAAATCAAAACAAATGTATCACCAAAAAGAGCCAAAGGCTTCCTAACTACCCAGATGTTACATATCAAAGCCATCGACCAAGAATAATGAAGACCTGCTTCGCAAAAAGGACCTCCAGCAATCCTACTCTGCAATGCCTCATAGAGCATCATGAAATAGCAGAAGGGTGAGAAACAATATCATAACAGTCAATACATATAATTATATATCTATATACATACATGGGATTTATACAATTCAAATTCTCATCACAATTCATCATATACATCTCAAGGCATATTCACACCATCAAGCATATTCATCAAATCATGCATCTATACATACTCATCATTTTCCACATAAACATCTAGAATTATGTTCAATTCACTCCATGCATCATATAAAGATGACCAATGCAACTCATAGAGACTGACTCACGACTCTATGCAGATGAAAATGCGGTACCGACTCAATTCAGCAGATTCTCCAAGGAATCAAGTATTCAACAGATTCTCTAAGGAATCAAATATTCATCAGATTCTCCTAGGAATCGAATATTCAGCAGATTCTCCGAGGAATCAAATACTCAGCAGATTCTCCGAGGAATCAAATACTATAACAGATTTTCCAAGGAATCAACATCACTAGGATGTACATCATGATGCCTTTTATGCAAAATGACTCACAAAATTTCTCTACATGCATACATATTCGCAAATATATCATTATGCATATTCATCTCATACAGGCACATACAATCTATGTACATTCACAATATACTTATACTCCAATGTATATATATATACTCTTCATTTCAACACATACCATTCCATATAAAGCATATACTTTCACAATCAAAATTCCACATTCTAGGATTCACGCCTTGCGGCTACCCACAACATAACGTACCATACGGCATACAAACTATTCAATTCGATAAGGATTAAACATAACCAAACAAAGAAATCCGCATGGCAAGGAAAAAACACAGAAAACAGGAAAATGATTTCGCATTCGCCAACCTTCGTTTGGCAAAGCCTCTGGCGAACCTTCGCTACCTAGTTCGCCTGGCGAACTCGCCAGCGAAGACCACTGGAAGTTATTATGGAATTACTCGCTAGCACACTCGCCTGGCGAACCTTCGCCACACTCATTCGCCTGGCGAACTTGCCATCGAAGACAGGGGGATGCTTCTGACTTGGTTCGCTACCGTTCGCTGGGCTTCTCCTGGCGAAGCTTCGCTGTCGTTCGCCTGGCGAACCTGCGAACTCAGAACTCCCATGGCTGTCCAAAAGCCCAAACTTCACAAAACGACCGATTCCAAAACCAAACAACCCCAGTAAGTTCAACCCAATAACACCCGACTATCCTACTCCATCCATTTTTCGATTCTAACCGGTTAAAACCACATTCTACCGATTAAATCCTAATATTGCCCTAAGATGAAAATGAGTAGAAACTTTTCTCAATCCAACATCAAACAATCAAAAGCATACATAATCATACACATTAACAGTATAATAGAGTTTCACACCCTTATCCGATTGATTGAAACCTTGGATGTTGATCCTTGATGAAATCCTAGGTTTTCCTCTTCTTTCTACTCTTTCTCTTCTCTCTTCTTTCTTTCCCTTGTTTTTCCATTAATGTTTCTATCTATTTCCTTTTCTCTCTTATCTCATGTTCTATTTTCTTTCCTCTCCATTTCTTTCCAAACACTTACCAATTAATTCTCACACAATAATCCACTTAACACTTAATACTAAATGTCTAAAATACCCTTTACTCTATTTTCCCGAAAACTCTCCGAATCGGTAAAATAGCACAATATTGAAATTAAATATATCAACACATAAATTCCACAATTAAAATACCAATCATCCAAATGAATTAAAAAGGACTCAACAAAAATGGGAAATTCAGAATTTGGGGCGTTACAAAAGCAAATTAACAACAAAAACAAAATGCAAAATTATTAAAAACGTGGGTTGCCTCCCACGCAGCACTTCGTTTAACGTCGCATGGCTCGACGGATCATGCTCTTTTAAGGTGGCATATATGAAACAAAGAACACATCATCTTTTTTCTTTCTTTTGTTTGATAGCAATCCCATGAACTTGAGGTATTGATGATGTTGCTTCCATATCAGTTTTAGTGGGATTTTTATGAACAAGGCATAAATGAAATCTAATACTTTGTCAATTTCTTGTCTTTCATTTGCCTTGTTAAAATATTTTTTAGGGATACTATTTTCTTAAAGATTTTCTTATTGGATGTCTACATCTATACAATTTTTTACATCTGTATTTTCATCCAGCACAAGATCATCTTCAAGTTTCCTTCTTTCTTCTTCCCCATATTTCTTGTTTACCTCAAATTCTTCTATTTCTAACTCATCTTCTTCGTTTGACGTCATGCTTTGTTCTTCTTCTTTCACACATTCTTCTTCCAGCCTAAACTCTCGCCAAATGAATTTATCTGGATAAAAGTTAGCTTCTTACATTCACTCATAAGGATTCTTACCTCCCTCTAATATGCTTTAAAAAATTTGGCCGCCTCTTCTAGAGTGATTCTCGAATCAGGCGACCAAATGCAGGAGATACAAGTGGCAATGTATAAAAAATATTCATAACTACACAACTCAGAAACTTTATTAGTCGCGCAGTATAGAAGAATTCATGAAGGAACAATAATCTGATTTTTTTATTTTAAATAAAATAAAAATAAAAATAAGAATAATTTTTAGTTGCGGAGCAACAAAATTTTAACTAAAATAAAACTATACAATCTATGATCTTTAACAGTCCCGGGCAACGGCGCCAAAAACTTGGTCGGGAAAATAGCAAGGTTACTATTTTGCCAATGTAGTAATAAAGGGGATTTCCCCAAATGTCGATCTTAAGGACTGCTTGACGATATAGAGTTCTGGTTTTATTTTAGTCAAACAAAAGCTCTAGGGTTTTAAAAAGGTTTTTGTTTAATTATAAAAATATTTTCAAGAAAAAGGGAAAATTGACTAATTGGTTTAAACAAATATGAGTAACCTGCTAGAGAAGGCTTATGATCCGACTCAGTAATAACTCCGAATTAACATGCAACGACTTATTGTAACTACTTAATTACTGATTCTTTAGAATGTTTACTCCTAAGTCCTTAGTGAGAAAACCTTTAATCGTATACCCTAATTCCTATGTCCACAGAGAATTATAAGTGAGATTAAACAATAAATTATAAAGAATTATTCCGGTTCATATAGGGTATCCATAGTCCTAGGTGATACCTACTATATGATGATCAAAAGCAAAACCTTAACAACGACGGTCAAACCTAATCATTAATTGTAATTCAAACCCTGTTGGCCTGACAGGGCAAGCATTAAGAATGGCTAGAGATCAAATCAGTTATTAAACAAAGGAAATGTCAATGCAATAATAATATCAGAGTCATTATATATTCAAATCAGGGACACCCCTAGCACTTGGGGGGGGGGTTAGCTACTCATAATATTCAAAGAAAATACAAAATAAAAACTAGATATTACAAGATAAGAGGGTACTTGGATCTTCAATGGCTTCTGCTCATAAAAAGATTCAGTTCCCCAATCACCTTGATCTCTCTAATCCTGATAGTGCAATTCTTCTCTGGCCAGAAAGTCTTGTTTTCCTTCTCAAAATCTGTCTTAAATACTCTCAGGTCTAACATAGTAATAGGAAAATACCCAAAATACCCATAGGGATCACAGAGACCCAAAAAATCACAAAATTGGAAGATGAAGCACATCAGCCAACACGGGTCATGTCAGCTGACACGGGCAGCCGTGTTGGCTCCCTAGTTAATAGTTGAAAACAGTTGTCTGTCCCAGACATGCTGACACGGGCCGTGTCAGCTTACACGGGCACGTGTGTCAGGCCACTGTCCAAAACTCAATCTTCACTCTCTTACTACCATCCTGACACGGGTGGTCGTGTCAGGCCCCTGTTTTACTTTTAAAACTCTTTCGAATTACTGTTGTTTTTCTCGGTTTTTGCTCTGATTCTTGATTTCGTACCTTAACCTAAAAACAATGGAAATACCAAATCGACGCATAAAATACGATAAAAGGAAATAAAATGCACTTAAACGTATAAGATAGTTAGCTAAAACTCATGGTAAAATAACGTATAAAAATCATTGTTCACATGACCTTCAACCATTCAGTCTTCTTTCGACTCCTGATAACTTCCTTATAGTCTCTAGGTTCTTCGTCTAGAACCTCAATTGCAGAGATTAAGGCATAAGCTATAAGATCTGCATACCTAAGTCTCTAAGGTGGCTTGATGACTCTCCTCGACCTGTCTCTTACTAGCAGGTAGTCATTATCAGTCTCCTCATCTTTGATAACATATTCTGCATCTTCTTCGAATTCATCTGGGTACACAATTCAGCACCAACATGCTCCACCTTAAAAGGAACCTCTCCTTGTTCCTGCTCTTTGTCAGCATTATCAGTTTTCTTGAAAGTCATCTCTGCTTCATTGAAAATTACATCTCGACTGGTGACATACCTCCTGTGACTTGGCTCTAGGCACCATAGCCTATAAGCTTTGACTCCTTCAGGATATCCCATGAACATGCATTTCAGAGCTCTAGGTTCGACCTTGTCTTGCCTAATATGAGCATAGGCCACATAGCCAAATACTCTCAGTCTGTCGAGACTAGGTGGATGTCCCGGCCAAACTTCTTCAGGTGTCTTCATTCCCAAGGCAGTTGAGGGGAATCTATTAATCAGGTAAGCTTCTCTCGGAACAGCCTCCGCCCAAAATATCTTCTTCAATCCAACACTAACCAACATGCATCTAACCTTTTCAAGGATTGTTAGATTGAATCTCTCAACTAATCCATTTTGTTGAGGAGTACCTACTACAGTCTTATGCCATGCAATCCCAGACTCAACACAGTAACTGTTGAACGCTTTGTTGTAGAATTCAAGGCCATTTTCGGTTTTCACCCTCTTAACCTTTCTTCCAGTTTGAGTTTTGACCAGAATATTCCAACTTTTGAAATTCTCAAAAGTTTCATCCTTCGTCTTATGAATGAATACCCATAGCTTTCTAGAATAGTCATCAACTATGGATAGAAAATACCTTGCACCTGAGTGTGAAGGATTTCTTGCAGGCCCCCAAAGATCAGCATGAATGTATGTGTTCTTTGCTTGCCTTTGTTAAAATTTTCCCTACAGGATTTACCAAATACACAAGATTCACAAAACTCTAACTTTTCGACTTTGTCACCTCCTAGCAGGTTCTGCTTCCCTAATTCGAACAGGCCTCTTTCGCTAACATGGCCCTGTCTCATGTGCCATAATTCTGTCTTCGACACAGGTTTCACAGATGCAACATTTGTCGAACCACTTACAACCTCAACCTCAAGGGTATACAAGCCTTATTTCTTCACGCCTCTCAAGACTTCCTTCGACCCTTTCATGGCTCTTAGGATACTTTTCTCTCCTTGAAAAACGTATCTCTTTCTGTCAAATTCACCAAGAGAAATCAAATTTCTCTTCAAGTCAGGTATATACCTGACTTCAGTCAATTACCTTATTGACTCATCATGAAGCTTGAATCTCACAGATCCAATACCTGCAATTTTTCAAGATTTGTTGTTTCCTAGCAGCACAGATCCACCATCTTGATCACATAGCTCCTCGAACAATTCTTTGTTTGAAGTCATGTGCCAAGTCCAACTTGAATCTATAATCCACTCTTTTCTCAGGTTGCCACTTGAAACCACAAGAGCATCAGATGAGTTGAAGTCATCTTGAACAATGGTTGTGTTTCCATTACCTTCATGATCTATCAGGCGTTCAGGGCACACCTTTCTTATGTGACCCTCCTTCTTACAATGATAACATCGAATACCAGATGTTTCACCACTATAAGATTTTTGTTGACTTTTACCTTTATTCTTGTCGAACTTACCATCCTTTCACAAGAATTTTTCCTTAACGACCAAACCTTTGCCCACCGTCGAAGGTTTATGCTCCTTTCATTTGTTCAAGTCCTTAGAATACAAGGCTGATTGAACTTCTTCAAAGGTCGGGGACTCTCTTCCATACAAGAGAGTTTCTTTGAAGTGAGCATGTATTCTGGGCAAAGCACACAGCAACAATAGTGCTTGATCTTTATCATCGATCTTCACATCAATATTTTCAAGATCAAGAATCAGCTTGTTGAACATATCCAACTGCTCATCCAACACTTTGTCTTCACTCATCTTGAATGAATACAAAGCTTGCTTCAGGTAGAGTCGATTCACCAGAGATTTGGTCATGTACAAACTTTCAAGTTTCACCCATAATCCCGATGTTGTAGTCTCTTTTGATACTTGTCGAAGAAACTTATCACCAAGGCTCAACAATATTGCGTTGTGGGCTTTATCAATCATACCCGTCTTTTCTTTTTCCATTAATGCAGCGTTCGTAGCTGCCTCTCCCTTCAACACTTCCAAACAACCCTGTTGAACCAGTAGGTATTTCATCTTCAAGCGCTACAGACCGAAGTCGTTCACTCCGGTTGACTTTTCGATCTCATACCTTGTTGAAGACATCTTTTCCATGCTCATCGCACCAATTTGTTGTGAATCGGATGTCTTTAAACAAAGTATAAACGGTTTCTTTATGATCAAGAAATACACAAGGGTTAGGGTTAACAAAGATATCAAGGTAAAACAACAAGGATTGGTTATAAACCGTTACATTCTCTTATAATAAGATTACAAGTATACAAGAATAACAAAATAACCTCACTCACTTGAAATTAGGATTATATCTTCCTATTTTTTATTATGCCAAGATTGAGAAACTAACATCCTATTTATAAGAAAAATAGCACACTAACCTAATGAGCTTTTTAACAATTACCCATTGCAAGCTAACTTAGGGTACAAGTTAACTTAAACACTTGGGCTTACAAGCAAGACCCAATCCAATATGCTAACAACCTAGCAATATTGACTAATGCATGTTAGAACAAACCTCGACTACAACACGCATTATCTTCGATAGCAGCATGCAAACAGACTTCGACCTCATGCTTAATTCCTGTCGAACCAGAAGCTACCATTCGACCATACTAGAGTTCGATCCAATATCTCACACATACCAAAAAGGATGATCAAATCTTAGGTACTGACAGATTTCTCGATCGAGTTCCTTTTCCTAATGGGAGGGGTTGTTCCACAAATTTGGACTCTTTCAATATATAATGCCTTAAACCTTAAAGGCAGTGGCTCAAGGTAGTACTTTAGACTCGAACGTTATTCTTATAGAGAAAGAGATGATATTTGAGTTCAATACTAGCAATTGGTTTGGTATGATATAGAACATTGTTATTTGGTATTTTTGGAGAGTTTGCGATTATGTCATTTCTAACCGTGTTTCAAAATATGTGAAAGAACGGGAGGAGAAGAGTATATTTTTGACTTGGAAATGATTTCTAAATAGATCAGGAGTGAACTCGTGTACTTTCTTTAACATGCTTTAAGATCTCATCCTCTTCCATAACCAATAATAATTGAGTGTTTGTTTTAGTTCTGAGGCTGATATTGGTTTGTCGTTTTGTTGCTCTCTTGATAGGTTTTCATATGTCGATGGTGGTTCAATGGTCTTAGCTCTAGCCTAAGTTCTATGGAGTTGGATTTTAGATTCTTGAACTTTTGTCTATTGTTGGGTTTCTCTAACTTTCTTTGTTGTTTTGTTGTTTGCTTGGTTTTTTTAATGTATTTATGTTTGTATTTTTGGAGTGCTACGTGACATTTTTTTTTTAATTTTGGTGGTTTTCAACTCTTAATTAATATATTATTTTTTCATTTAATAAAGTGTGTAAAAAAATAGATAACTAACAACTAAACTCATACAAAAGTAAAGTTAAATAAATTCAAATATGATATCAATGTACATGTGATGAGATCAATACAAAGTGGTTCAATCAATTCAAATCTATCAATGAAAATAAATTTTCTAACTAATAAAAAAAATTCTAAAACTAAAATTTATAAAGAAAAATCGTAGTGATGTACCATAATCCGTGGTTGAAACAAACCCTTTGTAAACTACTGAAAGTGGTTCAAACAATTGAGGGCATTCAAATGACTGATACGTAAAATATCAACTATTGATGCTGAAACGATGTTTGAAACAAGGTTGGAGGTTTGATTAATTTGAATTATTGATTTTGATACTAAAGTGATTCGAATTTGATATTGTACAATTTGTTTGATTTGAGAATGTCAGGGATTCGAACAATTTGAGATTAAAATATGATTTTGAGAGATTCAGCAATTCAATAGATTTGAAATTGAATTATAATTTTGAGAGATTTAGTGACTTGAGCAATTTAGAATTGAAATTTGATTTTTTAAGAATAATTTATTCGAACATGCTTAAAACAAAGTTGATATTTGCTTTTGAGAAGAGAAATCTACGACTCTTTAAAAGAACTATAATTTCTTTTTCTAGTTGTAATACAAAAAATAATTTTGTAAAATATAAAATTATAATACTTAACAGTAATATAAAATAAAATTTAGTTTTAGTGACCATCATGTGATGTTGATTGGTAAAAATTCTAAGTGGCCATGGTTAAAAGGCATTTTCGTTGAAGTGTAACATCACTTTCTAATTTTCACTAAACTAATAATGCAAAATCAATTACTTTCAAATTTTCACTAAACAAATTTCGACCATTCTTAGAGTTGCAAATTTAAGGAGATCATCATCTAATACATCAATACATCCACATCAAATTTATGGATATTTTCATCAATTTTTTTCAAAGCTTTCACACTTTAATGTTTTTATACCCATTAACCTAAATTTAAAATTGAGGGGATTGTGTAATTGTATGGGATTAAGAGTCCCAATAAAATATATGTTATGGATCATCCGCCAATAAAATAAACATTTTAGAGAACAAAACAATTCACTAATTGCTAATTGTCTAAATTAGAGAACAAATTATAGTTTACAGATCCCATAGCATCTAGAGAAGTATTAAAGTTGTAGGTAAGAAAAAAGAATGTAAATTTATACACGAAATATAACCAAAAATTTCTTTTCAATTATTGAACAATTTTTTAACTTTTTTTTTTACAAGAAATGGCTTATATAATTACTTATGTGTTTAAACAATCATAGATAATTTGTGTTCTTTTCTTTTGAATCAAATGTTAAACCTTTATCAAGAATATCCATTAGTGCAACAATCAAACGAGAAAGGAGCATAGGGGTTTGGATACTTCTTTATAAACGAGAAAGGAGAAATTATAGAAGCTGATATGGAGACAATGAAGGGAAACGAAGACCCTAACCTTGCAGAAGTACCGGCGTTAAGAAGTGTTAAGTATTAACAAGTGTGAGTAATGTGGATAATAGTCTCACATTGGATAGGTTTGTGGTGACTTGAGCATTTATAAGTGAGAGAACTCATACATCTATAATCTTAAGATTTTGGGTGAGTATGTGGTGTGTCTCTCACACACAATATTCAATATTCCCTAGTGAAAATCTTTCCCTAACAGTGGTATCAGAGCCTGGTTCGAGTGAGGGACTGACTTACTTGTATCAAAAGTATCCACACAAGTCGTGGGTCGAGTGTCTCGTTGAAGAGTGTCAACGGCGGTATAAGGGTGCAGTTGCACTGTTGAAGTTTTTGTTTAAGGGGGAGCATTGTAGAAGCATTGTGGATAGACTCACACTTGAGGGGGAGTGTTAAGTATTAACAAGTGTGAGTAGTGTGGATAATAGTCCCACATTGGATAGGAATATGGTGATTTGAGCATTTATAAGTTAGAGAATCCATACACCTATAACCTTAAGGTTTTGGGTGAGTATATGGTGTGTCTCTCACAAAAGTGTTGCTCTAGAAAAGAAAAAGGTCTCACAATGTTCAATGCTCCCTAGTGAAAGTCTTTCCCTAACAAGAAGAACCATGAAAGGATCGAATGCTATTTTATAAGTGTAGACATCAATTATGAAAACCAAAACCTTAAAAACACTTTGAATGAGAGATGAATATAGATCCTTAAGAATATGGTTTGTGAAACATTCAAAAAGGGAGGCGACAAAATTTCGGCATTTTATGGTTTCATGCACCATTTGAAACAACAACAATCTAGCTCATTTGCTGCCAAAAAGTTCCACTCTTCGAGCATTTAATTTGCCACCCCCTCTTTTGTACTTGACACCCCCACATAATTTCATAATTCTAAAAGTGTCCTTGCTAAAAATTTAAATCAAATGTGCGTACAAAATGTTTGGTAGGCAATTCAAAAATTCCAGTATAACCAATGTTTTTGGTAGGGTATTTAGAATTTCTAGTATGAACTAGTACCATAATTTTTAAAAATTCCAAGACGTGTGCAATTTAACCTGTATTTTTAAAAATTGCTATGTTATGCCAGAAGTTTCAATCAAAGTGAAATTTTTGATCGTTCAATTTTATAAGATTTCAAACAGTTAGGATTTTGCCGACAATTTTGGACGAGTGTGATTGCACTGACCATTTTGTACGGTCCAAAATGAATTTAAAGTTGTATAAAAATGGATTACCTGCTATTGAGAAAAACATCTCAAAATGTCTCTTCCTCAATTTTTGATTAAGGTAGAAGTGTACTTCAACAGAGATGCACCTCCTGTAGAGTTTCGGCTTCCGGATGACACCATATCTCTCGCCACCTTGACATCCAAGTTGAATGAATTGCTTCATGATACTGATAATAGAAAGGTGAGAAAGACTGAGTTTCATGAATATTTGATTGATATGAATGGAAGAGTGAAATACAACCTTATTAAGTTGAAGACCGATGACAATTTGGTGGTTACGTGGAGATTGCTTCGTTGTAGGCTAACTAAGGGGTCGATCAAGTTAGATACGAAGATTTCAAGATCTTTCAAAGACATAATTAAGATGATGTAACGTCTATAATCATCTGATAATGTTTAGGTTTTCTTATTTATTATTGTTTTCTTAAGTTATGTAATCGTTTGTCTAAGTTACGTAACCCTTGGTCAAATGTTAAAGTATGTTCGTCATGTATCAAAGGAAGATCCAAAACTTTATCTAATAAAAAAGTGTTGTGTCGATGTATGAGTAATATAACATTTAATATACAAACACTACTACAAAATAGACCTTTCGTAACACCCATTTTACAACAGTCTTCCTGTTAACCGTGGTAATAATTTTTTTTTTGCTTTTTTTGTGTATTTACTAAAAGATATTTCACAATAGTCATAAGTACCAACCGTGGTGAAAAGTGGTGTTTGATCATGCGTTCGAATCCTAGCACCTACAATTTTTATTTATTTATCTTTAAGCCACTTTTCACCACGGTTAGAACTTCCAACTATGGTGAAAAGTGGCATCTCGTCATAAGTTCGAATCTTAGCATCTACAATTTTGTTTTTATTTATTTATTAAAATACATACAATAACGGTTACTTAAAGTAACTGTTGTGATAGGTACCGTTTTTTATTTATTTATATTAAAGTAAGCATGTATATTGAGTATTTTCACCGTTCTTAAACAAAATTTTGCCGTCCATTTAGTGAGTATCAACGCTCAAGACAATACCATTAATGATCCGCGTGAAACCTAAAACTTAGATGGACTTACAACTTAGATGAACTTCATATTCTACCTCCAAACATCTTCTTCCATTCGCAACACTCTATTTCTCCACTAAATCAAGCTCGAAAACATCATTTCTTCTATAAACAAAACTCGAAAACATCATTTCTTTCATTAACAAATTTCATAACTCCATCACCTCTTCTGCAACTTGAATGAGACAAGGAAAACATGGATTCAAGTTATCAATGCTAGTTGTTTTTGTTCTTATTGTTATTCTTTTTGTTGCTATTGTTGTTCTTGTTATTGTTGTTCTTGTTGTTCTTATTATTATTTTTATTGTTATTATTGTTGCTCTTGTTGTTCTTGTTGTTGTTGTTCTTGTTGTTCTTGTTCTTGTTCTTGTTGTAGTTCTTTATGTTCTTATTTTTCTTGTTGTTCTTGCTATTGTTGTTGTTGTTCTACTGCTGCATTTTTTTAATTTTATTAAAAGATATACAACAACAGTGGTTTAAAATAACTGTTGTGATAGGTTGAACATACAACAATGGTTGTTTGAAGTAAGCGTTGTGGTAGGTAGCATGCTACTTAACTTATAATCATGATCGCATGACCGTGATGGAAAGCATCATACATACAACCACGTCTTACCTCACAATGGTAGGTCTGGCATGGTGGTATCCCTTTTCTAACCGTTGTGATAAGTGTTTTCCATAGTAGTGAAATAATATACAAAAGTACATAATAATAATAATAAGGTCTAAATAGGTCCCCTACAGTCTATGTATGATGTCCGAGATAATTGATTAAAATCCTCACTAACTGGGTTTACCAAACCCGTGAGGTTATCCATAATAACAAAAATCATCTTCAGGATTTGCTGGTTGATCAGTGCATTTTGATGCACATTCTTTTACCATTGTACTTAGGCATTTTCCTAGTTTGTTTTATTAATTTTACTATTTTATTGTGTTTTTAGAATTAAGTTTATTTTTTCCTTTAATTTAAATTCGTATTTTATTTTCGGCATTAACAGTTATTTGATACATGTTCATTGTGCATACTATAACTTGAGCTTCGAGATTTGGATTGACATGTTCTGATAAGCGTTGAAAAGCTAAGATAAAGAGCTACAAGTTTTATGTCGAAGCCAAAAGCCAATTCGGAGTGAAGCAGTATCAAGTAATTCGTTGAAGTTTCAAAATTTAGAGAATAACTAGTTTTGGGCCAGTTTTTAGGTTTTTTTTGACCCAGTTAGAATTAGATGGGGAGACCCTTATTTTGTATAAGAAAGCAGCCGTGGTACTATTGACGTTAGACACTATTCACGATTTTAATTTTAATTTTTACGAATCTTACAGAGAACTAGTTCCCAAGGGCAAATTATGTTGTACGGTTCCATCGCTTTGAGGTTATTCTAATACCGATATAATTTCGATTTTTGTTCAATTCTTTTCTATGAAGTTATTTGCTTAATTTGATTGTTATCGATTGTTTAATTTGATTGTTGCTCATAGGATATAATTGATTAAATTCGATTGTATGCAGGTTCCTAATTTTAATCGCTTGTTAAATTAGCTTCTTCGTAGCCTTCGCCTAATCTTTAAACTATTTTGCTTAATGTGGTAAACAGGAACATAATTCATATGATATTGATAGCGCTTGTCTAATTAATCTCATAATCAAATAGGATTGTAACCGCTTAGGGTTTGGTATTATAATAGTCGATGATATGTCGGAATTAAAATCAATAGGATTAGCCGTTTTAACTTATTTGATTATCACTTATTTCCTTGTTTTCTAAATCGAAACTTAAACCCAACATAAATCATTACTTTATTTGGTTAATTAAATACAAGAATCCTTGTGATATGACTCGAGCCATTGTTGCTAAACTACCATTTTTAAAATTACTCTTTTTGACCCGCGTGCGACATCATATCATATTGGCGTCGTTGCCGGGAATTCTTGTCATTTTTAACCGTTAACTGAGTCATAGGTGTCTATTGTTGCATTTTAAACCTTTTGTTTTGTTGTTTTGGTCGACTCCCATCCGGATGTCCGTTCTAATAAAAAAACTGGTTTTCAGGAAAACCGTGTCCTTTTCAAAATATACTTTGTGCCTTCTGAGCAGAAAAACCGTGCCGTCATTATTTTATACTATTTTCATAGTTTCAGAAAATTCAATAAAAATTCTCAAAATTATTATTTTACCTAATTAGATTAAATTTCGTGTTTTTATATTTTTCTGAATTTATTTTAATCATGTTTCTTCTTTGGTTTTGTTTATGCCTATATAGGGACATTTTTAGCATTTTTGCATTTGTTGCATTGCTTAATTAGTTTTACGCTTTCCCATTCTTTGTTATTTTTTTCCCTTTTGATAACATGGTTGAACAAATAATATTAAGAGAGCTTGTTGCTCCTGATGTTAATTACAATGGTCTATGTATTGAATATACTGAAGTTGTTATTCCTTTTGAATTAAAATCTGGTTTAATACACTTGTTGTCAAGGTTTAGTGGTCTGGCAGACGAGGATCCACATAAGCATCTGAAGGAATTCCAGGTTGTTTGTTCTACACCATTGAGGCCTGAAGGAAGATCATATCAAGCTGAGAGCCTTTCCGTTTTTACTACAAGGTGCTGCAAAAGATTGGTTATACTATCTTGAGCCGAATTTTGTCACAACTTGGAATGATTTGAAGAAAATATTCCTAGAGAGATACTTTCCTTCCTCCATAGCTTCCTCAAGCATAATTAATGATCTTACTCTAAAACCACCTGTCAATGGCCACAGCTGGAACATCCGGAACTTGTCGTGGGATTCCCTAGACATAATCATAATGTTGCAGACACCCCTCAGGAAAGTGTCTAGAGACTAAGATCTCCCATTGTATATAATCAAAAAATAAAGAAGACTCATCAAACTCACGGTGGAATTTGTCACCTGTGTATGGTGTCCATATGACATAATCTACGATCAACGTATCAAGCTTCATCCTATACTCCCCAACACCACCGGGATGTGCATGTTTGGCCTTCCATCTCCTCTCCTATTGGGTGCCCCTAGGGGGATGCTGCACCTTCCTGTTATAATTGGTGGAGAAATTCTCGTATATCTAGCATTGATAAAATAACACAGACAATAATTAAAATATGTTATTCATAACAATTAAATAAGAACTAAAATACAAATAATAATTTCAACTATACTTGGAATATATTCAAATAACTATTAAGATGTTTGGTCTAAAAGGCACTCGCAACTCCAAGTGTTTTATATAGAATGGTCAACATCACCTCTAAACCCAACTGGTATCGTCAAGGTTACTGAACAACCACATGTATCTAGAGTCAATATAAGCATGAGACTTATCCGCAAAAAGATTATATGTTATTAGATGTAGCTTATGCACATTAGCGACAACCTCATACATATGTGCCTCAACAAGCTCGTTGTACCTGTCTCGAAGCCAAGACATACGAAAGTGAGCTCCCTTGTTAAAATCAAACTCCTCTAGCACGATCTCCTTGGTAACTTTTGAATCTCGTAAAACCACCATACGCGTAAGCAACTGGCTAATAACATGAGCCGTGAAGAATCTACCACCGATGGAGAAATGGGACAAGGATGAGACATTATCTAGAGTGATAGTCATCTCCCTAAATGGAAGATTAAAGGAAGATATCTTCTTGTGACATCTTTCAACAAAATCAATAAGAAGTGAAGCAACGAGCAAGGTGAGTGAGCTATTGGCAAATGAGAGGAGACTAAAATCATGTACAATTCGCTTGAACTTCTCAGACATCAGAGTCTTTGCGAAAATTTTGGTGTCAGTTACAACTGAGGATCGCAAATTAAATCCTCAAACTCTTCAAATAATGAAATCTAAATTGAAGAGATATGGACAATGTAAAATCCCAATATATTAAATGAATGCAGTCCACTTGAGTGATCTTCAGTTTTTATCCACACAAAAAAAAAAAGATTAAGGGATAGTTATCACTATGCCAAAAAAGACCTTTAGCAGCGCTTTTTTTTTTGCCTTTAGCAGTGCTTAAAAGCGCTGCCAAAAGTGGCGCTGCTAAAGGTAAAGGCAGCGCTTTTTTTATTGAAAAAGCGCTACAAAAGGCTCCCTTCAGCAACGCTTTTAGCAGCACTTTCTTAGCCCTTTAGCAGCGCTTTCAAAGCACTGCCTATTCCCCCTTCCCCTCCCTTCAGCAACTCTTTTAGCAGCGCTTTGTTCACCCTATAGCAGCGCTTTCCCCTCCCCCCCTTTAGCAGCGCTTTTAAAAGCGCTGTCTTAGGCCCCCTCTTTAGCAGCGCTTTTTTAAAGCGCTTTCTTAGACCCTCCCCCCTTTTTCCAACCTATAGCAGCGCTTTTTTGGCCTCTCTTTGCCCCCTTTAGCAGCGCTTTTTTTAAAAGCGCTGTCTATTCTTCACGATTTTTAAAATTATTTTTTTTAAATAATCACATTTTTATATATTTTTCGATAAACCTGCTTATAACAATTACATTCCTTGCTTATAATTCAGGCCTTTAATTCAACAGTTTGGCCTTATATATAACAATTACTTTGGCCTTATTTATGTGTATTCATCACTTTGCCCATAACCATTTTAATACACATAAACCTGCTTAAATATATTACAACATCACAAATACATTCAATTTACAACATCACAAATACATTCAATTTACATATAATTACAAATCCGATAACTTTACAAATAGATACGTTATACAATTCTCAACTCAAGAATAAATTTACACCAGTCCTCCTTAATTTCTTCCAATCTTGCTTTCGAGTAAGTACCACACTTGTATTCATCAAAGTACTACATAATATAACAGAACATGCACGATTTAATTTTAAAACTAATTACTTATATGAAATATCGGTTAATTATCAAAATGAATCATATAACTTATGAATTGATCCATACCATGATTGGAATATCTATTTGACCTGAAAGAATAATCTCCTTCATAAAGCGCAATACAAAATATCCGCAGTCAATCCCATTGCACCGACGAGGACACTGTAAATGGAAAAAACAAACGAATATTTATCAGGATATATAGTTTAAATAGTTTTATCTAGTAGAACCGCTATAACAGTCAAACATGGGAAAATATACCTCCACTCTGATCCAGCTGATGTTGTTAGCCTTGCTTTTTGGCACTGTTGCATCTCTTTGTGCTCTGAATATTTGTATAACTCTAACATAATATAAACGCATATTTAGAACAATGTCACATAATAAATAAAGATATATAACTATTCAGAATAATATATCTCATCACTTACGTATCAACCATGTTCTTCAGATCAGGATATTTTGTTGTATCACCATCCAATGAATCTATATAATACACTATTTCTTTCATCGGATTAATTGCGACCAACAACCAGTGTCCACTATAAAATAAGACAATAGTTTAGACGGAAATGTTATATAGATTAATGGCAAAAATCGAATAATTATAATAAATGAATTTAGAATAAAATCTAACCCATGGCCAGTATTATATGGCAACAAGAACAACTTCTCTGTAGTCGCGGCCATAAATCTTTGGACCATGTAATCTTTGACTGCATCTGGTGTGTGCTCTATTACCCGTGCGTTGATACAGCTAGCAGATAAGAATGTGAATATGGAAGTCAAATCATACGGGACCAACAACTTGTCATACAAGAGCCTAAAAGAAAAACATAATCAACATTAGAATATTCAGTTAAATGAGCAAATTTTAAAATGTTCAATTATTTAATTAAAATGGATTGGAGTACCTGAATTAGGAATGTATAACACCGACACCCAATTCAGAATGTTGGAAAACCTGATCAAAATCCTCCTTAGCAAGTGTTTCGGGATATTCAAAACCGAAAATACCTTCCTCCATAGATATTTGACGGATACCACCCTCAGTCACATCTGTTGTTCCTAAATATGTTTCAAGGCACATCCTAAATCAAGGAACAAATGCTTTTTTTGACTCGATCTTTTTTTTGTTGGGCACCTTGGAAGTTTCAGGCATCTTACCCTTGCTGACTTGTTGCAACTGCTGATCATGAACCTAAAAGTCATATATAAGTTCAGTAATTAATGTATAATAAGATAACCATGTAACTATATTAGTACCTATTTCTTTGATGCAGCTGAATCGGTATCCCGCACAATAATTCTATCATCTTTTGATTTGGATTTTGTAGGAGTCTAAGATCATCATGTAAATAAGAAAATGTAAATGTAAGAATAACTTTCATCTATGGGTCGTAAAACATTTGAATATTACAAGCTAGGTTCATAATGGTGTTCAACATACCTCATCATCTATGTAAATGAGATTTGTCGGTCATGCAACATACGCTCCTATTGCGTCTCCCACCACTGTTGCGTCTGAAACTTCATCTGGTATAGGCAACAACGCACCCCCTCTAACGCAATATCAACCGATACTTTTAAAAATCCAGGAGGGAGCGGTTTATGGTGAAGTAATTCTCCCACATTGTTATGCACCTTTCCCTTGCCAACCAAGCGATAAGTCGGTGACGATAAATATAGCCGACAAGGTGAAATTCCCTAAACAAATAATGATGTCGATTAATGTGTCAATTAAGAAAATTGTGCTAAATTAATTTCAATGTAATATATACAATTACCTCTAGAAGCTTCTACGGACAATCGATACTATCTTTTTCACTAGCATCTTTACCCTCTAGACCGCGCCTTTCCGACATGTATCTTTCTTTGTCCTTCTGTAATTCCTGAATCTGAGCTTTCAATTCCTCCAACGTATCCATCACTTCTTTATTGCTAGGATTTTTTTCTTTGGCTTCTTATACAACTGTGATGGAGTGACGCCAAATCCCTTACCCCTCACACGCCTAGAATACTTAGATATATTTAACACCCGACTCAGTATGATCCTGCAATCCTCGTCTTCAGCTGGAGTTATACTCTGGGATAGAGTCTCCTGAAATATAGATAAAAGCATATATAAATATATTATACACTTTTGATCAGTTACTGACAAAACTAATGTTGTACTTACACATCGTTCAAACACTTGTTGAACTTCTTCCTGAACGACTCCATTTCTTCCCACACGGGCAGCCTTCCACACAACATGGTCCGGAAGAGATGTCGCATCACTTTTCTCCTCTTCTATCTGCGCATTAAGACGAATAATAAACCATTCATATTGATAACGAGAAAACGCATCGATTATATCGCTAGATTTCATTGACGTTTTATCGTGCATTCACCGTTTTAACACTCGATTTCTCGAGTTTTTCTTACTATTTTGCAGGTACATCGTTATGTGAGGCCGAATCATGAATTAAGAGAAAAGGAACAAAAGAGACCACAAGGAGATGAAGAAAGGCAGAAGCCTGCAAAAAGACTGCATAATTTGTTGCAGCCACGGTCGTTACAAGGGTGTCACGACCGTGACACCCCAATTTGGGCCCTCACGACCGTAAGGGAGTGGTCACGACCGTGACACTTGAAAACCTCAGATTACGAACGTGAAAACCTTGTCACGCCCGTGACAAGGATAAAACTTGGTTTTGACTCAGACTACGTCAAGGCACCACTGAAGACCACTTCTCCTCTTATTTCTCCTCAAGGCAGCACGTGAAGACGACTTCTCCCATTTTTGTTGCCACGTTCCAGCATTTCCTCAACAACTTCAGCAAGGCCCATGCAACAAGGGACCAAGAATCCAGCCCATTAAAGACTCTATAAATAGTACAAGCTCTGTGAACTCAAGGACAGACTTCATTATCCAAAATTCCTGCGGAAGCTCTGCCGAACTACCTTACGAACCAGCATTTCCATTCCAGCGTTATTTTATTTTCTGTCTCGTTTTATTTGTATCCAAACCAACCGTATAACAATTTCCAACATTAGGGAATTGTTATACATTTATTTGTTCTAAACCTTCAGCATTCGTTATTTTTAATTTCCGCCTACTCCAAGCCTTCCGATCTGTGGAAGAAGGAGTCTGCTCAAATATTTGTTAATCAGGTTTTTCAATTTATTGCAATTTAATTTAATTATAATGTCTATTTATTTTTCTGCCATGAGTAAGTTATTATTTAATTCTCTGTCTAGTTCAACCTCGATGAGTAGCTAAACACCTTAGGGCGGTATGTAGTTATAACAAACTTAACCGGTAAATTATAACCATAGGCTGAAAAGAATTAACCACTTAACATTCTGGCCGATACTTTTTAATTGAAATAGACCTTTTCGTTACGAGAGTAAGAAAAGGGTATTAGGTTGGGTCAAGACCACGAGAGTGTGAGATTTTAACCAGATAGCTAAAGTTAGGCATTTAAATTAAACACAGCGAGAGCGCTTTAAGATAAATTAGAATTATTTAGTTTCCAAAAATTACCTTTAAACACTTATGGGCTAGCGAGAGCAGGCATAGGGCTTTAGGGATAAGATCTGATATAAGACCACGAGAGTGTGAGTTGAGGGTATTTAAACTAGTAATCTCTACCGAATAGATTAAGTGAACACATTTATAAGCCTAGGTTAGATTGACCCACCTAAGTTAGTATAATTACATACCGACCGCCTTAGTATTATTTTATTAAAAACTTAAATTTAATTCCGCCTTTAATAGTCTTAAAAACCAACAACAATCGTGACAACCATTCGCCTTAGCTAAACTAGAGGTTCATCTAGCACTAAGTAACAATAGAATCCCTGTGGATCGATAATCTTAAATATTACTGCGATAGGCTGTGCACTTGCAGTAAGATACCGCTAGACGCATAAGTAGACACGTCTTTAGCCCATCAAGTTTTTGGCGCCGTTACCGGGGATTCCTTAATTTAGTTACTAGTGCATTTAGGTAGCATTGTCTAGACTAAGGTATCAACTATTTAATTTAATCTAATCTCCGAGTGTATGCCAAGTACTCGCTCCAAAAGCGAAGACTTGCAACCTCTAATCCCTGAATCGGAACGCTTCTTACACGTAAGAAGACGTATATTCGATTTCGAAAATAATTCCAATATTCCAGATCTTCAATTAGATTCGCCTGAACCAGTCGTAAAATCAGAAAACGCAGGGATGGCTGAAGAACAAACTCATCCACTCAAGTATTACGCTAATCCTTCGCAAGGTGAACCGCATTCAAGCATTGCAGCGCCGGCTTTCAACCGAAATGATTTCGAACTGAAACCATCATTGATATCAGCCGTGCAACAAAATCAATTCGCCGGAAATCCTACCGAAGATCCGAATCTTCATCTTTCGATCTTTGTGCAATATGCAGATACCGTAAAAGCCAATGGAGTTACCCAAGAAGCTATTAGACTACGTTTATTTCCTTTTTCACTTCGAGACAGAGCAAGAGCTTGGCTTCAATCTCTGCCTTCGAACTCAGTAACTACGTGGGCAGAACTTAAGAAAGTTTTCTTGAATAGGTATTTTCCACCTAGCAAGACCGCTATGCTGAGAGCTCAGATCAACGGATTTAAGCAAAGAGAAAGTGAATCACTATTCGAAGCTTGGGAACGCTATAAGGATCTATTTAGACTTTGTCCACATCATGGATTAATAGACTGGATGGTCATCCATACCTTCTATAATGGACTCTTGTACAACACAAGAATGACAATTGACGCTGCCGCGGGTGGTGCATTGATGGACAAAGAATATCGTGATGCCTATGCACTTATCGAAAGTATGGCTCAGAATCATTACCTTTGGGGGAAGCGAGAGAGTCGCAACTGAGAAACCAACAAAGGGAGGTATGTACGAAGTAAGTAGTATGGACCAAGTCAATGCGAAGTTTGACCAACTAAGCCAAAAGATCGATAACTTGGCCATAACACCTGCAGCCACCGTGGCTGCAGTAACACCTAACTGTGAGTTATGTGGAGTCCCAGGACACGAAGTTTCTGATTGTCAACTATTGACAGGAACTCCCACTGATCAAGTGAATTATGCTCAAGGAAACCCTTACTCAAACACATACAACCCAGGTTGGAAGAATCATCCGAACTTCTCCTATAAGAATAACAATGCTTATTACGCACCAGGTCAAGCACCAGCTACATCACCAGGATATCAAAAGACTGCTCCTAACATCCCTAGAAAATCGAACCTTGAATTGATGATGGAGAGCTTCATAGCTAGCCAATCTCAGACAAACAAGGACTTCTTAAACCAAAACATTCACACTAGTGAGCAGATTAAACAATTAGTGAGCAAAGTAGATGCATTAGCTACACATAACAAAATGCTTGAAACTCAGATTTCACAAGTAGCTAAACAACAAGCCCCTACTGCTGCACCAGCTGGAGTATTCCCTGGACAACCTCAACCTAATCCGAAAGGACATGCTAACGCTGTAATATTAAGAAGTGGCAAGGAACTTGACGGACCTACCGATCTAAGACTTGACAATCCAGCCATGTACCAAAAACCGGATAAACCGACTGAAGTGGTGAATGATCCAGAAGAAAAGGAAGATGAAAGTCGAGAGGTAGTGGAGAAAGAACAACCTTATGTGCCTCCACCACCCTATAAACCACCAATTCCGTACCCTCAAAGATTAGTAAGTTCCAAGACGACGGGTCAATTTAAGAAATTTGTCGAACTTCTGAAACAGTTGAATATTACTATTCCGTTTACAGAGGCAATTACCCAAATACCCTCATATGCCAAGTTTTTAAAAGAAATCTTATCCAATAAGAAAAAGATAGAGGATAACGGAACAGTTACACTTACTGCCGAGTGTAGCGCCATAATTCAAAATAATATGCCTCCTAAGCTAAAAGATCCAGGAAGTTTCTCCATACCCTGTGTAATAGGAAAATTCGTCATTGACAAAGCTCTATGCAATTTAGGAGCCAGTATCAGTGTTATGCCCTTAACAATTTGCAAAAGGCTAGACATGGGAGACCTAAGACCAACTAAAATGTCTGTTCAACTAGCCGATCGCTCTGTTAAATATCCTGTAGGCATACTAGAAAACGTCCCAGTACGTATAGGACAATTCTACATTCCTACTGATTTTATAATCATGGACATCTCTGAAGACTCCACTACACCTATCATACTAGGAAGACCATTCTTAGCTACCGTCGGAGCTATAATAGACGTGAAAAGAGGAAAGCTAACCTTTGAAGTAGGTGAAGAGAAAGTTGAATTTGTTTTAACACAATTCTTACAATCACCAGCTATAGAGGATACATGCTATCTAATGGACGTAATTGACGAATGTGTAAGAGAAATGGAGCTGAAGGAGACCACTTATTCTGAAATAATGAAAATTCAAATCCCTCCAATTTTCGAAGATGATAATTGGCGAAAACCGTATCAGGATGATAGTCTAAGCGAAAGTTTAGCACTTACACCGGATCCCATGCCAAGTAAAGATAAACCTACATTAGGATTAAAAACTTTGCCTAATAACCTAAGGTACGAATTCTTAGACGTTGAATGTAAAAGACCAGTTATAGTAAACTCCAGTTTAGGAACTATAGAAACAAAGAAACTTTTAGATGTCTTGAAGAAATATCCAACTGCATTAGGATATAACATATCTGATCTCAAAGGAATATGTCCTTCAGTTTGCATGCATCGTATTCTGCTTGAAGAAGATTGCAGAACCTCCAGAGAATCACAAAGAAGAATTAACCCAACCCTTAGCACTGTAGTAAAAGAAGAAGTCAAGAAATTATTAGATGCCGGGATAATATATCCAATCTCTGATAGTGAATGGGTTAGTCCAATACATGTAGTGCCAAAGAAAGGAGGTATCACTGTTGTGAAAAACGCTCAAGGCGAATCGATATCACAAAGAGTAGTGACGGGATATAGAGTGTGCATAGATTATCGTAAACTAAACAAAGCCACTTGAAAAGATCATTTCCCACTACCTTTCATAGATCAAATGTTAGAACGATTAGCCAAGCATTCTTACTTCTGTTATCTTGACGGTTACTCAGGATTTTTCCAAATCCCTATCCATCCTGATGATCAAGAGAAGACTACATTCACATGTCCTTATGGAACATTCGCTTACAGGCGAATGCCCTTTGGATTGTGCAACGCTCCTGCAACCTTTCAAAGATGTATGATGTCAATCTTCGCAGATTTTATAGACAACATCATGGAAGTGTTCATGGACGACTTCTCTGTATGTGGGCAAAGTTTTGAAGGATGTTTATCGAACTTAGAAATGGTGTTAGAGAGATGTGTAAAAGTAAATCTCGTGCTTAACTGGGAGAAATGTCATTTTATGGTCAACGAAGGAATAGTATTAGGTCATGTAATATCCGACAAGGGAATTGAAGTTGATAAGGCTAAGATTGAAGTAATAAAAGATCTTCAACCCCCTAAAATCGTTCGAGAAATACGGAGCTTTTTAGGACACGCCGGTTTTTACCGACGATTCATCAAAGATTTCTCGAAAATCACTAAACCCCTTACTGGTTTATTAATGAAAGACGCTGAGTTCATATTCAATGAAGATTGTCTTAAAGCATTCGAAACTCTAAAAACAGCCCTCATCACCGCACCAATCATGCAACCCCCTGACTGGAGATTACCTTTTGAAATCATGTGCGATGCGAGTGACTATGCTGTAGGCGCAGTTCTGGGCCAGAGAAAGGAAAAGAAACTCCATGCGATTTACTATGCCAGTAGAACCTTGGATTCTGCCCAGATGAACTACGCTACTACAGAAAAAGAATTGTTAGCAGTTGTCTTTGCGCTTGACAAATTTCGCTCTTACCTAGTTGGAGCGAAAATAATCATTTACACAGACCATGCTGCTATCCGATATCTATTAACTAAGAAAGATGCTAAACCAAGACTCTTAAGATGGATTTTACTCTTACAAGAGTTTGATCTAGAAATAAAAGATAAAAAAGGTACTGAAAACGTCGTAGCGGACCATTTATCTAGAATAGAAGGTATTAAACCCGAACAAGTGCCGATTAACGATGATTTTCCGTATGAACAGCTGATAGCACAAATAGGAAGCGACCTAGCGCAGTTAGATATAAATGAACCAGAACCCGTGGAAACAATACAGACAACTGTAGGACTGCCATGGTACGCTGACATTGTCAACTACCTAGCCGCAGGAGCTCTTCCACCCGATCTAACCTATCAGCAGAAAAAGAAATTCTTTCATAATCTGAAACATTACTATTGGGATGAACCATTATTGTTCAAAAGAGGACCAGATGGAATCTTTCGCCGATGTATTCCCGAAGAAGAAATAGAAGATGTCATTGCTCAATGCCATTCATCTCCTTATGGTGGACATGCAAGAACTTCCAAGACTTGTGCAAAAATCTTGCAAGCCGGCTTATTCTGGCCTAATCTATGGAAGGATGTCCACATCGCTGTTATAAATTGCGACCGGTGTCAACGCACTGGCAATATTTCAAGAAGAGATGAAATGCCCCAAAAGGGAATTTTAGAAGTAGAAATCTTCGACGTCTGGGGAATAGATTTCATGGGACCATTCCCATCATCTTTCGGTAATAATTACATACTCGTAGCTGTTGATTATGTCTCGAAATGGATTGAAGCCATAGCTTCTCCTACAAACGATACACGAGTAGTAATAAAGCTTTTCAAAAATATAATATTTCCCAGATTTGGTGTGCCTCGACTCGTCATAAGTGACGGTGGCTCGCACTTCATTTCAAAAATCTTTGACAAATTACTATCTAAGTATGGAGTAAGACACCGTGTGGCTACACCATATCACCCACAAACAAATGGACAGGTCGAAATCTCAAACAGAGAGATTAAACAAATCTTAGAAAAGACTGTCGCCATATCTCGGAAAGATTGGTCATCTAAACTTAATGAAGCTCTATGGGCTTATAGGACCGCTTACAAGACACCCATAGGTACTACACCTTTCAAACTAGTTTATGGAAAATCTTGTCACCTCCCAGTAGAACTAGAACACAAAGCTTATTGGGCGATCAGAACTCTCAATATAAACTATAATGCTGCAGGAGAAAAGCGAATCCTAGACATTAACGAATTAGAAGAATTAAGGTTAGATGCATATGAAAATGCTAAGATATATAAAGAAAGAACTAAGCGATGGCATGATAAATGCCTATCTAGGAAAGAATTTAGTGTGGGAGACGTTGTACTCCTCTTTAATTCAAGACTTAGGCTCTTTCCTGGAAAATTAAAGTCTAGATGGTCAGGACCCTTTGATATAACTAGAGTATTCCCAAGTGGAGCAATAGAAATTAAGGGTAAGAATAGTGAACCATTCATAGTAAACGGACAACGTCTAAAACACTATCATAAAGTTGAAAATAGAGGTTATGCGAATAATCTAAAGCTTTTAGAATTGTCCACTAATTCCCCTGATTAATCTAAACCAAAGCATTACGTCAGGCTTTTGACAATAAAAATAGCGCTTAGTGGGAGGCAACCCATTTACTTATTTACTTATTTAAACTATTCTTTTCTTTTAGAGCATTGTTAATTATCGTTTTTACTATTTGTACAAGTTGTTTTGTCAGTTTTATTTTACATTACTATTATCGCCATTACATTTAGCATTTCATTTTCTTATTTTTATCTTAAATCACTTTTTACAGATTTTCTAAAGTCTTTTCCACTGATTTGTTTTCCCCATATTTGCACTGACCATGGCTAACCAACCAATTAACTATATGGAAACCAAATTTAGAGGTAGGAACCAAAGAATGAAGTTCGAAGAGTTATCACAGAGGCAAATGGATTTGACCCTGTACCCAGATGATAGGACTATGGAAACCTTAGGTATACATGATAGTGTCATGTACTTGTTCAACCGACTCGGATGGGAGAATGCATTGATCCAACATAAGTTTGCGACTTACCGCGAGCTTACCCTTGAGTTCCTTAGCTCCTTACTTTACCTACCTGAGCGCGGTTTTGGATTTAGGAAAGGATTTATTAGTTTCCGCCTATTTGGAATAGAATACGACTTTAACCATAAAGAACTAGCTGACTTGTTAGGATTCCCTAGTGGACCTTTTGCTTTTACTACCACACAGGTAGAATTGATGGATGTGGAGCTAGATTTCTTTTGGGGAACTCTAACCGGAAACTACCACCCTGAACCAAATGACATGAATAATGATGAGATCCATAATCCTGCTCTCCGTTACTTCCACAAATTCCTCGCCCATACCTTCTTTGGAAAAGAAGAAAACATTACCGAAGTTTCTAAAGATGAAGTATTTATTATGTCATGTTTCACTAATGGACAGTCTGTTAATGGTGTACCTTTCATGATGCAAACCTTCACCCGCATCCAAGAAGAACCTGAATTACCTATATTAGTAGGAGGTCTTGTAACCATGATTGCTGATGCCATAGGACTTAGGTACCAACTGGACAGGTGCACCCGTCTGGGAACCATCCGCCCAATGAATCTTAAATTCTGCTTCAATAGACATATCATAAGGAATTTAGGACGCCCACCTTTTGAGTACCTAATCCGGAACGAAGTAGTAACCATGTTCACATTGCCCAATCATGCTAGAGTAAGTGTTCATAATAAGGATAACTGGCTTTATGAGTTAAACCCACCTGATTATCCAGCCACTCCTGAAACACCTCAGTCTCACAGGATAACAGATGATATAATGACCGCTGTTGAAACTGACCCTGAGACACCTCCTGGTTACCATGACATTGATCCAACTGACAAAGTACATGAAACCCCTGGAGCGAATCAAGGAGGGTATGCTAACAACTTACAAAACATCATGCACACTCTCAATGCCTACCAAACTGACATTAATCTATTCAAAGAAGACATTAAGAGCATGTGATTGGACATTATAGGATTGACTGACATGGCCTGCGAACAATTCTATCATTTGGACTCCGCCATCGAAGACCTGAAGAAACGCCTTTGAAACGGCTATAAGTGATTTAGTTTATTTTTTCTCATTATTTTTTCTCATTATTTTCGTTTCTAGTTAAATTTATCTTTCGCAACAATTTCATACCATAATTTCCGTTTTTGTAATTTCATTTTTTACTTTATGCAACGCACCTTTAATTTCAATTATTTCTCCATTTTTAGCAACTTACATATTTTTTCTATATACTGTCATACCTGCATTATATCATGTATACAATCTTTCATGCAAGTTCGTATACTACTGTGTTGCAAATGATATACAATATGGTGTGTATTTAATATAAGTGTTACTAAATAAAATAAATTATTATTAATTTATGAATAACGTGAGAAAATGTTCTTTTATGGGAATTATTCAGCAAAACATGCCCTCACGGTCGTCACACCTATCTTACGATCGTGACGTGCTCATTTAGCGTGTCACGACCGTCACGCCCCTGTCACGACCGTGACGACCTCTATTACAGGAATCGTGAGAAACAGAAATGTTTCTCATCGTGTCCCCTCTTCTTCCCCATCCATAACCTACCCAAAACACTACCCATTCATTCCACAACCGCCGTAACCTCTCCATTACCCCCATTAACCCCCCATTATCATCAACCATTTCATTAAAACTCTCCCGTATTTAACCCGAACCTCTATCTCCCTCATTCTACCATTTTTCTCACAAAACCTCACAAAATCCTTCCTCCCTCACTCTTCACTCTTGCATGTTATGGATTCCATCATTTTTAGAGAAGGCGAAGCTGGAGTAAACCAGAGAGACCGTTTCATCCGCTTCCAAAACCGCGGTCTCCAACCTACCCGCTACATTGCCACTGACTGTCTGCGAGAACTCGGAATGTTGGCCAGCGTTCAAAGCCTACTGCAAAAGGTCGGTCTGTGGGACCTCTGTCGTCAACCTCAGCCTACTTTCGAACTTCTGACGCTGGAGTTCCTAAGCTCTTACAGTTACATCACCCCTCCCGGTTCCCAGAGTCAGCTTACCGGCATCGTAACATTCAGATTGCGTGGCCAGGAGTTCAATCTCCCGCAAACCAGGATAGCCGAGCTGTTAGGTTTCGATCACGGCACTGAAGCCCACCGTCGCGTGCCCGATAATTTTAGTGAACAAGCATTCACTCTATGGCACGACCTTACCAACACCCGTGCATCCACCTTCCAGAGCCTCAACGCCACACACATCCACAACCCGGCAATCCGCTATTTTCACCGGGTCATCTGCAACACAATCTTCGCTAGAGAAAGCAACCACAAGCTCAACTCCAAGGAGCTTCTGTTCTTATACTGCGCTCTTCATGACGAGCCGATCAACGCTGCCCCTTTCATGCTTCATCACATCCAGGCCATCGCACAGCGAGGCTCCTCCCCGTTCTTCATAGGCGGCATTGTCACCGCCCTCGCCATTCAGTTGGGGCTTGGTGACGCACTCGTTAATCAGCCTCACCTAGCCGCCGAATTCCTGACCAAGAGCTATTGCAGGTCCGCCCACCTGATCGCGCAGCGAGAGGATGGCAGGTATAGCCCTGTTGTCAATGGCACCATCTTCCACCACATCACTCTGCCATCCCGCAACCGCATCGATCCATCCAACCGAGCCAACTGGCTCTTTGTTTTACCTGCTGCTGCCGATCACATCCCGGTTCATGATGATCAGGCAGACGCTCCAGTGGACGAGATGCAGGACGCTATGGATGCAGCTGAGCCTGTCCAGGATATCCCAGAGACATCTACCCGACAGCCCCCTGCTCCCGCAGTCACACTTGAGGAGGTCCTACTTGCAATTCATCAGCAGAACCAGATGAACGCCGCACTGGAGCGAAGGCAGAAGGCGCAGTATGACGCTTTACTCGGCACTATTGCTGCAAACCAGGAGGCCACTAATGGGCGGTTTGGAGAACTTTTCAGCGAGCTAGAAGCGCTCCGCATCAGCATTACTGCTACCTCCGGCACCGGTTCCGATCCTGACGCGACTCCCTCCAGACGCCGCTCTCGCACCAGAGGCCGAGCCCGAGGTCCTCAGCAGCCGTAGTTTACTTTTCTGTTTGTTTTTCGTTTTAAGTCTTGTACTGTATTTGTACCGCATTTATATCACAACATTGAGGACAATGTCTGATATAGTGTGGGAGAGGTACTTCTCATTTCATTGTACTTTCAATTCCGTTGTATTCCTTTTAGCAAAATTAATGAAATGAGCAAATCTGTGCGCTATTTTCTTTAATTTCGAGCTTTCCCCGATTATTAAGCTATACCAGAAAAATCTTTAATTACTCACATTACCCGACTTACCACCGAATGGTTCGTAACTAGGAAGCCGAGAACGATTAAACAAGACCAATACAATCTTGACATCTTTGACTCCCTGCTTAAGAAATTCCATCCCGATCACCATTGCGAGTGCACCTTTAGTTTCAGTTCAAAAGTAACCCCCAGTAGTTTATACTAGCAGTCAGCACCGTCTGAACACAAACCACGTGGGGAGCCGATGAATATAAGCGTTTGATGCCTAATCAATAATGATCCTTCATATCTCGATGCAAAATGAAAAGAAATTGCACCAAAGTACACGGTCGCAGATAAGAAACGAGAAATATGAGAAGGAATCCGTTTCGAGGTTGTTCAGAGGTACTGGTTCTGAACTCGGTAGGGCGTGCTACGGCTCGATCCCCCACAACCTCCGAATGGGATAAAACATGAAGGGTTACCACACTCGTGTACCAGACCCCGTGCTCAAAAAGGATCAAAATCGCTAACCGGCTACTCCACTACGTGCGTGCTAAGGCAAAGGGCTTAATGTGACTGCGCTAGAACGAAACCGGGCGAAATAAGATCGAAAAACTCTAGGTGAAATCGTAATGTGATTGCCGATTGTTTCGTTTGGCGGGAAGTCGACGATATAGCTTGTTGCTTATGTCATTAGTGTATCGGTAGTGTTCTATCAAAGTACCGGACTATCCGACAAAACGATCCACCGTACGGTTTGTTATGAGTATGCGTGAATAAAATCTTGTCCGCCGATTTTCAACCGACTATTTGCTTGAGGACAAGCAAAGGTTTAAGTTTGGGGAAGTTTGATAACGAGAAAACGCATCGATTATATCGCTAGATTTCATTGACGTTTTATCGCGCATTCACCGTTTTAACACTCGATTTCTCGAGTTTTTCTTACTATTTTGCAGGTACATCGTTATGTGAGGCCGAATCATGAATTAAGAGAAAAGGAACAAAAGAGACCACAAGGAGATGAAGAAAGGCAGAAGCCTGCAAAAAGACTGCATAATTTGTTGCAGCCACGGTCGTTACAAGGGTGTCACGACCGTGACACCCCAATTTGGGCCCTCACGACCGTAAGGGAGTGGTCACGACCGTGACACTTAAAAACCTCAGATTACGAACGTGAAAACCTTGTCACGCCCGTGACAAGGATAAAACTTGGTTTTGACTCAGACTACGTCAAGGCACCACTGAAGACCACTTCTCCTCTTATTTCTCCTCAAGGCAGCACGTGAAGACGACTTCTCCCATTTTTGTTGCCACGTTCCAGCATTTCCTCAACAACTTCAGCAAAGCCCATGCAACAAGGGACCAAGAATCCAGCCCATTAAAGACTCTATAAATAGTACAAGCTCTGTGAACTCAAGGACAGACTTCATTATCCAAAATTCCTGCGGAAGCTCTGCCGAACTACCTTACGAACCAGCATTTCCATTCCAGCGTTATTTTATTTTCTGTCTCGTTTTATTTGTATCCAAACCAACCGTATAACAATTTCCAACATTAGGGAATTGTTATACATTTATTTGTTCTAAACCTTCAGCATTCGTTATTTTTAATTTCCGCCTACTCCAAGCCTTCCGGTCTGTGGAAGAAGGAGTCTGCTCAAATATTTGTTAATCAGGTTTTTCAATTTATTGCAATTTAATTTAATTATAATGTCTATTTATTTTTCTGCCATGAGTAAGTTATTATTTAATTCTCTGTCTAGTTCAACCTCGATGAGTAGCTAAACACCTTAGGGCGGTATGTAGTTATAACAAACTTAACCGGTAAATTATAACCATAGGCTGAAAAGAATTAACCACTTAACATTCTGGCCGATACTTTTTAATTGAAATAGACCTTTTCGTTACGAGAGTAAGAAAAGGGTATTAGGTTGGGTCAAGACCACGAGAGTGTGAGATTTTAACCAGATAGCTAAAGTTAGGCATTTAAATTAAACACAGCGAGAGCGCTTTAAGATAAATTAGAATTATTTAGTTTCCAAAAATTACCTCTAAACACTTATGGGCTAGCGAGAGCAGGCATAGGGCTTTAGGGATAAGATCTGATATAAGACCACGAGAGTGTGAGTTGAGGGTATTTAAACTAGTAATCTCTACCGAATAGATTAAGTGAACACATTTATAAGCCTAGGTTAGATTGACCCACCTAAGTTAGTATAATTACATACCGACCGCCTTAGTATTATTTTATTAAAAACTTAAATTTAATTCCGCCTTTAATAGTCTTAAAAACCAACAACAATCGTGACAACCATTCGCCTTAGCTAAACTAGAGGTTCATCTAGCACTAAGTAACAATAGAATCCCTGTGGATCGATAATCTTAAATATTACTTCGATAGGCTGTGCACTTGCAGTAAGATACCGCTAGACGCATAAGTAGACACGTCTTTAGCCCATCACATATCCTATTATATATACTTACTAATTTTGGTAACTATATCATATTAAAGCATTTATATATACTTACTATTTTTTGTTCTAAGCGTGCATATCTCAAACGCCCTTTTTTGTATGGATACGCGGGTTTTGATGCCCGTTGCCGATTAACGCCACTCACAACCTGAAAAAACAAGTTTAAGTCATATCAGAACTCTTGTGGAAGAAGTATATATACTATACATTATTCATGATAAGTTGTACTTACTAAAAATTCTTTGGTTCTTCGCTTCGCAACAAGGAAAATACCATAAGACTTTTGCTAGTGACAACTTTTTCTTATATCGAGATACACAGCATTTAGGACACTCGTTTAATGATGCATATTCATTTCGAAACAAAATGCAATCATTTGGACAAGCATGTATCTTATCATAGCTCATGCCAATAGAGCATAGCATTTTTTTAGCTTCATAGGTTCGATTGGGAAGAACATTATCCTCCGGAAGCATCTCTTGAAGTAGGGCTAACAACTCTATGAAACTTTTATCCGACCATCCATTACCCGCCTTTAAGTTGTACAACTTTAATACCATGGACAATCTTGTGAAAGTAGTGCAACCTTTATACAACGGTTTCTCTGCATCGCTTACCAACCTCTCAAACATCTTGGGACAATCTTGAAGATCTTCTTCAAGTGCTTCTGCAATATCTTCGACTCGATCATAATCATATGTATCCTTATCCATACTAATTGAGTAGTCTAAACTAAACTATAAAAGTTAAACAAAAACAGAAAATACCTGTAAAGAAATCACTAACTTCTAAGAAAGCTACACAGTAGGATGCTTGGAAACGATCACGACCTTGCTCTTCACAGGTAACCCCTATAACAGACAAAATTAATAATATCATCAGCATTAAATAATTCTTGGAAACAATCAAAATTAACAGACATAAATAATTCATTTACTTTCATCAACATCATTAACATCATTAACATCAACAACAATATTATCGTTACTTAATTCAAGTTTCCATCAACAAATACCATTAACAAATATATGAAATTAACAAATATACGAAATTAACAAATATATGAAATTATTCGAGTAATTTAATTTTTCAACTAACATTGGTATAAGAAATTATTTTTATGCCGCAAGCATATAACTTCCAAAGAAAATATTATATAAAAAAATACTCTTATTTTTCTTGGGATTATAAAAAAGAATAATAAGTATATCAAAATGAAATGATTTTTTTTTGTAAAATGACATAAAGGAAGAATAATCAAATTTAAAACACATAAATCAACAATATTTAATCCTTTTGGTGTAAAAGAATGCACGACAAATCCACCTAAAATCATTCCATCAAATATGATCTTATTCTTGAAAATAAAATGAAGAATATATGTTTCAAAATTGAAGACAATAAGAAAAATGAAAATATACATTAACTCACAAATGTATTGTTGTGAGTCTTTACAACGATTAATTCTTCTTCTTCTTCACAAATTTAAAACACATAAAATGAAGAATACAAAGATTTTTAATTGACAGTTACTAAAGAATTAGAAAAACACATCCCTCCCATGGTTCATATCCATATATCGATCAATTCCTTTCTTAAAAAGCTCTTGATTCCTTTCTCCAAATCAAAGCTCACTTTCATTATTTTGATTACAAGGAAACCTAAAAGTTCATCTAAAACAAATCACTGTTATTGTTGTATTATTTAATGTAGCTACAGTGGTATATGAATCACATTTCATTTGCAAGAAATATAAAGAATCACATTCCATTTGCAAGAATCATATTCTACATCATCAAACTCCAATAATGCATTCAACTATCAGAATAATAAAAATGAAAAATGAAAAACTTCAAATACCTCAAAAATGGTGGAAATGTGTCGGTGGTGGAAATGGACGGACGGATGACAGAGACGACCGTCAAAAATGGACGGACGGTGGTGGAAATGCAGCGACGACGGATGAGAGTTAGGGAAACGGCGAAATGAGGCACCGACAAAGCACGGACGGAAGGACGAAAGGAAAGTGTCGACGGAGTGAATAGGGTTCGTTTTCGCGTCTGGGAAAGAAGAAGACGAATACTGTTATGTTTATGCGCTTTAACTGGGAATTTTAAAATTTATTCTACTTAAATCTATAGCAGCGCTTTTGCATGGCCTTTAGCAGCGCTTTTATAAAGCGCTGCTATAGGTTTGCCTTAGACAGGGCCTTTAGCAGCGCTTTTAAAAGCGCTTTCTTAGACCCAGGCTATAGCAGCGCTTTTCTTGAAAGCGCTTTCTTAGAGCCCTCTTTTAGCAGCATTTTTTAAAAGTGCTATCTTAGGCCTCCCCCTTTAGCAGCTATTTTTTAAAGCGCTGTCTTTGACCCCCCCCCCCCCCCCCTTAGCAGCGCTTTTTTAGAAAGCGTTGTCGTAGGTATGCAATTTTTTTTCTTTTTTTTAAGACTCTTTTAGCAGTGCTTTTTCAGAAAGCGCTGTCTTTTAATGCGCTGCTAAAAGTCATTTCTGTTGTAGTGTATATTTTTATTCTTTATGAATTTATGAAATTTCATTTCTAGTTGTTAAAGTAATTTATTCAATGTTTAGTTACAAATATATTTTCCTTTGAGATTTATTGGATTACTACTTCTAAAACTCGATGATACAATGTTAAATGTCTTGGATTTATTTATCTTGTTTTTTTAGAAGTATGGGAGTTCAATATTTAATATTATTTTAATAATAAATGATAGTTAATTTACTATTTAAAAGTAATTAGTATAATAGTACCAATTGAAAATTAAATGAAATAGAACTCTAAAATTAAAAAATATATATTTCTTTAATCATTTATATATAATTATATATTTATTGTTAAAAAATAGACCTAACACCAACTCCAACCCTAATAAACTCAATATAAATGTGTGGCTTCACTTTCACTTCAACAATACTAACAAGAATCGGCTCCGCCTTCTCAAAGTACTTCTCTCTCTTTTGCTATCTTTGTTTTCATTTATACAGTTATTACAATAGAATTTTGTGTGTATCTTTTACAAAATCATTCACGTATAATTTGTTTGTTATGTAAACTTGTGTGATTGATTCGATTATGATCATAATGGTATATATGCCATTCACATGTGAAGTATTCTGATATTAAATATATTATTTGTAGTTTATTTGTCTAATATATTTCATATCATGTATTGTTTTGTCTTTGCCAGATCTAGGAGTACAGCGAATGAGTTTAATTCATGGACCATCATTTCAGGCTTGTTCAGTTAGATATTATTAATGATAAATTATACAAATTTGTCTTTTGTGTTGTATTTATCTCAATTATTTGTTTCAGTAGTATTTTCTATAGATCAACGTAAATTGTGATTTTCTCAATTAATTTTGTATTCAACAACTAGTCGAATACCTGTACTTCTGCACAGGTAAAATTTATTAGAAGTAATTCATATTTAATTAATTGTACTATTTTCTTAGTCCCTAAGTTTGTTAGAGGGTATTTTAGTATTTTATCTTATTCTAGTAACCCTAGTTTTATCTTATAAATAGGGTTGCAATCATTGTTATTTGTAGTAGTGTGTGTAGCCGTCATTCTCTTAATATAATATTTCATTTGTTCATCATTTATTCTACCTTTGCACCAACAATTTGGTATCTAGAGCTCCGGTTCGGATTCATTGGGAAACACGAGTGAACGTGAGGTCTTGTGTGTTTGATTTTGATTCTTAGATTCGTGTTGAATCTTGAACAAAATCTGATCAGAATTTTAATTCTGAGGGTTGGGAAACATTGTGTAAGAAATCTGAGTGTACTGTGCAAGGTAGAAGATGAACGGAAACGACAACATGAACACCAAACTTCCAGTATTTGATGGCAAAAACTGGAATCGTTGGATGATCCAAATGCGTGTACTGTTTGGTGCTCAAGATGTTCTAGATCTTGTCACTAATGGTTATGTTCCAGTAGCAGCAGATGCAACAGATGAACAGAAAAACGCGCAGAAGGAAGTAAGGAAGAAGGATCAGAAAGCATTGTTCTTCATTCATCAATGTTTGGATGTAAATGTGTTTGAGAAGATTGCAGATTCAACAACAGCAAAGGCTGCGTGGGTCACACTGGTGAGATGTTATGGTGGTGACGCATCAGTGAAGAAGGTGAAGCTTCAATCCTTGAGAAAGCAATATGAGAATCTCAACATGAAGAATAATGAGAAAGTCTCTGAATACATCTTCAGAATAATTCTGATCACTAATGAGATGAAGGCGTGTGGAGAAACTCTTTCTGAAGAAGCAATCATTGAAAAAGTATTGAGATCCCTTACCCATCAATTTGATTACATTGTGGTAGCAATAGAACATTCCAAAGATCTGAGCACCATGAGAATTGAAGAGCTGCAGAGGAGTCTAGAAGCGCAAGAGTTGCGTTTGACTGAGAGAACCTCTGAAAAGGAAGTAGAGCAGCAGGCTCTGAAAGCAACTTCTGATAGGAGGTATCAGAAGAAGTCAGAAGTCAGGAGAAGATCTGATGGTGGACAGAAGTCAGAAAGCTCAACCTTTGATAGACAAAAGAATGCTCAGAAGGGAAAAGATAAGTATGACAAGAAGAAGATCCAATGTTACTGTTATAAGAAGTTTGGTCACTTTGCTAGAGATTGTTGGTCAAACAAGGAGAGAAAATCAGAAGAAGCAAATATAGCCAGAAGTCCTGATAACGAATCTGTGCTATTAATGGCCTCTGAATCTGATAATATGGATCTGATAGACTGGTGGTATATGGACACTGGCTGTTCAAATCATCTTACTGGAAACAAGAAATGGCTGGTTGACTTTGACTCTGAAAAAAGGACAAAGATCAGATGTGCTGATGACAAATATCTTAATGCAGAAGGTATGGGAAATGTCAGAGTGATTCTGAACAATGGGAAAACAACATTGATTCAGAACGTGTGGTATGTACCTGGCATCAGAAGCAATCTGATGAGTGTGGGACAATTAATTGAGAAAGGTTTTTCAATTACCATGAAGGACAATCTTCTGAAACTGTATGACAACAATCAGAAGTTGATTATGGAGTCAGAACAGGGAAGGAATAGAACATTTAAGGTGAATGTCAGAACTGCAAACTCAGAATGTTTTAGTGCAACAAGTGCTGAGAAGGAGAGTGAGTTGTGGCACAGAAGATTTGGTCATTTGAATTTCAGAAGCTTAAAACATCTGAATTCAAAGAAGTTGGTACATGGAATTCTTGCAATTAAGAAGCTTGAAAAGTCATGCAAAGTTTGCATGGAAGAAAAACAACCACGATTGCCATTTGCGTAGAAGCTGCTCCAAGAGAAAAACATGCCTTGGGAGTTGTACATTCTGATGTGTGTGGTCCATTTCCAGTAGCATCAATTGGAGGGAATAAATACTTTGTGTTGTTTTTTGATGAGCTCATAAGAATGACATGAGTATCCCTTATTAAATTTAAACATGAGGTGTTTGATGAATTCAAGAAGTTCAGAATGAAGGCTGAGAATCAGAGTTGTCAGAAGTTGAAGATTCTTAGAACTGATGGTGGAGGTGAGTATAACTCCAAAGAGTTTCAGAAGTTCTGTGAGGAGAATGGAATTGAGCATGAGGTTACTGCTCCTTATACCCCTCAACACAATGGTCTTGCTGAAAGAAGAAACCGCACTTTGCTTGATATGGTGAGAAGCATGCTAAAGGAGAAGAAGCTTCCTCAGAAGCTCTAGGGAGAAGTCGTTGCCACTGTAACGTATGTACTCAACAGATGTCATACGAAGAAGTTGAAGGAAATAGTTCCAATACAGAAGTGGACTGGAGATAAGCAAAGTGTTAGTCATCTAAAAGTGTTTGGTTCTGTTTGCTATAAACATGTTCCAGAAGCCAGAAGACAGAAGCTGGATGATAGAAGCAAAGTGATGATTCTGATAGGGTACCACAGTACAGGTGCATACAAGCTCTATTGTCCAGAAACCAATAAAATTGAATTCAGCAGAGATGTGATTGTGAAGGAATAAGAAGTTTGGAATTTGGATAAGTCTCAATCTGATTCTGATGTTAGAACTTCTGAAGAAAGGTCAGAGTTAAGAATTTCTGAAGTTGGAGTAAATTCTGACGTTGACTCTGATAGTGATTCAGACTCTGGAGAAGACTCAGAAGATGAAGGTGACTCTGATGACCCAGACTTTGATGGTAATCCAGATTCTGGTGGTAATTCAGACTCTGAAGATGGTCAAGGCTCTGGAGGAAGTCAAGCCTCTGAAGCTAGAAATTCTGAAGTTCAAGACTCTGGAAATATGCCAGACCCTGAAGATGGTCAAAGTTCTGGAGGAAGTCAATCATCTGAAGCTCAAGACTCTGAACAAGTTCAGAGACCACAAAGAATAAGAAACGTCCCTAGAAGATATGCAGAATTTGACATGCTGCAAGACACTGAAGTAGATTCTGAAGGAGAAGTTATTCAGTGTGCCATGATAGTAGACTTTGAACCCATAAGTACAGAAGAGGCTCTTAAGCAGAAGCTCTGGCTGAAGGCCATGAAAGAAGAACTTGATGCTATAGAGAGAAACAAGACATGGAAGCTGACAGAACTTCCAAAAGACAAGAAAGCCATCAGCGTCATATGGGTTTTCAAGCAGAAGTTAAAGCCAGATGGTTCAATTGGCAAATATAAAGCAAGGTTGGTAGCCAGAGGATTTTTATAGAAACCTGGGCTGGATTATTCTGAAGTGTTTGCACCTGTAGCAAGACATGAAACAATCAGAATGGTGATTGCAATAGCTGCTAACAGGAATTGACCTCAGATGCATTTAGATGTAAAATCTACATTTTTGAACGGTCCATTAGAAGAAGAAGTTTACTTTTCACAACCTCCTGGATTTGTGAAAAAGAATCAGGAAGGGATGGTGTACAGATTATACAAAGCTCTATATGGACTGAAACAAGCGCCCAAAGCTTGGAATCAGAAGATTGATTCATTTTTCAAGAAGCAAGGCTTTCAGAAATGTGAGATGGAGTACGGTGTCTATGTTCAGCATACTTCTGAAGGCAAAATGACTCTGGTATGTTTATATGTTGATGACATACTGCTGACTGGAAGTTCTGAACAGGAGATAGCCAAGTTCAAGAAAGTTCTGATGAATGAATTTGAAATGACTGATCTAGGCAAAATGACATACTTTCTAGGGATGGAGTTCAGATATTCTGAGAAAGGTATCATTTTGCATCAGCTCAAGTATGAATTAGAACTTCTGAAGAGATTTGAACTGAAGAATTGTAAGATTGCTGTCACACCTTCTGATACAAATCAAAAATTGGATTCTGGCTCTGATGGAAAGAATGTGGACGCTACAACCTTCAAACAGTTGGTTGGTTCTCTGAGGTATCTGTGCAATACCAGACCTGATATTTGTTATTCTATTGGGATGGTTAGTAGGTTCATGAGTAAACCTAAGTGGTCCCATTACCAAGCTGCTGTCAGGATTCTGAGGTATATCAAGGGAACTCTGAAGTATGGAGTGTTGTTTCCTTCTGGAAGAAAGAATGAGTCAGAACTTCTGAGTTATTCAGATTCTGATTGGTGTGGAGACAGAGTTGACAGAAGAAGTACCTCTGGGTACTTGTTCAAATTTCTGGGAGGTCCCATTTCTTGGTGTTCCAAGAATCAACCTGTTGTGGCGTTATCAACTTGTGAAGCTGAATACATTGCAGGTGTTGTTACTGCATGCCAAGTTGTGTGGATTCTGAATCTGTTGCAGGATCTGAAGATTAAAATAAACAAACCTCTGAAGTTGATGATTGACAACAAGTCTGCAATCAATCTTGCCAGAAACCCAGTGTTGCATGGGAGAAGCAAGCATATTGAGACAAAGTATCATTTTCTAAGACATCAAGTTCAGAGTGGAGTGTTAGAAGTTGTACACTGCCGCACTCAGAAACAATTGGCAGATGTTCTAACGAAAGTTATCAAGACTGATCAGTTTCTCAGATTAAGGGATGAAATTGGTGTTACAAGTTTTGATGGAATATGAATTAAGGGATGGTATTAGAAGTAATTCATATTTAATTAGTTGTACTATTTTCTTAGCCCCTAAGTTTGTTAGAGGGTATTTTAGTATTTTATCTTATTCTAGTAACTCTAGTTTTAGCTTATAAATAGGGTTGAAATCATTGTTATTTGTAGTAGTATGTGTAGCCGTCATTCTCTTAATAGAATATTTCATTTGTTCATCATTTATTCTACCTTTGCACCAACAAAATTAACTTGTAATAATAAAGATAAACTATTTTAATATATCTATATAATGCTCAAATGAACAGAGAAAACATAACCAAGACTAATGAAATAGAAATTATAAGATAAAAGAATTGCATTGCATTCTAAAAAATCAGTTGTAAAGTTGACCACATACGACTAATATCTTAGTTATGATCAAAAGATTACATTTTTGCAAACAATAAACATAAAAATAATTATTAATTATTTTGATATATCCATGAGAAGAAAATTTAGTTGTATAAATTACTATATAATATTCTTCTTCATGTTACCCAAAGGAGCTTTGAGCTTGAAGGCTATAGGAAGTTGTTTGCCTCTCTGAAGTGAGGTCCAACAGTCAATATCTCGTGAATTAGATTTTCAATGCAAATAATCACGTGTTTCTCAAGAACCTGACAATAAATAGCATGTTAGGAGAAAAATAGAGAAGAAAATAGTGAGGCAATAAAAACAGTTAAGAGCAACTATGATAACAACACCATAACACGAGACATCAAAATTTCATTAGTCAAGAAAATACATTAGACATTGTCAAATAACTATGATGTATTGATCAATTTATTAAAATATATATTTAATTTTCTTCAATAAAAAAAAACTAAGTTAAATACTATAATAAATAAAATTATTGTTCGAGCAATCAATTATTTTTAATATAGTTAAAGCAATCAATTAACCTAAATCAAGATTAATTAAAAGAATAGTCAACTTTTTAAAACTAACTTGTTATGTTTAAAAACAAAAATTAATTTGTACAAAACAATTAATACATCTATATTTATCCCAAACATAAAAACATAACCAAAATAATTAATCAAAAGTTATTTAACTCATCAAACAAAATAAATTGTTTTTTTAGAAGTTTTTTACAATTTAAAATATAGTTGTTTAGAAGTTAGAGACTTATTGGAGAAATTACATGCGCACTAATAAACCTAAATGCATTTTGTATGAGAAAGTTGAGATTATTTTTATCAGGAACTTTCTTTCATCTACAAATTAGTGCAATTAAATCTGATTCAATTTTTCATGTTATAGTTCATTTTCATGTTTAAGATGCTCTATTCATGAAACTAACTAATTTCAGTCAAACTTGTCAAAATGTTCTAAAAATATTTAGCACGCAAACATAGACAATTTACACATTGAATATAACATTATCATGCATAAACCACATTCCAAATCATTTCAAAATCTGATCAATCCAAAACTGTCTAAAGATTGCTGATGTGTTGGTTTATTGTGGTAGGTGTTTTGAATTTGGTTTTTTTATATTTCTTTTAATTTCAAGAATCTAATAGGAGTAAGAAGTAATAAAATATATCTTCTAAGTCCTTCTATTTTTACCAATAAACACAAATCAACTCCACCAACTATTAGAGCAAGGCATATCTTTGGGCTACCAAACATAAAACCAATTAATTTAATTATGTTTCAGGTTAATTAGAAAGTAACTGAATACATTGATATGTGACTAACTGCACAACCAATTTGAGCATAATAGTTGGGAAACATGATAAAGTAAAACTATTGCTATGTCATCTCACATTTCTCGATGTCATTATGAGGTTTATTTATAAAAAAAGTATCTTTATCATCAAATAATCAAAAGCAAGGTTAGGATATACTCCATTTAACCGAGCAAGTTTGAAATTGATGGATGATGGTAGAATTAAAGTAGCTTTAACTTGTATCAAGCCATGCCTATTTTCGCACAACAAATAATCTGAGATCCACGAAAAAGTAAACTTGTGCAAGATTGTTTTAATGCTGAGTTAACCACATGACGCTCTTTCTACGAAAAGTAGGAGCATTGATAGTTGACTGGAAATCCCACAGGGGCACAGGTTGTACGTCTTAGGTAAAAATATGCACTCATCCCAACATTATAGTATAGCAGGTTGTGCTGTGACAGTTTGCATCAGTCTGAAAAAAAGAATAAAAACACTTTACATAAGATTGAGTGTCACATCTTCCAAAAATGAAGCATAAAATGCAAAAACTATATTGTGCCTAGTGTAAGGAGGTAAATTAACCAATGTGCATTAAATGATGGATAAAATAAAAATACTACCAAGGTTGCAGTGATCTTGCCAAGTAAACATATTGCAATGGTTGTAACAACAAATTGATGAGTCGTATAACTTAGTGATACCATTTAAATTTTCAATTTGTTACTTAGTTGGGCAACACATTCGTTAGCAGTGTTGAGCTAAATTTGATGACTAACTAAGTTATATGACAATGACTTGTTAAATACAACTCACTTAGAAGATAATTATATGATGTTACAATGAAAAGACATATTTAATTCTTCTAACTTAGTATAAAGATTAACTAATGATATGGATTAACAACTATGTATTCGGTACACCAAGCCACAATATAGTTGAAATCTATCATTCATTAAAATTTGAAACATTAAATTACAACTTTAAAATCCTAATGTATACATTGTGGACTTTACTGACCATGACTTATTAAATATAACTTAGTTAGAAGAAAATTGTATCACGGTACAATGAATGGCATACATAAATTAATTATAAGATTCATGATAATTTCATGATCCTCAGAATATTGTGAAAACAAAGGAAAATTACTAACGGTTAGTTAATCTAATAACATATCATAATCAATTTCAAAACCAAAAGGTGAACTTATCATATAGTTAATGCAATACATAATACTTAATACATAATGGAACAATTTAATTGTCATTGTTATAAGACGATGACATTAAACCTTACATGAATGATCTCAAGACAACATATTAATACCATAAAATGTTAGGCATGCATCCTAGGATCACTCCTTCTTGAGGTGTTTAACCTTGATTGGAGATTGCATTGGAATTAGGACTTCATCTTTCAAAATATCATCAAGAGTAGTTGGAAAGAAAACCTTTTTAGCAGGAGTGTTGCTAGAGCAAGTTGACGGACTGCAAGCTTGGTTGGCCGAAGTAGTTGGATGTTCAGAGAATGTTTGGTCATAAGACTTGGTCGACTGCACTTCCCATAATGAATTGGTAAGAAAAATATGAATTACGAACGAAAAATAAATTAGAAATTTATGTCCAAGTTTATGAATGAATACATACAACAGGTTTAGGCTGAACGTCTACTCCATGGACCGTGTCAGTTAGCATAACTTTGTAGAAACACATTTCATCTCAAGGTTTTGATGATGTCAACAAAGACTCAAGCTCATTCCACGTTTGCAAGTAAAAAGTCAAAGCTTTCAAATTTGATCAAGATACTTACACTATATACCCGTGGGGGTATATGTACTAAGAAGTTGCTTGCACTATATACCCGTGGGGGTATATACACTGAAGATAAAACTAGAAGCATATCATCTATGGAATGTTGTCATACAAATCAAGCATCATGTGCAAATGTTTCTACAACTTTCAAGATTTGGACTCAAGCTTCGGTATATCAATATTCACTCCTTTAATTGATATACAAGTGTTCAAATAATTTATCATATTAACATTTTGCATATGCATGGTTTTAAAATCATTTGGAATTGGTATAAAACTTTTAACTCAAGTATTTTTTTTTTGAGTTTTAACAGTGTTAACCGATTAACCATATGGGTTAATCGGTTAACGGCCTTAATTTTTGAATTCTTTTGGCCAACGTTCAAGTGTTAACCGATTAACCTATAGGGTTAACCGATTAACACTGAACGAATTTTGAAAAATTGTTGCTATTAAAATTCAAATGTTGTTTGAATATTATACATTTTCATGTTTTGATTCATACTCAATTATACCTTTTTGAAATGGTGTTTTTGCTCATATAAATTCTGAAAATTTCAGATTGAAAAACCACCTACAATAATTTTCAAAATTATCATTGTATCAAATTCATTACTTTTCAAATATTTTCAAAAGTGTTCATAATGTTCATACAATTTCATATCCAGAATTTTTGAACACTTGTATTGATATTAAAAAGTGAATTTTGATCAAAAGGAGAAGATTAATCATTAGATTGATATTATCATTGTATCACTCTCAAAATTATAAATATACAAAGTTATTTCTATTGTGACTTGTGATCCAGGATTGTTGGACACAAGGGTTAGTGTTGCAAGAGGATTATTCTTGCACACTAGTTGTTGATTAGTTGTTAGATTGTAGGCCTCACCGGTTGATGGTGTGATAGGTTGTACTTTCTAAAACTATAGTGAAAACTATCTTTCATGTGGAAAGGGGAGTGGAGTACCTTCGGATTGTGAAGGGAACCACTATAAATCTCCGTGTTCATTTTTCTTTCTGCTTTTACTGCTTTCATCACCAAGAACTTAAAGAAGAAAAATTCAAGAGTTTTTTTTTTTGAAAAATCGGAAAAAGTTTCTAAAGCCTAATTCACCCCCCACCCCCCTTAGGCATACTCTAAACTTACAATTGGCATCAGAGCAGGTTAAGGTAACCTGTTCCTAATGATTTAGTATGGCTTCCGCTAGCACCAACCCGGTTTTCAAAGACGGTGGAAGTAGTAATAAACCACCACTATTTTCTGGAGAATATTTCGATTTTTAGAAAATTAGAATGAAGGCACATCTTGAAGCCCAAGAAGAAGGTATATGGGAAGCAATCGAAGAAGGACCACACAATCCAGTAAATGTGGTCAATGGCGTTGGAACCGCAAAGTTGAAAAGCACATATGATGAAGACGATAAGAAAAAGATTTTTAATGAAAAGAAAGCAATCAACATATTCCAAAGCGTGAAGGTGAGAAAATACTTAGAAGGGGGGTTGAATAAGTATGACAGAAAATAATCAAAGATAAAAACTCAAGTATTTTTATCCTGGTTCGTTGAACTCAACTACTCCAGTCCACCCTTTTCAAGAGTGATTTGCCTTTCTCAACAAGGACTTAATCCACTATTCAAATCAACTGATTACAAATAGCAACACCTAAGAACAACTGTTCTTAGTCTTCTCAAGAGCTACTGATCTAACCTAGATCCTCTTAAGGAAAACTTCCTTTACAAATTAATGTAATACAATGTAAGAGTAATAAATTGCTTCTATGAAAGCTATAAACACAACTGTGTTATATCTCTAAGTTTAGAACAAAGTATGAACTATAAAGAATATGAGAGCTTGAGAGTTTCTTCGCTTGAAAGTAAGTTAGTCAAAAAAAATTTTTCACTGAAGAAAGTGCTATGATATCCTTTATATAGCCACTTGAATATTGGAGAGAATATAATACCGTTGGAGAAGATATTTCCAATATCAAATAGTACTGTCCTTTGTACTATTGCAGCAGAGAGACGGCGCACAAAATGTGGGTGTAGCAATTGTCTGCTGAGCTGTGAATTTACCATATATGGAATGTATCAGAGGAATAATCTTCTTGCAGAGATTTATGTCTATCCCAATTAAGGAAAGATTTGCTGGCATATTCCAACGGATATATTAAAATAATCTTCTTCAAATAATTCTTCAGATAGTTCAGATCAACAATCAATATCAGAGTCTTCAGTCTTCAGAATCTTCTGGAAACTTCAGAGCCTAAGATGTTCTTCAGATGTTGCTGAATCAGAGTCTGATGCAGCTGTGTGCTTGAAGCGTAACATGCTCTTAGATCAGAGTCTTCACTCAGATCAGAGTCTTCTCTCATTCAGAGTCTCTTCACTCAGAGTCTTCTTTCATTCAGATTCTTGATAATATATGCAGCGTGTTGTATCTTCAGAATCTTGATGACTAAGCTCTTATACTTCAGATTCTTCTAATCTTCAGATGCTCTTGAGCCATTCAGAATTTATTGTTCACATCAAATTTGCTCTTTAAGATTAAAATCTTTTGTGCCTGTAGAAAACAGTTTAGAACAAATTTAGAGAGTATAATTCTTGTATACAAATTATCATTAATGTTATCATCAAAACATAGAGATATTACTAAGACACAATCTGTGCTCTTACAATCTCCCCCTTTTTGATGATGACAAAACATGAGAAATTTGTTCAATAAAAATATGAATTAAAATTACTCCCCCTGAGATTTACAGTCTCCCCCTGAAATGAATACTCTAATGGAATTAGATACTTCCCTTTCTGGTTGAGTACATTTCAGATTCAGAGCCTGATTGAAGCCTGGTTGACATATGTTTGACTTCTAGAGTCAAAGCTTGATGCCATATTAAAGCTTGATGCCAGATGAACAACTTCAGAACACCTGGTTGTTTATCTTGCCATTTCCTATCTTGAGTTATCTTTTAGATCATAGTACTCAAGGTTAGATATCAGAGTCTGGTCTACTCAGATTTAGCTATTTTTGATCAGGTTCTGAAAAGATAGATCTCAGGAAAAAACTTCAATGAAATTTGTCAGATTTTTTTAATAATATCTGGGACACTTAAATTCAAAGAATGTTAGTAACATGTCTGACTTAGTTCAGATAATTGCTTATAGATTTGAACAATCAGATTCTATTTTGTTTCTCCCCCTTTTTGTCATAATCAAAAAGAATTTTAAAAGACAGTAAAGATGCAGAAGAAACACATATCCAGATAAGCAAAAAGATCATTGTCATTAAGTCAAGAGAACATCCAGATTCAGATAAAAGCATACAAAACATATCAGAAGAAAATCAAAACAAAGCAAAACATGAAAAACTTGTGCAAAACATCAAGTAGGTTTAGCAGATGAGGCTTGTTGAGAAGCAATGAGTTGCAGCAGTGCTGTAATCCTTTCTGAATTTTCATCTTGCTTAGCCATCCAAGTTTTCATTTCTTCATTTGTTTTCTTTTGATCAACCATAAAATCCTTAAGTTCTTTGACATCCTTCTGAAGATCTGTAGATTCTGAAACAGTAGATTCTGAAACAGTCTGAGTAACATCAGGTGCAGGAATTTCTGGAGGTGGAGGAGCTTCTAGAAGAAGAATAGGAGGAGTGTTTCTCTTAATCCGTTTTTGATAAGCAGCAAACCTTACTTTTGACAATCTAAGACATTGAGTCCTGATTTTCAAAGCCTCCCTATTCAGTCTGTAAAGATATTTCTTCCAAACAGCGTCAGCAGCCTCTTTGTCCATAGTAGTCATGCAAACATCCATAATGTCAGCAAAGTCTGAGACATTATCCTTATCAAAATCTCTTAACAGAGTATAAACACGTGATCCCAATTCTGCTTCATCAGGGATTCTGGGTTTTCTTGGTTGGGTTAGTTGTGTTTGTGGTGTTTGTTCAGAAGGTTGAGGTTGTGAAGATGGATGTTCAGATGTTTGTGGTTCAGAAGGTTGAGGATTGATTTGTGGTTCAGATGTTGGTTGGTTGGTTTGTGGTTCAGATGTTTGTTGGTCAGAATGTTGTGGTTGAGGTATTGAGGGAATTGGTTGGGTTTCTGTTGGTTGTGGAGTGTTTTGGATTTCAAGAGGTTGTGGAGTGAGAGTTTGAGTTGGGGAATTTTGTGGAGAAGGTGGATGTTCAGAAGTTGGAGATTTAAACAGCTGTTTCCAAACACTCTCAGAACGAGGTTGTTTGAGATCATTCAAGCATTCATTAATGTAACCAGATGATTCATCATCAGATGATGCATCAGAGTGGTTAGATTTTTCAGAAGTTGAAGATAAATTGACAGACTGGTTTAAAGGTGTGACATCTAATATCTCATCAGGATCAATGAGATATTCAGGTTGGTCAGAGTGTTCAGGGTGAACATCCTCTGGAATGGTATATTCTAGGATAGTGTTTTGTGGTTGTGGTGTTGTTTGTTGAGTTTGTTGTGGAATTTCTGTTTGTATGTTTGTTGGTTGCTTGGATTGTGGTGTATGAGGGGGGACAGAAGATGGTTTAGAGATAATAGTTTTAGAAGGTCTGGATCTTCTAAATCTAAGTGGGGAGTCAGAGGGTGTGGGGGTATCAGAATGATGAACAGGATTAGAATCAGTGTTAAATACCTGTTTCAGAGTATCTCTAATTTCTTCAAAAGTTGCTGCAGGAGGATTTGGTTGAACCTTCTTCAGTTTCTTCCTTTTCTTCTTCTTTTCAGCATCTGAATGCTTCCTTTTCTTCTGATGACCTTCACTATCAACTTTTCTCTTACGTCTTCTTTCCCTTGTCAAATCAGGAAGAACTTGGCCTTCCTTCTGCAAAAGATTGGCAGGAATCTCATCACCATCTCTTAGGCAGCGAGCAACATACTCAGCAATAACTTCTCTAAGTTCATCTGAGGTGAATAAAGGAAAATCCTTAACAGGAATCCTTCTTCCCCTAACTTCTTCAGAGTTAGTTTTCCTTGGTTTCTCAGATAAATCATCAACCAGTTTCATCCTTCTCAGAGTTAAACCGTTTATTTCAGAGCCAATGATATAAGTCAGATCTTCTGTCAACCCAGCCTCTTGCAGATGCGCCACAAGTTGGTTTTCTATCAGAATATCTGAAATCAGCCTTCCCATAGGGATCCATGTTCTGACTTTTCCAGATTTATCTCTGGCTGTTTCCCTTGTTTCCTTGACGTGAGACACCAGATGATTAAACAACAAATATGGAAGATCAATCTGAATGTTTTGGTGTAAACAATACATGAAGTAAAGTTGTTCAGCATTAACATAATCAGAAGAGTTTGAAGAGGGTCTGTGAAAGATGGAGCTCATGAAAATCTTAGCCCATATCTTGTAAGTGGGTTTCAAGAACTTAACCTTCTTACAAGGTTCACCAGTAGTACAGATTTCTTGACATACATCTTTCAGGTCTTCACGCGCAGAAGACAGAGAGGTTACTCCATCAGTTGCCTTAAAACCTATGAGTTTCCTTATCAGGTTTTCAGTGATAACTATCTTTTTTCCCAGCACAGAGGAGTGAATGAACTTTGGAGTAGCATATGCATGGATCCAGAACTCCTTCACTAACGTTGGATACACAGGACCCATAAGCCTGTCAAAGTAACCGTCCCAGCCTTGTGCTTTGATTGAAGAAATCAGATCAAACCCATTTTCAGCAAGATCTTCTAAGTCCACGAAACTTTCACACATTACTTCTAGTGAATCAACAGCAGTTAGGAGAGTGCGTACTGGTTCTTTGACAGTGGTAGCATTTTTGGTAGTAACAGCGTTTGAAGTAGATGCCATTGTTGACGATGATGAAGAAGATGAAGGTTTCTGAGTTCTTTTAGGGTTTGCAAAGAGAGAGAACAACAAACAAAAGCGCATATGTGTTTGAGAATGTGAAAAGTGTGAATGTGTTATGAGAATGGTTTATATAGACAAATAAAGCAAGCATGGGAAACACAACAGACACACATAGGACACATACGCACGTTTGCATTAAATGAAAAGTAATCATTTTTAATTATGATATGACATTTGGGGGAAAATCAAGACAGATTGAGATTTTCAAAGCAATACCTTAAACGTCATAATCAGTAGGTGTACTCCATCTTTTCAGATTCTGAGTGACACGTGTTTGCTTGCATGTGATTCTATAACTCTTAAGAAATGAAACGTTTTCAACTTTCAGATCCTCTGAGATGGTCAGTTCAGAGTTTCACACAAAAAAAAATTCACAGATAAATTAAACAAGCAAGACAGATGAAATACTTCAGAGTGTTAAACACTTAGCATCTGAGAAGTTGACTCTGAGAAATATTACTCTGGACAAAAATCCATACAAATATTTTTCAGAATAAACTTAAACCTATCTTCAGCAAGGGGTTTTGTGAAAATATCTGCCCATTGATGATCTGTATCAACAAAGGCTAAATTTATTACACCCTTCTGAACATAGTCTCTGATGAAATGATGTTTAATCTCTATATGTTTGGCCTTAGAGTGTAAAATTGGATTTTTGGATAAACATATAGCAGAAGTATTATCACAGAAGATAGAAAGATTACTCTCATAGATTTGATAATCTTCTAGTTGACTCTTCATCCAGAGCATCTGAGTGGAACATCCAGCAGCAGCAATGTATTCTGCCTCTGTGGTTGATAGTGCAATTGTTGGTTGCTTCTTGCTGTACCACGAGATCAGATGACTTCCAAGAAACTGACAGCTTCCAGAAGTACTTTTGCGCTCAACTCTATCTCCAGCATAGTCAGCATCACAGAATCCAACTAGTGAATATTCGTCAGATTTTCTGTAACACAAACCAACATTAGCAGTACCTTTCAGATACCTTAGAATCCTCTTAACAGCAGTTAAGTGTGATTCTCTAGGATCTGATTGGAATCCAGCACATAAACAAACACTAAACAGAATGTCTGGTCTAGAAGCAGTCAAATAAAGAAGAGATCCTATCATACCTCTGTAGAGTTTTTGATCTACCTTCTTACTTACCTCTTCCTTACCTAGAGTGCTTGTAGGATGCATTGGAGTCTTTGCCATTTTGCTATCCAGCATGTTAAACTTCTTCAGAAGCTCTTTAACATACTTGGTCTGATGTATGTAGGTGCACTCTGGAGTCTGATTTACTTGGATTCCCAGAAAGAATCTCAATTCTCCCATCATGCTCATCTCAAATTCTGCCTGCATACATTTAGCAAACTCCTTTCCAAGCATAATATTTGTTGATCCAAAAATAATATCATCTACATAAATTTGACAAATCAACAAATCTTTCTTAATGGTTTTACAAAATAGTGTGGTATCCACTTTTCCTCTGATGAAATTTTTCTTCAGAAGAAAATTACTCAACCTCTCATACCAAGCTCTGGGAGCTTGTTTTAGTCCATAAAGAGATTTTTTCAGTTTGTAAACATGATCTGGAAAATTTTCATTTTCAAAACCAGGAGGTTGGTGGACATACACTTCCTCTTCTATAATTCCATTAAGAAAAGCACTTTTAACATCCATCTGATAAAGAGTGATGTTATGTTGTGCAGCAAATGAAATAAGCAAGCGTATAGACTCTAACCTTGCAACAGGAGCATATGTTTCTGTGTAGTCTATGCCTTCTTGTTGACTGTAGCCTTGAGCAACCAGTCTTGCTTTGTTCCTTTCAACTTTTCCTTTCTCATTAAGTTTATTTCTGAAAACCCATTTTGTTCCAATGACATTGAAACCTTTAGGTCTTGGAACCAGATCCCAGACTTCATTCCTTGTGAATTGATTCAGCTCCTCTTGCATAGCTAAAATCCATTCATTATCTTCCAGAGCCTCATCAACAGATGTTGGTTCTATAATTGACACTAAGCCACAGAAGGAAGATTCAGAAGTTCTGAGAAATGCTCTTGTCCTTATTGGATCATCTTTCTTTCCAATTATCACATCCTCTGGATGAGAAGCTTTCATTTTGGAAGAAGATCCTCTGACTGTTGGTCTTTCAGAAATATGGAGATTGTCAAGTTGGGAAGTTAGAGGCGTAGCATCTGGGTTTGCTTCAGAGTCTTTGTCTTCAGTCTTGTCTGCCTCTGAGCCTTCAGAGTCTGTGAGAATAACTTCTCTATCTGCAGAACTTTCAACTTGCTTTGGCTTTTCAGAGCCAAGCTTATCATCAAATCTAACATGAATAGATTCTTCCACAATCTGTGTTTCAGTATTGAATACTCTGTAGCCTTTAGAGCGTTCAGAATAACCAAGCATGAAACACTTCTGTGCTTTGGAATCAAACTTGTTCAGATGATCTTTAGTGTTAAGCATATAACAAATACATCCAAATGGATGAAAATAAGCAATGTTGGGCTTTCTGTTTCTCCACAATTCATAGGGAGTCTTTTCCAGAAGAGGTCTTACAGACACTCTGTTCTGAATATAACATGCTGTATTTATTGCTTCTGCCCAAAAGTATTTTGCCAGATTTGTCTCGTTGATCATGGTTCTGGCCATTTCTTGCAATGTTCTATTTTTCCTCTCTACAACTCCATTTTGTTGTGGAGTTCTAGGACAGGAGAAATCATGTGCAATTCCTTTTTCAGAAAAATATTTTTCAAAATATTTGTTTTCAAATTCACCACCATGATCACTTCTGACTTTAATAATTTTGCATTCTTTTTCAGTCTGGACTTGATTGCAGAAGTCAATGAACACAGAATGAGACTCATCCTTGTGTTTTAGAAACTTTACCCATGTCCATCTGCTGTAGTCATCTACAATGACTAACCCATACTTCTTGCCTCTGATGGATGCAGTTTTCACTGGTCCAAACAGATCAATATGAAGTAATTCCAATAGTCTAGAAGTGGAAACAACATTTTTTGGTTTAAAATGAGATTTTGAAAATTTACCCTTTTGACATGCGCCACACAGAGCATCTGAATTGAACTTCAGATTAGGGAGTCCTCTGACCAGATTGAGTTTATTAATCTGAGATATACGTCTCATATTAATATGTCCCAATCTTCTATGCCAGACCCATTGCTCATCATTCACAGATAAAAGGCATTTTACATTTTGAACTTTAAGTTCTGAAAGGTTAATTTTGTAAATGTTGTTTTTCCTCTTTCCACTGAATAGGATTGAACCATTCTTTTGACATACAGCTTTGCAACATTTTTGATTAAAAATGATATCATAACCACTGTCACTTAATTGACTTATGGACAATAGATTATGTTTCAATCCTTCAACTAGCAGAACATTAGAAATAGAGGGTAGGTTACCATTACCTATTGTACCAGAGCCAATGATCTTGCCCTTCTGGTTCCCTCCAAATTTCACGTCCCCTCCAGATCTAAGTTCCAGGCTTTGGAACATAGACCTTTCGCCCGTCATATGTCGTGAGCATCCAGAGTCCAGGTACCATGATTGGTGTCTGGATTTTGCTGCTAAGAACATCTGCAACAGGTATTATTTTACTTTTAGGTACCCAGATCTTCTTGGGTCCTTTGGGGTTAGATGTTCTGTGGTTTTGCCTAAACTTCTGTTTTTCAACATAGTGTTTATTCTGGCTAGCCCTTGGCTTAAACACATAAGTACTCTTTTCAGAGCTTGTATGTTTAATATCATTCAGATGACCAAACTTAAAATGAGAATACAGAGGAGTCTTCTTGATGAAGAGTTTATCAACAGATTTTGGATTGCTTCCAGAGGAAGATTCACATCCAATGCCTCTTCTGTTGTTCCCACTAACACCATAGATCATAGAAGCCATTTTGCTTCTGTCTATGCTTTTAGTGAGGAATCTTTTAAAACTGGAGTCATATTTTTCTAAAATATTTTCACTTGACTCTGTTTCAGTATCAGATTCTTGTTGAGTTGTTTCTAAATCATTTTTGAGTTTTAAATTTATTTCTTTCTGCTCAACAAGTTCTGTTCTCAGAAGATCAATCTCAGATTCAAGATTGCTTTTCAGCTTCTTGTATTTGAGTTTAATCTTGCTGTAGCTTTCCAACATGTCAGATAAACTTTCAACAAGTTCAGCTCTGGAGAGTTCAGAAAATACCTCTTCAGAGTCAGAGTCTGATTCTGACTCAGATTCAGATGATGACGTTCCTTCATCTTGATCATTTGTGTTGGCCATCAGCGCAACATTTGCACATTCTTCCTCAGATTCAGAAGATGATTCAGATTCATCTGAGTCATCCCATGTAGCCATCAGAACCTTTTTCTTTTTATCAAACTTCCTTTTGGGTTTTTCCTTTTGAAGTTTGGGACATTCACTCTTGTAGTGTCCAGGTTCTTTACATTCATAGCAAGTGACCTCTTTCTTGCCAGATCTTCTGTGTCCAGAAGATTCTCTCTTTTGATCAGATCTTCTGAAGTTGTTGAACTTCTTCCCTTTGTGCTTCCAGAGTTTGTTGATTCTTCTGGACAGCATGGATAGTTCATCTTCTTCTTCAGAAGAAGATTCCTCAGAGCTTTCTTCATTTACCTGCAAAGCTTTAACAGATTTGTTAGATTTAAAAGCTAAGGATTTACCTTTATCTTTCTTCTGGGGTTCATCTTCCTCCAGCTCAATCTCATGACTTCTCAAAGAACTGATGAGTTCTTCTAATGAGATTTTGTTCAGATCCTTGGCCAGCTTCAATGCAGTCACCATAGGTCTCCATCTGGTAGGAAGACTTCTGATGATCTTCTTGACATGATCAGATGTTGAGTAGCCCTTGTCCAGAACTTTCAACCCAGCTGTTAGAATCTGAAATCTGGAAAACATAGTCTCAATGTTCTCAGATTCTTCCATCTTGAACGCTTCATACTTCTGTATCAGCGCCAGAGCCTTTGTTTCTTTCACCTGAGAGTTTCCCTCATGAGTCATTTTGAGAGACTCAAACATATCATGAGCAGTGTCTCTGTTGGTAATCTTCTCATACTCTGTATGAGAGATTGCATTAAGAAGTATGGTTCTGGCTTTGTGATGATTCTTGAATTCTTTCTTCTGCTCCTCAGTCATTGATTTTCTATCAATCTTTTTGCCATCCTTAGTAGGATGTTCATATCCATCAATGACTAAATCCCAGAGATCAGCATCATACCCCAAGAAAAAACTTTCAAGTCTATCTTTCCAATAATCAAATTTTTCTCCATCAAACATGGGAGGTTTGGTGCTGATTCTGTCTCCTTCATATTTGTTGCTTGATGTAGGAATATCACCCATATTAGCAACCAAATAAATAACAGAGTATTCTTCTCACTGGATCTTTATCTGTCACGGTTAAGTGAATGCACACGCAGAACCGGAGCTCTGATGCCAACTGAAGGTGAGAAAATACTTAGAAGGGGGGTTGAATAAGTATGACAGAAAATAATCAAAGATAAAAACTCAAGTATTTTTATCCTGGTTCGTTGAACTCAACTACTCCAGTCCACCCTTTTCAAGAGTGATTTGCCTTTCTCAACAAGGACTTAATCCACTATTCAAATCAACTGATTACAAATAGCAACACCTAAGAACAACTGTTCTTAGTCTTCTCAAGAGCTACTGATCTAACCTAGATCCTCTTAAGGAAAACTTCCTTTACAAATTAATGTAATACAATGTAAGAGTAATAAATTGCTTCTATGAAAGCTATAAACACAACTGTGTTATATCTCTAAGTTTAGAACAAAGTATGAACTATAAAGAATATGAGAGCTTGAGAGTTTCTTCGCTTGAAAGTAAGTTAGTCAAAATTTTTTTTTCACTGAAGAAAGTGCTATGATATCCTTTATATAGCCACTTGAATATTGGAGAGAATATAATACCGTTGGAGAAGATATTTCCAATATCAAATAGTACTGTCCTTTGTACTATTGCAGCAGAGAGACGGCGCACAAAATGTGGGTGTAGCAATTGTCTGCTGAGCTGTGAATTTACCATATATGGAATGTATCAGAGGAATAATCTTCTTGCAGAGATTTATGTCTATCCCAATTAAGGAAAGATTTGCTGGCATATTCCAACGGATATATTAAAATAATCTTCTTCAAATAATTCTTCAGATAGTTCAGATCAACAATCAATATCAGAGTCTTCAGTCTTCAGAATCTTCTGGAAACTTCAGAGCCTAAGATGTTCTTCAGATGTTGCTGAATCAGAGTCTGATGCAGCTGTGTGCTTGAAGCGTAACATGCTCTTAGATCAGAGTCTTCACTCAGATCAGAGTCTTCTCTCATTCAGAGTCTCTTCACTCAGAGTCTTCTTTCATTCAGATTCTTGATAATATATGCAGCGTGTTGTATCTTCAGAATCTTGATGACTAAGCTCTTATACTTCAGATTCTTCTAATCTTCAGATGCTCTTGAGCCATTCAGAATTTATTGTTCACATCAAATTTTCTCTTTAAGATTAAAATCTTTTGTGCCTGTAGAAAACAGTTTAGAACAAATTTAGAGAGTATAATTCTTGTATACAAATTATCATTAATGTTATCATCAAAACATAGAGATATTACTAAGACACAATCTGTGCTCTTACAAAGCGCTCTTAGTATGGACGAGTTCTTCCGTGTATCACAATGTAGATCGGCAAAGGAGATTTGGGACACCTTGGTAGAAATGCATGAAGGAACTGCAGAAGTAAAAAGATCAAGGCTCAACACGTTAAGCCAAGAATATGAGATGTTCCGTATGCAGCCCGGTGAATCTATTGTTGCCTTACAAAAAAGATTCGTTCGTCTAACAAATCACTTGATTGCTCTCGGGAAGACCTTCACCAATAATGATCTCAACCTAAAAGTCCTAAGATCTTTAACAAGAGAATGGCAACCAAAAGTGACCGTTATTTCGGAAAAGAAGAGTCTCTCAATGATGACATTCGCATCCTTATTTGGCAAACTTCAAGAGCATGAATTGGAACTTGGAAGACTCGAGAAGCACGAAAGTCAAGAAAAGAAGTCCAAAGGAATTGCCTTGAAGATTGACACAAAGGATGACAAAGACGACGAGACTTCTGAAGATGAAAATTTCATGCTTCTTGTAAAGAAGCTTGGTAAGTTTTTAAATAATAATAAAAATTCCTCTTTTCTTAAAAAGAATAGACATTTCAGGAAAAAGGATGCATCCACATCAAATCAAGAAGTCACATGTTACGAATGTGGGAAGCAAGGTCACATAAAGCCAGATTGTCCGAAACTTGCAAAGAAAGGAGGATTCAAAGGCAAGAAGGATTTCAAAAATAAAAAAGCTTATGTTGCTTGGGACGATAACGAGATAAGTTCATCATCGGAATCAGAAAGCGATGAATGTGCAAATATGGCTCTTATGGCGTCACATCATTCCGATGAAGAAATTGATGAGGTTAGTAACGATTTTTCAATTTATGACAATGATGCACAAGAAGTCATAGATGAACTTCTAAAAGAATGCAAGATTTTGTATAAAAGCATCTCATCCCAAAAGAAAAGAATTTCATTTTTAGAAGAACAAAATACTGCTTTTATAAAAAATATTGAAAATGAAAAACAAAAATTGGTGGATGAAAAATAAAGTCTTGTATGCAAAAATTGTGAATCCTTATCTTTTCAAATTGTTCAACTTAAAAGAGTTTTAGAAAGATACGAAAAAGGTCAAATTGGCTTGGAGGAAATTCTTAGGCACCAAATATATTCTAATGATAAAAGTGGATTAGGATATTCTATGTTTTCCAAACCAAGCACAAATGAAACTGTTTTTGTGAAAGCAAGTGAATAAATTGTTAAAGAAAAGGCAAACAATTCTAAAACTATGCATCAAAATCATAAAAAGAAAAGAATTGTGAAGAAAAAGAATTATGTTCCTAGATATAGAAGTCATTTTCAACCTACTTGTTTTTATTGTGGAATCAAAGGCCATACACCTAATGCTTTCTATGTGCGCAACATTGGTGTTGCTAAAGGGCATTATGTGTGGGCTGAAAAGGGTACTAACTATCAAGGACCCAAAGCAATTTGGGTACCTAACACTACTTGATTTTGTGTTGTAGGTATGCTTGAAGACAACTTCTAATCAATGGTATCTTGATAGCGGTTGTTCTAAGCATATGACGGGAGACATAAACAAATTTTCAAGTCTATCATTAAAGGTCAAAGGATACGTTACTTATGGTGATGATAATAAAGGAAAAATTCTTGGAGTTGGAACCGTTGGTGCACCTCCATGTACAATCATCGAAGACGTTCTTTATGTGGAAGGCCTTAAACACAACCTACTTAGCATAAGTCAATTGTGTGACAAAGGGTTCTGAATCAACTTCACAAAGGATGAATGTTTGATAGAACATGAAGTCACCCACGACATCTTGTTAAAAGGTAAAAGATTTAATAATATCTTTATGATCTCTTTTGATGACTCTTCCTTGAAGGTAAAATGTCTTATGGCGAACAACAACGAGGCGTGGCTTTGGCATAAAAGATTTGGTCACATTCACATGGAGCATTTAAACAAGTTGATAAAGCATGATCTAGTTGTTGGTCTTCCGAAGATAAAATTCATCAAGGATAAATTATACGATGCATGTCAAAAAGGGAAACAGACCAAGCCAACTTTCAAATCGAAGCAAGTCGTTTCTACATCAAGACCACTTCAACTATTGCACATGGATCTTTTTGGTCCATCGAGAACGAAAAGCATCAGAGGTAGTATTTATGCTTTAGTTATTGTTGATGATTTCTCTCGATACACATGGACATTGTTTTTAGTGCAGAAAAATGATGCTTTCAAAGCATTCAAGAAGTATGCGAAGCAAATTCAAAACGAGAAGTCACTCACCATAGCCTCCATAAGAAGCGACCATGGTGGAGAATTCCAAAATTCAGATTTTGAAGATTTTTGCGAAGAGCATGGAATTTCTCACAATTTTTCCGCACCAAGAACTCCTCAACAAAATGGTGTCGTAGAATGGAAAAATAGGTCACTGGTGGAGCTTGCTAGAACGATGCTTAGCGACTCGAATCTTCCTAAATATTTCTGGGCAGAGGTAGTTAGCACAACGTGTTTCGTAAGCAACCGTGTCAATATTCGACTAATTCTCAAGAAGACTCCGTATGAGCTGTTCAAAGGTAGGAAACCAAACATAGCATTTTCCCACATATTCAGATGCAAATGTTTTATTCTCAACAACAATAAGGACAATCTCGGTAAGTTTGATAAGAAGTCCGACGAAGGTATATTTCTTGGTTACTCTTTTTCTAGTAGATCTTTTAGAATTTTTAATAAAAGAACTCTTACTATTGAAGAATCCATTCATGTTTCTTTTGATGAGACTAACCCCTCGAAAGAGGATAATATTATTGTGGATGATGATGATGATATAGTAGGTTCTTCACAAAAACAAGAAGAGACTTCAAAGAATTAAGCAACACCACAAGAAGATGTCACTCAAATCATCGAAGAACATCAAGATCTTCCGAAGGAATGGAGAACGCATAGAGATCACTCGATAGATAAAGTTATTGGTGATATTAGCCAAGGTGTTGCAACTCGACTAAATCTTAAGGATGCTTGTCTCAACATGGCTTTTGTGTCTCAAATTGAACCAACCAAGATTGATGAAGCCTTAGGCGACGACCAATGGATTGTAGTGATGCAAGAAGAACTCAACCAATTCGAAAGGAATCAAGTTTGGAGTCTCTTACCAAGACCGGATAACAAGCACATCATAGGAACGAGATGGGTGTTTAAAAACAAACTTGACGAGAATGGGATCATAGTTCGTAACAAAACAAAATTGGTCGCACAAGGCTACAACCAGGAGGAAGGAATTGATTTTGATGAAACGTTCGCTCCGGTAGCAAGGTTAGAAGCAATTAGATTATTACTTGCTTATGCTTATTCTATGAATTTTCAGTTGTTCCAGATGGATGTCAAAAGCGCTTTCCTAAATGGATACATCAATGAAGAAGTCTACGTCAAACAACCTCCGGGTTTTGAAGACTTCAAGAATCCCTCGCATGTTTACAAACTAAAAAAGGCACTCTACAGACTGAAACAAGCGCGAAGAGCATGGTATGACCGCCTTAGCAATTTCTTATGTGAAAAGGGATTTACAAAAGGAAAGGTTGACAAGACGTTGTTCATAAAGAAGATCAAGGGTAACACCTTATTGGTTCAAGTCTACGTCGACGACATCATCTTCGGATCAACAAACAAAAAGCTTTGCGAAGAATTTTCACTTATGATGCAAGGAGAATTCGAGATGTCCATGATGGGAAAATTAAACTATTTTCTTGGACTACAAATCAAGCAAATAAAGGATGGCATCTTCCTCAACCAATCCAAGTATTGAAAGGAATTGTTGAGGAAATTCGATATGGATAGTTGCAAGATGATGTCCACTCCTATGGGATCCGGAACGTACGTTGATCAAGATGAATCTGGTACTCCAATTGATATTACAAAATATCGAGGTATGATTGGTTCATTATTATATTTGACACAAGCCGTCCTGACATTATGTTTAGCGTTTGTTTGTGTGCATGCTTTCAAGCAAGTCCGAAGGAATCACATCTCACCGCCGTGAAGAGAATCATAAAGTATCTCAAAGGGACAACGAACGTCGAATTATGGTATCCAAAAGGTAGTACTTGTTCTTTAATTGGTTATTCTGACGCTGATTATGCAGGATGTAAGACTAATAGAAAAAGCACAAGTGGTACGTGTCACATTCTCGGGAATGCACTAGTGTCATGGGCCTGCAAGAAGCAAGCGTGTGTGGCACTCAGTACAGCCGAAGCGGAATATATTGCAGTAGGAAGTTGTTGTGCATAAATCCTGTGGCTCAAGCAACAACTCCTCGATTACAGTGTAGATCTCAGTTGCATTCCTCTTCGATGTGATAATACAAGTGCCATCAATATTACAAAGAACCCGGTCATGCATTCAAGGACAAAGCATATAGATATCCAGCATCACTTCCTTCGAGATCACGTACTAAATGAAGATGTAGATGTTAATTTCGTCGATACACACAATCAACTCGCCGACATCTTTACCAAACCATTGGCGAAAGAACCGTTTTTCAAAATTCGACGAGAACTTGGGATTCTCGATGAAGGTGATATCTGATCTTTTCTCTGGTTTATGTTTGCATAATGTATGTTTTCAAATGTTTGTGCATTCTGTTTTTAGCATCTTTCCAAAATTCGTGTGTGTTAATCGATTAACCTATAGGGTTAACCGATTAACACTGTTAATTTTTCAATTATGACTTAAATTTTTAATGTGTTAACCGATTAACCTATAGGGTTAACCGATTAACACCGATACTTTTTATTTTGGAAATTAAATTTTTAATGTGTTAACCGATTAACCTATATGGTTAACCGATTAACACTGTTAAAATTTTTCAAAAATCAGAAACGAAAAATTAATTTAAATTTTGGAAAATTAAGTGTGGTAAATGTGTTATTTATGTGTTGTTTTTATTGTTTTTCTTTTCGGATATTGTTTAAATTGGTTAAGTTGTTAATTTCTTGTGTAACCGTACAATATTTGCTGCATTTTCTATGTCCTGCATTTTTATTTCGATCTATTATGCTATGCTTGATTATATGCTGTCTTGTATGCCGATATTGCTTTTGTTTGGTTTTGAAAGCTCCTTCGTTTTTGTTAATGACAAAGGGGGAGAAGAGCTTGCTGTCTAATATCTCTCTGTGCAGAATTTTTTTGCCTCTGTTTAGATAGGGGGAGTTGCTGGACATAGGGGGAGAAACAAGAAGCAAGCCTAGATCGAACATCGTCAAAAGATATCGCACAAGACGCACTTGTTTGTCATCATCAAAAAGGGGGAGAATGTAGAAGCACATTTCAAATTTGATCAAGATACTTACACTATATACCCATGGGGGTATATGTACTAAGAAGCTGCTTGCACTATATACCCGTGGGGGTATATACACTAAAGATAAAACCAGAAGCATATCATCTATGGAATGTTGTCATACAAATCAAGCATCATGTGCAAATGTTTCTACAACTTTCAAGATTTGGACTCAAGCTTCGGTATATCAATATTCACTCCTTTAATTGATATGCAAGTGTTCAAATAATTTATCATATTAACATTTTACATATGCATGGTTTTAAAATCATTTGGAATTGGTATAACACTTTTAACTCAAGTATTTTTCTGAGTTTTAACAGTGTTAACCGATTAACCATATGGGTTAATTGGTTAAAGGCCTTAATTTTTGAATTCTTTTGGCCAACGTTCAAGTGTTAACCGATTAACACTGAACGAATTTTGAAAAATTGTTGCTATTAAAATTCAAATGTTGTTTGAATATTATACCTTTTCATGTGTTGATTCATACTCAATTATACCTTTTTGAAATGGTGTTTTTGCTCATATAAATTCTGAAAATTTTAGATTGAAAAACCACCTCCAATAATTTTCAAAATTATCATTGAATCAAATTCATTACTTTTCAAATATTTTCAAATATTTTCAGAAGTGTTCATACTGTTCATACAATTTCATATCCAAAATTTTTGAACACTTGTATTGATATTGAAAAGTGAATTTTAATCAAAAGGCGAAGATCAATCATTAGATTGATATTATCGTTGTATCACTCTCAAAATTACAAATATACAAAGTTATTTCTATTGTGACTTGTGATCCAGGATTGTTGGACACAAGGGTTAGTGTTTGCAAGAGGATTGTTCTTGCACACTAGTTGTTAGATTGTAGGCCTCACCAATTGATGGTGTGATAGGTTGTACTTTCTAAAACTGTAGTCAAAACTCTCTTTCATGTGGAAAGGGGAGTGGAGTACCTTCGGATTGTGAAGGGAACCACTATAAATCTCCGTGTTCATTTTTCTTTTTGCTTTTACTGCTTTCATCACCAAGAACTTAAAGAAGAAAAATTCAAGAGTTTTTTTTTTTGAAAAACTGGAAAAAGTTTCTAAAGCCTAATTCACCCCCCCCCCCCCCCTTAGGCATACTCTGAACTTACAAACTTTAACCTTTGAAGTATGTTGGCAACAATATGAAAGAATATGATTGATGATAGCTTGGAAAATGTAATACATTGATAATGAGTCATACAAAAACTATATATTATGTTTAGTTAATGCGTTGTACCTCATCTGGTTTAAGAAGTTCTGATAATGTACGATAAACACCAGGCTTATTAAGGATTGTCACAATTGAGAATTGTTGGGAAAAAAACGATTGATATTTGATTCTAAATGCAGGATTTTGGTTCAAAATTTTGTCAAGGTGAATTGGATATATATTAGGGTTATCCTCTCTAGCCTATATCAAATATCACAGTAGTCATTGAGAAGTAGGTGAATTAAATCATTTCAAATTAAAAATAGAAATTGATTAATGTATTTACCTCCACCATGACTTGTGACAATTCTCTATCAGTCATATCAACATACAAGATACAATCTTTATCTCAAAACACAAACCATCCCATGTGACTATCGAACTCGACTTATATCTCAATTTTGTATCTATGTAATGAAAACAATAGCATAATATTTTAGAAAAATAGATGCATAGTACATACATAAAAGTTGCATAATGAAATTGAAATATTACTTTGATACAGGTACTACATCTTTAAGTCCACAAACACACTCAAATTTGGTTTCTGGGGAATTGTTTGATGTTTTGCAACTGAGGAAAGCCTCGAAATACCATCCAAACTTGGAAGCTTTAAATCGTTTAATATAACAGTTGTGGAAAAACAATCCTAAAGTGAGAACAAAACTTGTCAATAGATAGATGATGAAGTTTTTTTTTAGCATTTTCATCAATGGGAAAAAACATACTTACCTCACCCATTTCAATAATTTGACAGATGCTCTTGACCTTGTTAAAGGTTGTCTAGGATTTGTTGCTAGAATGAACAAATGAATCTGCAGTTTGGGTGATAGACTGAGATGGTGCAGCTAGTGTTTGTGTGGATCCTAGGCTAATAACATAAAGTTGCAGCAAATCAAATGAAGGAAAAACAACATTAGTTAAACACACAATCTGTAACACATGAAACATGAAAAACATGACAAAAATAAAAACTAAAACTCGGAGGAAACATGGATAACACATAAACATGAATCATGAATCTCACAAACATAAAAGAGTGAAGTTGAAACAATGAACACATTGAAGATTTGAAGCTTAAAAAAACCCAACATCATATAATGGAAAATGAAACACCACAATGTATACATGGTAAACATGAGCAACATGAAAAAAGAAACACCATAGCTTGGAGGAAACATGGAAAAAATGAAATACATGGCATAATACATAAGCATTCAAAACATGAAATGCATGAAACATAACTTAGCAAAAATTTGAAGCCTAAAAACCCAACATCTTATAATGTAAACTAAGTCAGATTTGCTTTATGTCAAAAAAACCCAACATCATACACTTACCAACTAACCTTAGTGAGGAGGCAGAGGATGGATGAAAAATGGAAGTAAAGAATAAGTATATCTGATTTTGTATGGAGTGAAGAGTTCTGAAACAGAGAATGAGGAAGAAGAGAGGAATGAAACTTGTAACCTAATAGTGAGGAAGGGTAGAGAAAGCAAAGAAAGGGAAAAACATAAGATGGAGGAGACATGTAAGGAGGTTTTGGTGGGAAGGTGAAAATGTAATATGTTTGATTTGTCAATTGGAGTAGTGACACTTGTCAATAGAAGAAAGGGTTCAAGTTGAAAAAATAAAGACATTTGTTGATTACTAATTTGTCCTTTTGGTAGTGTAATTTAAATTTTGGAAAAAGGTATAATTGGTAGTTAGTGCAATGAGATTTTGAAGGGTTGATAGTTGATACATTTAAAAAGGTATTAGTTTAATTAAATCAAAATAACATTTTTGTCATTTTATGCTCCATTCGTTATGCATTTATCTCAAGTATTTGTTTCAGTAGCATTTGCTATAAATCAACATAAACTGTGATTTCATTGATTGCAAGTCCTTACCTTGTAGAATGATAAAGAGAAAACAACACATTTTTTATATATTTTGGACAAGGTTAGCAGTGATAGCATACATGCAAGCAAATAAAACACAAAGGTGCTAGTGATCTCTCCCCAAAGGCAAACCCAAAGAGAGAGTTAGGAGGACACCATGCTCGTGATTTGATGAGATGAAGATGATAAGATATGTGGAATCTTAGGGGTAAAATTAGAGTATGACAGATCCCAATCGACTTAGTGTCGTCTTTTTCATCAATTTTGGTTGAGAATTTCCTTTGAATCCATGCACGTTGAATAGCAATGTTATATATATATATATATATATATATATATATATATATATATATATATATATATATATATATATATATATATATATATATATATATATATATATATATATATATATATATATATATATATATATATATATATATATATATATATATATATATATATATATATATATATATATATATATATATATATATATATATATATATATATATATATATATATATATATATATATATATATATATATATATATATATATATATATATATATATATATATATATATATATATATATATATATATATATATATATATATATATATATATATATATATATATATATATATATATATATATATATATATATATATATATATATATTCTATCATTTATTATTTATAAAATAAAAAATAATAATGATAATAACAATAATAATAATAATAATAATAATAATAATATATGTGACTTAATATTTTGAAATTAAACTCAGTATCAATGCCGTAACAAAACAATAAAGTATATTGGTATTTTTTATTTTGATTTAATTTCATTCTTTTTTTTTTGGTTCAATTTTGTTCAAATTTGGCTACGGATTGTATTTTTTTTATATAGTAATTTAACATTTTTAAGTAAGTAGTTGAAATGAAAAAGTCACCAAAGTGACATCTTTTATAACAATTGCTTATAAAAAAGTGTTGAATATTTTTCTGGTTAGTGTGTATGTTTTTTCATGCGAGTATCAATTGACTTAAAGGATAATTAGTGGTTGGCCAGTTTTCATACGGGCATGTGATGGTAAAATGTGATAATTCTAAGCTCTCACATGGGAATAATTAAATTAATCCAAAGAGGGGTTTATTATTAGACATGTTTTTTTTATCAATGTTTGATTGTTAGAACAAAAGTACCACTAGCAGTTAATATTAGTGTCTAAAGACTTAATGTTGATGGTGCATTAGATATCTTGAGATGGATTATGTATTTATTTGAACAAATTGATAATTCAATTTTTTATGTGAGCATATTTATAGTGTTTGTTATGTTTTATTTTGCAGCTAAAATTGCTTCAATATCTGCTAATAGGAATAAGGTTTAGGTCCTTAATGGGATAAATTTTAATGATTGGAATGAGAACGTGGAAATTGTTTTTTGCTGCATGGATCTTGACCTTGCATTAAATATGGATCAAATATCTTCACCTACGAAATCTAATACCTCTAAATAGAGGAAAGAATATGAGAAGTGAGATCGCTTCAATCGCATGAGTCATGGTTTGGTTTGTTCTGAAGTCAATTTAACTTTAGTACCTAGAAACACTTGGTGGTTAGACTTAAGTGCTACTACTAACATCTGTGTTTCAATAAGGGGTTGCCCGAACTACCGAAAGCTAAATGATGTTGAAAGATTCATCTATGTTGGAGATGGCAAGTCAGTGGAGGTGGAAGATATAGGGCATTTTAGAATTTTAGTGTGTATCATATTTTATTTGGATTTGAAAGACACTTTTATGGTTCCGTCATTTATACAAAATTTGATTTCAGTTTATTATTTGGACAAATCAAGTTATTTTTGTTCATTGGAAAATAATATATCCGAGTTGTCTTTCAATTCAGATATTGTTGGAACTAGTTCACTTATGTGTCATGATAATTTATATTGCTTGACACAATAGCTATCTATGGAGAATCCATGGATGTAGAATCACGTGGTACTAAGCGTAAAATTGATGATAACAATTCAAGAGCATTATGGCACAAACTCCTAGGTCACATCTCTAAAAATAGAGTTGAGCGAATAATGTCTAATGGAATTTTGGTTTCCATTAAATTCAAAAACTTTGATATTTTTGTTGAATGTGTTAAAGGAAAACAGACCAAAACAAAGAAATTTAGTGCCTATAAAGCAAGAATGTCTTAGAATTGATACATACATACATACATTTATGGACCATTTCTGACACCTTCTTGGAATGGTCAACAATATTTTATATCATTCATACACGATTATTCTAGATATGCCTACATGTTTCTTATACATTAAAAGTCTTAGTCATTGGATGTGTTCAAATCGTTTAAGGCTGAAGTTGAGGATCAACTTAACAAAATAATTAATAAATTCAAATCTTACTGTGGCGGTGAATATTACGGTAGATATGATGGTTTAGGTGAGCAAAATGCATGGCCTTTTTCTAAATACCTGGAGGAATATGGAATCGTCTCACAGTAAACCATGCCAGAATCTCCTAGCATGAACAGTGTTGCTGAAAAAAGAAACCAGACTCTTAAGGATATGGTAAGGAGTATGATTTATCATTCTACCTTTCCAGAGTCACTCCGGGGAGAGACACTAAAGACTCCAGCTTATATTCTAAATAGAATACCAACAAAAGCAATTGCCAGAACACCTTATGAACTTTGGGCTAGGCGAAAGCCTAGTCTCAAACATTTTCATGTGTGGGGATGTCCAGCTGATGCAAGGCCATATAGGCCAAATGAAAATAAATTAGACTCCCGAACAATAAACAACAACTTTATTGGCTATACTGAAAGATCTACGGGCTACAAATTTTATGATGCCAAATTAAATTTAGTTTTTGAGACGGGGAAAACCAAATTCTTTGAGGATATTGAGTTTGGGGAAAGAATAAGGTTAGAGACTTTGTCTTAGAGGAAGAATCAGTAACAATTCCATAACTGATTAATATAGTTGCTTTTGATCAAACAGGAATGGAACCTCCACAAGAAATTGTTGAGATTCGTCCAATTCAAGATGATTTGGTAATTCATGAAGAAAAAACTCAAGAACAAGTATTACAAGAACCAATACCTTTACGGAGATCCACTAGAGAAAGTAGAAATGTTATGCCATATGATTACACAATCTTTCTCCAAGAACATGAGGAAAATAATGGTATGATGGAAGATGATCCAATCAACATACGTCAAGCCGTGGAAGATTTCAGCTCAAAAAAATGAATTAATGCAATAAATGAGGAGTATAAGTCCATGCAAGTCAATAAAGTTTGGCAAATTTTCCCATTACCAGAAGGTGTGAAACTCATTGGTTGTTAATGGATTTTTAAGACCAAGCGAGATTATAAGGGTAATGTGGAGAGATATAAAGCTCGTCTGTTGGATAAGGGTTATACTCAAAGGGAAGGGATTGAATTTAAAGAGACTTTCTCTCTGGTTTCATCAAAAGACTTTTTTAGGAAAATCATGGCTCTTGTTGCACATTATGATTCAGAACTCCCTCAAATGGATGTTAAGACGACTTTCCTCAATGGGAACATTGATGAAATAATCTATTTGGTGCAACCAAAAAAATTTGTGTCAGGAGACTCAAATAATATGGTTTGAAAATTGACAAAATCCATTTATGGACTAAAGCATGCGTCTCGTCAGTGGTATCACAAGTTTCATCAAGTAATTCTCTCATTTGGTTTTGAGGTGAATGTTGATGAAGATTGTGTATATCACAAATTCAGTGAGAGAAAGTACATTTTCCTGGTCTTGTATGTAAATGTCATACTGCTTGCCACAAATGATATAGGAATGATGCACGAAACTAAGAAATTTCTATTAAGAATTTTGAAATGAAAGGTCTTGGTGATGCCTCCTTTGTATTAGGAATTCAGATGCATCGAGACCAATCTCGTGGTATTCTAGGACTATCGCAAAGGAACTATATCGAAAAGGTACTTAAAAGGTTTGACATGCATGAATGTAAATCAGGAGATAATCCAATCGTTAAGGGAGACAAATTCAGTTTTAGTCAGTGCCAAAAATGAAACATAGAAATTCAAGAAATGCAAAAGATTCCTTTTGCGTCAACAGTATGGAGTCTGATGTATGCCCAAGTGTGCACACATCTAGATATTGTATTCATAGTTAGGATGTTAGACAGATATTTGAGCAATCCAAGAATGGATCATTGCAAAGAAACCAAAAAGGTTATGAGGTATTTAAAGAGAACAAAATACTATATGTTCACATGTAGAAGGTCAGACCAGTTAGATATCACTGGATACTCTGACTCATATTTTGCTAGATACCAAGACAGTAAAAGATCTACTTCATGCTATATTTACATGTTGGTTGCTGGTGCAGTTTCTTGGCGCAATGCTAAGTAAACTCTTACGGATTCATCTACCATGGAAAAAAAATTTTATAGCATGTTATGAGGCATAAAACCATGAGATTTGGCTGAGGAATCTTGTCACTAGGCTGTGAATTAATGAAGGAATTAAAATTCCACTTAAGTTATACTGTGACAGCAAATCAATCGTTTTGTATTCCAACAATAATAGGTGCTCGACTAAGTTAAAACATATTGACATCAAGTTCCTAGTTGTTAAGGAAAGGGTACAAAGTGGACCAATTTTCATAGAACACTTAGGGACAAACTCCATGATAGCAGATCCTCTTACAAAAGGTTTTCCACCCAAGGTCTTTCATGAGCACAATGTTTACATGGGTGTTTTATCGTTATAGGAGTCTTTGGTTTAGTGAGAGTTAGTCAATTATGAATTTTATGTTCCGTGTTTGGTATTATGTATGCATACTATAATTTTGGTTATTTTCCAATTTAATAAAGTTTGATATTTAGCAATTTACATTTTTTACTACAAATTTATTGAGTGATCTCACTAAAGTAAAGTAGGACCAATTGAAAACTGACATATATAGACCAACTTCATGTGATTTTGATGTTACACATTTCATGATCGATCTATGTTATTTAGTTGTGTCACTATCGGAGATCATTGATGGGTTTAGTTAAGATTGATATAACAAAAATCACCTTGGTTTTGAGTATTGGTATGACTAGTAGACAAGATAATGTAGACAAGATAATTTGGATATGCTTGAAGTATGTAATGACAAATTTTGAGATCATAAAGTCTAACACACATGTAAAGTTACATATGTGACCAGTGGGAGATTGTTAAAATTTTGGGTCACAAATGTAACATTTAAGGTGTTAGTGCCATTATTTTAATTAGTCAAGACTTAAAGAGGTTTAATTGATATAATATGAAGTTTGTGGCTAAAATCATAAATTTAGTGAAAGGTCAGATTATTGTGTAGATACCGTAAGTCAATATCTAATTTGATGAGGGGCCAAATTAGAATATTAAAAACTAAGAAATAATTTGATGGTTATTTAAATGGGTTATGGTTCCCATTTGTAGAGTAAGATCAAAATACAGTTTAACAGACTTTCTCTATTCATCCCGATCAGAGGAGAATCAAGGAACCCTAAGGAACTCTACAAATCGGAAGATCACATACCCGCAACCTTCAATGATTTCAATGTCAAATTCAGGTAAGCTTTCACTTTTGTTAATTGAATTCTAATATAGGTTTAAGAGATACAAGTTGATGATATATCAACTCATAAGGATTATTTTAGAGTTTTGTTCTTGATTTCTATATCGATAGAAATAATAAGGTTATGAACCGATCTAACAGAATCCTCTTGAAAAAATCTAGATAAAATGCAACTCCGATGCAAACCTCAAGATGAAAGGAGTATGGGGCTTTGGATACATCTTTATAAACAAGAAAGGAGAAATTGTAGAAGCTAGTATGGAGACAATGAATAGCAAGGAAGACCCTAATCATGCAGAAGTAGTGGTGTTAATAAGAACCATGGAAGTGGTGATCAAATGCTATTTTAGAAATGTAGACATCGAAAATGAAAACCAAAACCTCGCAAACAATTTGAATAAGAGAGATGAAGATAGATCCTTAAGAAGATGGTTTTTGAAACAATCAAAAGGGTGACGGAATTTTTTTGGCATTTTAGAGTTTCATCAACCATTCGAAGCAGCAACAACCTAACATGTGCTAGGCAAAGAGCCTGACTCTTTAAATAATAGAATATAGATTGAAGAGATATCAGACTGCATAAGAGCCCAATAAACTAAAGGGATGCAACCCACTTGATTTATCTACAACTTTTATCAAAAAAAAGTTAAGGGATAAATATATTTTTAGTCTTTATGAATTTATGAAATTTCATTTTTAATTCTTAAAAAATAATTTATTCAATGTTTAGTCTCAAATATATTTTTCTTTGACACTTGTTGGATTACTACTCCTAAGACTCCTAAGGCCCAATGATACAATTTTAAAAGTTGTGTTTATTTATCCTGTTTTTAAAAAAGTCTTGGATTCAATATTTAATATGATTTTAATAATCAATAATAGTTAAGTTACTATTTATAAGTAATTAGTATAATAGTACCCATTGAAAATTAAATGAAATAAAAATCTAATATTTTAAAAAATAAACCTAACACCATCCCCAACCCTAATAAACTCATTATAAATGTGCGAATTTTCTTTCACTCCGACAATACTAACAAGAATTGGCGTCTCCTTCTCAAAGCGAGTAGTTCTCTCTTTTTCCTTCCTTTTGTTTTCATTATTACATAATTGTTAAAGTAGCATTTTGTGTTTATCTACCAAAAAATCATTCACATATAATTCATTTTCGATGTAAACTTGTGTGATTGAATTGATTATAATCGCAGTGGTATATATGTCATTCACACGTTAAATATTTTGTTATTAAATCTATTATTTGTTAGTTTATTTGTCTAATATATTTTATATTGTGTATTGTTTTTTCTTTTCCAGATCTAAGAGTGCAGCGAAAGAGTTTAATTCATGGGTCATCGTTTCGAGCTTGTTCAAATAGATATTATTGATGATAAATTATATACATTTGTCTTTCGTGTTGCATTTATCTCAATTATTTGTTTCAGTAGTATTTGGTATAGATCAACATCGACTATGATTTCCTTGATTAAGTTTGTGTTCAACAATACGCTTAAAAGGGTATTAGTTCAATTAAATTAAAATAACATTTTTGTCATTTTATTCTTCAATATTGAGTTTTGTGTATATAAAAATTCCCCACCATTTAAAAAATAACACATGTATTTTGGAGCAGAAATTTAGGAGTAGCAATAATATTCAAAGGGAGGTACCGAGCCAAATGGATTGGTATGGTTATTCTGACACAACTTATTCAAGTGGTTATAGAGTTCACATTTCTTCCAAGTATTTAATTACAGAAAATATATTGCTGAATTGCATTATTTTATGTTTGTATATGTTATAGTGATTTTTTTTTTAAAAATTTTTTTTGCAGTTGAAGCCAAAAAATCCAAGACTCCAAGTAGGGCTGGCAATGAACCAAATCAACTCGAAGATAGTTCGGAATTCGACTCGACAATTAAATCGTTGAACTAGGTTCATGAACCAAATGAGTTGAGTATGAACAAAAAATTAAGTTCGTTAACTAAATGAGCTGAACATGAACTATACATAGTTCGACTCGTTAGGTTCATGAGTCAACTCGATTACATATGAAAAGAATTATACTGTCTTTAAGATTAGATTTAAATATTTACTTCAAATCTTAGACAAATTTAATCTTCAATATAACAGTTTTTGAATTAGACTCTCAAATGTATCTCTTGAAAGTTGTGTAGATTTTGAATTAGTAGATTTCGAAGATAAAGTTAAATTTCAATATGATAACTTTTATTTTATTTTAATATTTTATTTAAAATATATATTTATTTAAAATGTCAAATATACTAAAAAATATATATATTTAAAAAAATAGTTTTTAAGTTCGTGAACCATGTGAGCTGAACCTAATGAGATGAACCTAACGAGTCGAACCGAACTGTTCGTGAACTTATAACGAGTCGAGTTTGAGCTTAAAAAAAAGTTCGTGTCAAACTCGAACTCGAACTCGAATTTGAACAATTCTTAACGAGTCGAACCGAGCTGAGGTGAGTTCGACTCGACTCGACTCATTTCCAGCCCTAACTCCAAGTATCGCTCTCAGAAGAAAAGAATAAACATTGAAATAGGAAATCCATAAAGTAATAAGATGAAATATCCTCCTAGCCTACCTGATACGAACACAAATTTTTCTATGGATGATCAAACAAGTTTGGGGAAAGAATTTGAACAAAAGAGAAATGTGAAAAAAATAACTTTATTGTATTAACTACAAAATGCAGAGATATTATAAATGAGAGATGTTTTAAACATCAGTCTCTACTATTATGAGGAATAATCACATGTAAATCTAAATGATTTATGTATACATATGTTTCTCGGTTATCATTCATAAGTATTAACAAGTAGACATAATCATTGTTGTATGAAAATGTAGTTTTTTTTTTGTCAAAATAATTATTCGAAAAGATAGAAAAAATTATCAAACTACAAAAAAGAAGGTTGTCAAATCACACAAGATGTGTCACACTAATCACTAAAAAAAGAATACAAAGGTACAACTATAAAACAAATAAAAAAAATAGAAGTCAAATTTGAAAATACCTGATCTACTATAGTTTAAGATAGCACCGAAAAAGTTATCATCATTACGGACCATCCAAATAGACCAAACAACAAAATGAAAAATCATAGAAAACCTCCCCTTAGACTTAGCTCAACCATCTAAATAGAAAAAAAATAAAAAAAAATCATATGATCACCAGGAAGAAACTCCTGCCAACCTAACCATAAAAATATCAAATACCAAACTGTCAAAGTTAGCTCACATGTGACAAAAAGATAGGAAATTGACTAAACCGAACCCCCCACACAAGGGGCACATGAGCCCATCAGTATCAAAAATCACCCGACTAATAGTTTCTCTCTATATGGAAGTCTATCTTGTAAGAGCTACAAAGAAAAGATGATCACCATAGAAGGATTCCAACTAATCCAAATAAGGGGAAGAATTAAATTCTCAACTAGATGAAAAGATAAATAAGAGATACTATGGTCTAATTGAGCATGGTAAGAAGATGTAATAGAGAAAATATTTTCTATTGAATGATTCCATCTCTACTTATAACTAGAGAGAGAGAGAGAGAGAGAGAGAGAGAGAGAGAGAGAGAGAGAGAGAGAGAGAGAGAGAGAGAGAGAGAGAGAGAGAGAGAGAGAGAGAGAGAGTAAAGCCTTGAAGAACATAAACAAGGTTTTAAACACCTGAAATTTTGTGGAGGAAGAAGGTCCTCCCCCAAGTGAGATTCTAGAGAATGTTCCCATTTTCCACCTACTAATCTCACCCACTAACCCAATAGGTTAGTTAGAAGTTAAAACAACAAAAGGAACATATACTTAAGGGGAATGGGCCTTACTCAATGATTCTCCTAAAGAATAGTGTGTAGACTCGTTCCCACTTTCTTTAAGATAACTTTAGAAAACAAATCAAATGGGTCATTATTTTTGGACACAAGAAGAGACATACATTTCCACCAAGTAAATGTTGATCAAAAACCCAATGTCTTCCCCACAAAGAGAAGAAACAAAAAAAATGCACCATACATAGATACAAGAATATCACACCAAATAGAGTTTATCAGTTACAGTTTCGTTTTGCGGTTGGCAAATTTCTGGGTTCTTTGGTATTCAACCGTCTTTTACCTTGAAAATTTGAAATTTGTTTGCTTTTCATCCCTTCAGGTCCAAGTCGTTTGAATAGGGGCAGCTGTTGTACCCCAAAGTTTGACCAACCTTTTCTTGTACTTGGCTTATGTTTCATTTCATCTTTAGCATTTGTATTTGCATAGCATTGTTCTTAGCAGGGGAGCAAGAGTTGTTGTGCCATCAAGAGGAGGGTCTTATAGGCTTCAAACTCAACCAAAGGTATTTGTGCAAGCCATCAAGTGTTTATCATCACCATGGAAGGTTCAAAGCTCTTTGAAAGGAGAGATTGGTGTGTGGATGTTATCTCCTATCTTGGGGATCATCAGAGGATCATCAGGGATTCATGAGGTCTTTATCTTGGGAAATACATTGTCTACAAGCTCATTGATTACCCTAGGGGTCATTGTGGAGTTTTTTTGGCCATTCAATTCATCTGTAAAGAGGCACAATCAAAAGATATAGAACTAGGGTTTCATCTGGTCAACTCAAGGTCAACTGTGGACTTGAGAAGGTTCAAGACTTGATTCTAGGTCACTTGAGTCATAGGGAGTCATCTTAAAGCATGTAGGATGTCATGTTAAGATCAAATTAAGAGGAATCAAGGGTTCAAGAAGTTACTAAATTAGGGTTTCAGAGGTTTTAAGTGTAAAATCCTCTTCTTTGGTGCCCAACTTCAAGGACAATTTACCCCATGATGTAAGCTCAATCTCATTTTCATGAAAACATGAGACTTATATAAAATCCTTCAAGCTTTCGTTTTAGAACAAGAACTCATCCATTGAGTTTGTACATCTCAAGTTATGATGCCAACAAGTTAGGGTCCTCAGATGAATAGAATTTTGGTCAACTAAAAGTCAACCCACTTCCAAGGCATTTTTAACCTAGAATCAAGTTTCTCCTCAACTTCAAGTGAACATGAAAGTTGTTACTCATGGTATTAGCTTTCCAAAAAGTCCTAGAAGTCCTCTTTATAATTTATACATCTCAAGTTATGGACTTCACAAGGCAAGGGCATTTTAGGAAAGTTTATTATAGGTCATTTGTTTCAATGCTCAATTTCATGAAGTTATAAACCTCAAATGCAATTTCAACCAACATGAAACTTGTGCCTAAGAGTCTTATCTCCATCATTGAACTCAAAGTTCATGAAGGTTGGTGATTATATGGCCATATGAACCATTTTAAGGTGAAAGTTTGACTTTTGGTTATGGGTTGAATATCTTACATTGCAAGTTACCTTTTGGTCTCATTTTTGAACTTTTCCACACCAATACATGATCATAAAGGGTTTTTCCTCATTTGTGCCAACATGAAGAGCCATTATGCACCACTTTTCCAAGATTATTACTTTAAAAAGTCATGCACCAAAACTTGGTACAAAGGCATTTGCAATTCACCAAATCAATACAATTCACTCGTACACCCCTCAAATGACCACTTGCTGACCATAAAAGGAGGAGTTGAGGGCAGAACCCGTGTGTGCACTAAGAAGGAATTTTATTGACAAATTTTGAAATCACTTGATTCACCCATTATGGCCTGCACGAGTGCCCTAAACCCATCATACATAAGCTTAGAAACAACCCTAATTGGTCAGAATAGAGGGAGCTGAGCAGAGAGAGGAATTTCACTAAAAATTTCACAAAAGTTTCTCTTATTCGAATCTGGTTTTTCCTTGGGATTCTCTTCAATTTGTGGCTCAATTATTCATCATTGAGGACCAAGGAAGAGTTTGAAAGCATTAAAGTGAAGCTAGCGAGCTTTGGAAGAGCCAACGGAGCTGCTCCATTCAGTAAGCTTCCTCACTTTATTTCTCTCATTCTAGGCATATTTTTGGGACATTCTGGGTTGCATCTGAAGCCCTACCTATGGTAGGCCATGTTTGAACCATTGTTATGCTTGTTTGATGAAGTTTTAGATCATGCTTTCATTTATTCAAGCTTTTGATTCTCCTTATATGAAACTTTTTCAAAATCCATGGGTAGATTTGAGATCCTTGTGAGTAGAGCTTTCGAACGGTACTAGACTTGTTCATTTTTATGAAGTTTTGTGACTAGTCTCCGACGAGCTGGCCGGAGAAAATGATCGTAGCCCTAGCACTAGCGTCCCAGTCACCAGTCTAATCCTTGTTGATATGGTTGTGTGGACTCTTTGACCTTGTTGTGTGTTTCTTTCCAATTGGATTGACCCAGGCCACACGTGCATTTGACCATGACTGGACTTAATGAAATAGTGTGTTTCGTTAAGTCTGAAGGTTGGTTTTGAATTGAGCCTCAGTTGCTAATCACACCCTCCCATGTTGTTGGCCCAGCGTGTGTTTTGCCTTGTTGCAGTTCATTTTGGTCTTTGCTTATGCACCTCTCATTCCTATTTCATTTATTTTATTTCTCTTTCATTTCTGTTTTCATTTTATATTTTTAAAAATACTTTCAACTATCAAAAAATTCTATAAAAATTATTTTCACATATTTCAAGATGTTATTTAATTTTCTATAATTTTTTGTTTCTGATTTTATTTTTATTTGCCATTTTATTTTAATTGTCTTCTTTTTATCTTAGTCATTTGAACCTCCAATGTAAATCCCCTATGATCAAGGCTTCTTATCCATTTAGAGGATGAATTGAAGTGTCTTTGAGGGTAGATTTAGTTCATAATTGATCACTTTTTGGTTGACTTTGAGTTGTTGTTTCTTGTCCCTCGATTCGTGCTCGATAAGGTGGAACACCCTTGATAATTGATTTATTTGGTGATGCCTTGAGATGAGTTTGACCTTGAAACTTTGGTTTCTGTTTGCCATTTGACTTGGCTACTTTGTGCTTTTTATTTAGAATTTATTGAACAACCTTCCTATTTTTGATGAAGCTTGCAATTCAAGTCATCTCAAAAGATGTTCATACAAACTAGTTTGACCTAGTTCCTTTGGGAAATGACTTCTATGGATCCCATATGCACCCTATGAGTCTCGATGATTGTTTATGACATGTTTGAGGTGCTTGTTCTTTGATTTTAGGTCATGCACTTGTGTAATTTGTTTTACAAGTTACTTGGAAGTTAGGAATTTCCACTTGTTTCTAAGTGTTGAATTGGTGATGGAACTTTGTTTCCTCCACTTGCCATGACTTGGTTGATGTTTGTGCTTTATTTCCAATCTTGTTTTGAGCTTACCTCCATTGGATTCACTTCTTCCCCTTGTGCTTGGATAATTATTCAAGATGATTTGGTATCCATGTTCATGCTTTGAGTTTGTCTTGGATAATGGATCACTTTTAGCACTTGTTTGTACTTCTCTTTTGCATGATCAATTTGAATTGTTTGGTTGAGATAACTTACATTGTGCTTGCTGCTCAAGCCTCTTTCTCCCATATTCTCCTTGGTCATGATCTTAGCCTTTGCTTTGTGTTTGGCATTTTGTTCAAGTGATTGATGTTTGAATGGTTGTAGGAGTTGTAACTTCTCCCATTTCATCTCACTCTTTTTAACTTGTTTAAGTCAACTTGATTTGATAATTTGCCTTTATTTCATACTTTAATTCTCACATCTCATCTTTGCATCTTTGCATATCATGTTTGCAATTGCACTGACTTGTTTAAGTTAACTTCTTCTTATTCTCCATTTCATCTGTGGTTGAATTATCTGTTATTTACTTGGTCTTTTTCCATGAACCCTTAGGATTCCTAGTCCCTCTATTTAAGATGGGAGTAGGAGAGACATTAGGTGGTCAATCCTTTACATGATAACACTAGGAGAGTTTCTTCCCTCTTAATCCCAACTTGATGAGCATTTTGCATGATAACATTAGGGTTGATTAGTTTCCCCTTAGAGTTTGTGTCTTCTCTTCTCATCTCCTAAAAATCTTAAGATACTTAATAGAGGATAATAAATGTTGTACGTTACAAGCCTTAAGTACTTGAGGAATGATAGTTGGGGGGCCTCCTCTCAATCTGTCTAGAGTGTTTAGTGTATGCCCTTTGGGCGATATGCGACACATTCTCTCTCAAGTCATAGTCTTTAGTGCAACATGAGTTACAAAATTAACTCAATTCACTTATTCATAAAAAACACAAAACAAGGCATCAAACCTTTTTATTCCTCGGGATTGTTTAAAAATCATTTTGAGAAAGAGTGTGTTAAGTCTTGGTTCTACCGCAAAGAAGTAACGCCTAAGTCTCCAATGGTCGAGCAGCAACACACCTAACTTCTAGAACGAAGGTTTAACCCTACTCAGTTAAAACACTTGAACCAATGTGTGGTCGTGTCAGCCCGAACTATGTTTGCTCTGATTTCTCATACCAGATGAGGATACGTAGGCACAAGATACGATGTTTTAGTGAGCAACATTCCCCACCTTCACCCGTAGTTTTTCGAACTACGTTGACTCTGTCTTTCCCATTGCACGAGGGAGTATGTAGGCATAGAGCGACAATGCTCTATCAAGTCTCTTTTCTTTTCTTTTGTCCTTGTGAGCCAGCCTTTTGATAGATTAACACCCTTTTAGATAGACAACAAGCGTGGATCCCATTGAGTACAACGGACGTGAGGGGTGCTCATACCTTCCCCTTGCGTAACCGACTCCCGAACCCAAGATTTGGTTGCGATGACCTGTCTTTTCCCTTTTTCGTAGGTTTTCTCTAATCGTTTCCTTTCCCTCTCTTTGGGATAAATAACGAACAGTGGCGACTCTTCTATTTTTGACGGCCCCTTTTCGCAGTGATGCGACAGCTGGCGACTCTGCTGGGGACTTTCCCATCCCCTATGCGAGTCAATCCTAGCGCTTGTATGTTTTGTATGTGGGTGTGTGTATGTGTATATGTGTTGCATTTGTACTTTATTGCATGTGCATTTTACTTTTAGCACTTTATATCATGTTTTTGTTGTCCTGTTGGGTGGGATTGTTCCATTGTGTGATAAGCCAAAACCCAGGCTTGAGGATATCCATAGCATTAGAGTGGAAAGTAGTGAGGACCTGTATGGCAGCATGCACTAGTCCTCACGAAATTCATGTTCAGACGAGGTTTTCTTTGAAGATGTCACATCCTGTAAATTGGTCAAGAGGGGGATGTTGGATTTAAAAACTGTCGACTCTGGAGACCGATCATTTGGAAGTCAGCTAAGTGAGGCCACTTCGTTAGACTATGATGCCAAATCAAAAATGGTGAATGTATCATCGTTTCTCAAAAGTCTGTGACGTTGACGACCGCATAGGATGCCAAACCTTATCAGAGATAGGTCCATACTTATGAGTGGGAGGGTTATGAAGGAAACCTTGACCTTCAACCTACCCGATTTTCTCGTCCGTGTGAACCTTTGATCCTGATTATTGTGGGTTTCCGGTTTCTCAGTGCTGTGATTTTGGGTATTTTCTCGCTGTTGCACCCCAAAATTTGACCAACAATTATTTATTCATTGAGTATTTGAAAATGGATACCTTCATCAGAAAGTTCAAGAGATCCTCAGAGGAGTGGGTTGAAACCAGGGTTGTGTGCTTCATAGCTTGAGAGTTGTGGGTGCTCCTCAGATGATTCTGAGACTTTGAGAATGAACTTGATGTTTTGAGAAAGTGTATGAGATGTCTTGATAGCCATCATGAAGCCCAGAGAAGTCATTATGCAAGAGTTCAGAGGATTCAACCATGAATGGTAGAATTAGGGTTTTGACTGGGTCAACCCTAGGATAACTGAAAATTTGGAGAAGGTTGAGACCTAATCCAAGGGCCATGAGATCATGGAATGATGCATAGAGATGTTATAAAGATGATTCCTAGACCAACTCATCATGATTGAGGAGTTTGAGAAGTTTCAAGTCAGGGTCTCCAAGGATTGTCAGTGGAAAAACCCTAATTTGATCCCTATCTTCCAGGCAGTTTTAGCTCAAGATGTGATTGATATCTCATCTTCCCCACAACATGAATGTTGTATAGCTTGTTCTTAGCTTTAATTTGAGTGGTGGAAGTCCTTGATAGGAGTTACAGAGCTCAAGTTATGGCTTTGACAAATTACAGGTCAGCAGAGGTGTGTGAATCTGGGTCCTTGAAAGTCACTCAACTTGCAGACAACTTTTGCCCTAGTAGGATGATTCCAATGATCTCTTGGTCAACATGAATGTTGAAGGGCATCTTCTTAGCTTTAATTTGAGTGGTAGAAGTCCTTGATAGGATTTGTGGAACTCAACTTATGGTTTGAACAAGACAGGGGTATTTTGGTAATTTGTCAGTTATATGTCATTTTTAAGCAAATGCCATATCTCCTATTTCCAAGCCTCAAATGGAAAAACTCAAAACATGAAAGTTGTTCAAAATGTGATTTTAAGTCTAGAAAGAAGGTCATGAATTGTTGGAAATGCATGGAGCATGGATATTTTAAAATGGTCAAAATGGCTTGTAAATGGCTTATAAGTTGAAAAAGTTGGAATTGAATTTTGGTTTGAGAGATCTACAAATCCAAAATGGGGCATATGATAGATGATTTTGATTGGAAATATCATTTTGAGAACAATGGTTTAGCCACATTTTTGAGTTTAGGCTTAAAAATTGGAGTTGCTTTGTAAATTTGTTACTTGCACTTTAAGGCATCAAAAGGAAAGATGAGAAAATGCTACATAAAGGTTTGTAAGACCTTATTTTCATGTCATAATACCATATGGGGAGAATTTAAGTAAGATTGCATGGTTTATCATGAGATGGCATGAGATTCACTCAAGATGACAAATTCAAAATCTCATTACGTGATACATTCTAGAAACTTCATGGAAGGTTCTACAAACTTCCACACATTTCTATTCTCATCTATATAAGCCCTAGGGTGGCTCCATGCATTGGTTGGTGATTCCAAAAGCTTGCACACTACACTTTGATTCCTTCACTCCAAAATTGCATTTTCATTCCAAACTCCATTAAAACACCATCAATCACTACAATTCTGATCATCATCATCATCTATAATCAACATTGAGCATTTGGCAAGAAAAATCAAGAAGAATTCGTGGCTGGTTCATGAAATCACAAGGTTCACTCCAACTTGCATGAAGGGTTGGATAGGTTGATTCAAGAAGTGTGATCAAGAACCACTGCAAACAGAAGCACATAGGTCCATTGAAGATCACTTGTAGCAAGTACCAAGGCTTGGATTGGAGAAGAAACACCATAGCCATCACCACTTGCAAGGTATGCGTTTTCTCTCGAATCTCATTATTTATGCATAATTAAGGTTTGTTGTTAGGGTAAGCATGATAGAGACCAATTAGGGATGAATCTTGGTGAGTATGAGAGCATTCCATGGAAGTTTGTTGTATGGCCGTTTCTGTTTAGGGAGCAAGAACTCATGCCTTAGTGTACTATAATCTTAGTTCTTTAGCTTAGTGTAATCCTCATAAGATGTAGATCATTCTAGGTTAATATGAGCCCATTCCATTTCCATGCATATCCATGTGAAACAAGTGGTACCAGACCTTGCGCGCTTTGTAACTCTTTGTGGAGTGAGTCTTAATGAAATCCATGACCATGGCTGTGTAGAGGGAAATGAGTAGGTCAAGTTTGATGTTTGGATCGTGAGTTTTCATGGAGAGATGAGGGAGATATGGATGCTGGAAGACAAGTGCATGGAAACTGTTTTTAGAAACCCTAAGTGACCAAAGGTAGAAGAGATAATCTCTACCATTGATTCATGTTGGAATATTTGACTTTGTCCCTCAATCCAGCGGCCTAGATTTCATTCATCTTCAAAAATTCATAACTAAATGGAAAATGCATGTTTTTAACTCATTCTTTTTTTAACATTTTTCTTAACATGTCTAGAAAATTAAAAAAAATATAAAAATTGCATTTTACATTTTTTTCGCATTTTTTCCATATTTTACAAATAAATGCACATTTTTAATCATTCATGTCATACATGATTTTGCAAATTTTTGTTCATGCATTTAGAAATTGATTTTTTGCCCATTCTTTTTTGTGGTGTTAGGTATTAATGTGTAGCATTTAATAAAAATAAAAATGTGATTTTATTTTTAGTTTAGAATTTTTTGTATAATATTCTTTTAAATAGTGCATTTAATTCTTTTTAGTTAGTACCTTAACTTGTAGAATTTAATTAGGATAGTTCCCTTAGGCTTTTAGGGCCATTCTTTTTGGCATAGTTAGATAATGTAATGTAGTTTCCCCTGGATTTATTAATAGATTTTTAGACTAAAATTTGATTAGTTTAGATAGTTGAACTTAGGATAGCCAAATTAGGGTTTTAGGTTGTGTACATGAACTTGAACTCTTTGTTTTGGGGTTTTTTAGGACAAATTAGCATATAGGGAATATATGGGACTTAAGGGTAGTTAAGTAGGATCCCCTAGAATTTATGTTAGGAATTAATATAATACTATACTATTTTTACTTGATTTTTGAATTGAATGTTTGTTTGTGTGGCCTTTAGGGCAAGTTTAGTTTAGTTTGCTTTGAGTTGGAGTTGCTCTTGGCTTGAGGAGCTTGGGCATCACTAGAAGATCTTGTGAATACCTTGTGGATCATCCTTGAAGATTTGAAGACCTTGAAGAGGAGCTTAGTTTAGCTTTTTGTTTTGTTTAATAGGACCTAGGGTAAGTAGAGCATTAGATAGATAATCTTCATTCAATAAACAAGGAGTGTCTTGTTCACCTCCTTCCTTCTCTATGACATAAGGTCCCTTAAGGGTATTCACCTCTCTCCTTTGGAGGGATCAGTGACCTTGCCCTATAAGGTAGAACTTTGAGAGAGCTTTTCCTTTGATGTTAAGTCCTTAATGGCATCCTTTGGAAGTCAGTGAGCACTATAACATCCTCCCCTCATCTTGTTGATTTGAATCCTGTTTTGTTGGAGCTTTGGGTTGTTGAAGATTGAAGAAAGCTTAGAAGAATATTGAAGACTTCCATTGAAGTTGTTTTCCTTGAAGAAGAAGATGATTGAAGAGCTCAAGTTGCATTGAAGAAAGCCATTGAAGATAGGAGCTGAAGCTTTGAAGAGGTGGATTCCTTGAAGATTGTTGAAGTCTGAAGACTTTGAGGAAATCAAGTGGTTACTTGAATTAGAAGCTGGAAGCTTTGAAGAGGATGAATCCTTGACCATTGAAGATTGATTGAAAAGCTTAAAGATTGTTATAGCTTGTGTGCTTGAAGCTGAGGCTTAAAGCCAGTGAAGAAGATGTTTGTGTGCATGATCAAGTGGAAGATTGTTGAAGCTTGAAGAAGATTGAAGCCTTGGAAGAGGTGAAGGTTGCAAGTGATATTTGCATTAGCTACATTCATAGCCTTGAAGAAGCAAGTTGGAAACTTGCTGTTGAAGACAAAGCCAGGAGGTGGAGTCTACAGTTGAAGATTAGCTGGAGCTGCTGAAGCATGGTCTCCTGTGTGGCTTTTCTTTCTGTATTGTTTGTTTGCTTGAAAGCATTCCCCATAGGCTTGAGTGGAAGCTAGCCTTCCCTTGCCTGTTGTTTGATTAGGTTCGAGGTTGAGTGTGACTCCCTTGCCTCGCTTGTATTGTGCATAGCATGCATCTTTATTGTTGATTATATTTTACTGCTGTTTGTTCACCATTGACATGGTTCCCCCTAGGTTCTCACTTCCTTGGATTAGGAAGTGATGATTAGACTTTTAGGCTGAAGCCTTTGCATGATAACTTCTAGGAGTTCCCAGTTCTCAACCTTAGGATGAATCCTTAGTTGCGTTCTCTTCTCATCTACAAACAGCTTAAGATACAGTAATCATGAATGATTTCTTTCGTACGCTACGAGCCTTAAGATATCTAGGAAACAGCTGTTGGAGAGTTTCTTTCCAATAGTTGGGATGTTTAGTATGGTACCCTTTGGGTGACATGCGACGCATTCACTCCTAGGTCATAGTCTTTAGTGCGATTGAAATTGCAAACACAATAAAAAACACTTCTTGCGTAAAAGATTGAAAACAGACTGAAAACCATTTTCCCTGAAGGGCAATCAAAGTAATGAAGACTTTTCTGAAGAAAAGAGTGTTGTTAAACTTCAGCGCCACCGCAAACAGGCTTTGTCCCTAACTGCTGGAACTGCTGTTTAACCCTACTCGGGTAAAAACTGTCTGAACAACCCGTGTTCCGTTTTATCCCGAACTACGTTAGCTCTGATTTTCTCTGATGAGAAATACGTAGGCACAAGATGCGACGTCTTGGCGAGCCACCTTCCCCCGTAGTTAGCCGAACTACGTTAGCTCTGATTTTCTCTGATGAGAAATACGTAGGCACAAGATGCGACGTCTTGGCGAGCCACCTTCCCCCGTAGTTAGCCGAACTACGTCGACTCTGATTTTCTCTGATGAGAATACGTAGGCCCAAAGCGCGATGCTTTGTCGAGTCCTTTTCCTTTCTTTTTTAGGTAGTTTTGTTTCTGTAAAGCCAGCCTTGATAGGTAGAATAGATTAACAATCCGTACGTCCCAAAACAAGCAAGCGTGGATCCCATCGAGTACGATGGACGTGAGGGGTGCTAATACCTTCCCCTTGCGTAACCGACTCCCGAACCCTAGATTTGGTTGCGATGACCGGTCTTGTCCCGTTTTCGCGAGGTTTTTCCTGTTCGTTTCCTTTCCCGCTCGAGGGATAAATAACGAAAGGTGGCGACTCTTGTTGTGCCGGCACCCGATTTTCGCAGTAGCGACAGCTGGCGACTCTGCTGGGGACAATCAACCGTTCCCAGTCGCTGAGGACTGCGATAGTTCCTTATGCATAGGGATCCAACGTCCCTTAAGAGAGTCAATCCTAGCGCTTGTTTGCCCGTCGTGGACTTTGTATGGATTTACAGTTATTCCTTTACAGTTATTCCTTTATATTTCCCGCATTTATTTTCAGCATTATATTATTATTATTGCTGTATTGTGGGTTGATGGGGTTCTGTTGATTGAGAGTAAGCCGGACCTGGGCTTGAGTGCACTTAGACTTAGTGTAGAGATTAGTGGGGGCGTGCATGCTTTGCATGTACTAGCTTCTTGCAAAATCTACACTCGGACGAGGTTCTTCTGGTTGGCTTCTTGTTCCACCCTTTGGGTGGAGTGGGTTGTTGGTTAGTTGGATTGTCGACTCCGGGGACTGATCAATTGGAAGTTGGCATAGTGAGGCCTCTTCAGGATTGATGATGCCACACCTTCTGGGTATCGTATCATCAGTCTTGAAAGTCTGTGATGCCAACGACCGCATAGGATGCCGTACCTTGCTGTCTGTTGATAGGATACCTACATGTGAGAGGGTTTTGGCTATGCAGGTAACTCGACCTTCAGACTACCCGGTTTTCTTGATTGAGACTCAGTGGTACAGTTGTCAGGTCTGCCAGAGACCAGGTTTGAGTTATGTTCTCAGGTCTGTCAGAGACCAGGGTTGATTTATGTGCTGGGGTCTGTCAGAGACCAGGTCTGGAGCACTGTTTGAGGAGACTCAATTTGAGCAGTCTTGTGGTTTACTTGAGAGAGACATTGTGGGATGGATTTCTCAGAACTGTGGCTCTTGATCTCTGCCACATATTTGCATATTGCATCGTTTGCATAACCATGGTGCATCTCATTAGCAGGTGTCTGTTCCGCAGGGGCATTTCGTACCCTGATTCTAGTGTCCAGAGCAACATATGATATCTTCTTCCATGGATGGATCCAGTCTTATCGCTGCATTGACACTACATTGGCACTTTGGGCACTGGAATTGGGGGTGATCTCCTTAATGCACAGACGCCCATTGCATTAGCATAAACCATTTGCATGGCAGGAGCCTGGGCTTGTCTTCTAACCCTTGTGTTTGCAGGTTTGACTCAGAATTGAGCAACTCAGACTAATGGAGCAGGTACAAGCTGAGTTGGGGAAAATCCGAGACCAGTTGGGGCAGGTCATGAATGACATACAGGCAGTACGCCTGGACCAGCAAGTGCTCAGAGAAGAGAATCAGCAGCTGCAGAATCAGTTGAGCTTTCTCATGGGAGTGGTGAGAAGTATGCTAAATAAGGAGAGTGGTCAAGCACCCAGGGTGGAGCCCAAAGTGCTTCCTCCGTTACCGTCAGTGCCACCTGTGCTGAAGCCAATTGGACCTCATGGACCCTCCACACAGCATGAAGCTCGAGGCCTGTCTCGTCAGCAGCCGCGCCAAGCATCTCAGAATAACCCTGAAGGTTATAGTCAAAAGAAGAAGCTACTGGATAGAGCTGTGGACCCACTACCAGTGAGTTATGCCCAGCTGTTGCCACTGTTGGTTCAGAACCGTGTTCTCAAGCTTCGGACCTCGGATCCACCAGATGACATGTCACCAGATCTTGATCTCAGCATACGTTGTGATTTCCACTCAGGAGCACCAGGGCACCATGTTGAAACATGTAAGGCTCTCAAGAATAAGATTCAAGACCTTATTGACTCAAGGGCAATCAGGCTTGTGCCGGGCGGCATGAGAGCATCGGGAAAGTTCATCCCATATCCTGCAGAAGAAGTGAATAATTCCATTCCCTTGCCTGAAGCTGAGAAAGATCTCGAATACGTCCCACGACCTTTGGTGACTGAATCGCCTCGCTCGCAGTTTCTGCCTGGATCAAGCTCGAGGACGCAAGCGCCTAGACAAGGGACCGTTGCCATGCAGAAACGACGACCTCCTACTCCTTGGCGGACAGAATACCAACACCAGGATCACAAGAGACCTCGCAACTACTTGGAACGAAGGAATGCTTCTTCCCATCCAGTGCCTGTGCCGTATAGCCAGATTCTTCCACTGTTAATTCAGAATTCCTTGGTGGAACCAAAAGCTCTCAAGCCTGTGCCAGAGCCTTACCCTCCAGGGTACGATCCTCATGCTCAGTGTGGCTACCATGGTGGATCTCCGGGGCATTCAACTGAAGATTGCAAGGCTTTCCAGGCGAAAGTGCAACAATTGATCGACCAAGGGGGTATTTCCTTCCCAGATGGAGTCTTGGTTGTGCGTGACAACCTCTCAGCCGTTTGAGCTCGCAGAATCAGAGGGTTATTTCCAGAAGCCAGTGATCCAGACAGGCAGACGTCCTCAGCATGGGCGGTCCTCAGACTTTTTACCATTTGCATTTGTAGTTCCTTTTCTGTTAGTCACTACTTGCTGTCAAACATTGTATGTTTCGAATGGTGATATTAATAAAGTGACTATGCATTTTTCTGAATTAGTTATGTCGTTGTCACTCATTTACTGCATTGCACTAACACTCGCATTTTATTTACTCCACTTTATCACTATGATTAGCAATGAGCGGAGGGAGGATGATGAAACTGAATACTCATAGCCAATGATCGTATTGCTTTCAGATAAAACTTTGCCGATGACGTATAAGGCATTGTTTCAAATCCCCTAAACACCGGAGAGATAAGGAAGAGAATCCCTTGTTAACCACTTCGAGCCGGGAAGTAGGAGTTTCTTTCGGACTTTTTAACCCTCACATCTTAACCCGGGGCAGGGTAGTTGTCAGTTAGCTTGATCGAGCGTTCAAGTCTTATAGAGGAGTGTTGTCCTTCGAGGACCGATCACATCATATTCCTCGCCAGAGGTCGTACCTCATCAACCACAATGGTTAAATCTCACCAATCAGGAGTGAGACAGTTACAAGCCTTTCGGAGCAATCAAAACAACCAGTGTCGCACGACTTTGTTCCAAAAGAAAGAAGAAAGAAAGCCCGCTAAGTAAAAAGAAAGAAAAGCTAGAAAGCAAATACTTAGGCAAAAATCAGGGCATCCCGCTGGACTTCAAAAGAAAAATCGAAAAGAACTCAAAAGGAGTCAGTCCAGGCAAAAATTAGGGAATAAAAAAAATGAATGAACGAAAAAAGAAAGGATTATAAAAGAGAAAAATCCTCAAACAAGGACAAAGTCGTGTAGATACGGACACCGAAAACGAAAAAGGAGTAACTGTCACTCCGAAACACCTTGTGAATTCTTTAACCGGTTGTTCCCAATGTTCAACATACCTCTCGAAGAGGCGAGCGCTCGAGCTAAGTTAACTAGACTTTAGGATCGGAGGTCATCACGTAGAAGGGGTGGGTACAAATCATAATTTGAGCCAAATATCCTTTGTTTCACTAGCCGTGAACCCGACCGCGATACAACCCTTAAAAGACCTAATTGAGGCAGGGTTTATTCTGAAAGCGCATTACGATAAGGTTGAGTAACCTGACTCCTTCATGATTTGCTGATCATATCCTTATTTGCATTTTTCACTGATCGCATCAGCACTACGTTTGAACTCTTGGGTTCATTCGTCACTCACTAGCATGACACGTAAATGAGTGACAGTACAACATTTTTTCGAAATTTGCATGAACGCTGCATTAGAATTACCATTCGTGAATAAACAATTTTGATTACAGGTTGGTAGCTGATACGAAAGAACTTAAACAGGGAATAGTCAATCAGGACTGAATCGTCAGAGGTCTGGATCAGAATGGTATGCTGCGAAGCCCTGTGAATCTGGGGCCTTGACTGCCAGTGAGTTAGAATCAGTTTGTCTGAGGACAAGTCCCGGAGCATCAGTTGATTATGGGGCAGTTCATGCAAGAAGCAGTTGGCCGGAAGTGAATCTTCTCGAAACCCAACCAGGGGCAGTTATCCATAATTCTTGCGATTTGGGGCAGATCCCTCCAGTGTTCGATCAGAGCATGTTGAGTCGCTCATCGCTCGTTCAGGGGCAAACTACTTCAGAGATATTGAAGCCGACCATGCTGAAAGTTGATTAGTTGAGGATGAATCCTCCCGTTGTGCAGATGCTGGGGCAAGCCCTCTGAAGATTGTCTTGTTGCCAGTTGTTTTCGGCTCAGAATGAATCATTCCCAAAGGTCGGATTGGGGCAAGTTGAAATACACTGGGGCAAGTTGTTCAAATGAGTTTGTTCACCCTAGCAAGAATTGAGTATCGGGGAATCGTGTCATTACCCTGTCAAAACCTGAACCTTCTGAAGAAGCCTTGCGGTCATTGGATTGCTACCCTACAGCATAACCTGCTACTTGACTCCATGATTGGTAGCCTGTATTCCCTGTGTTGACGTTGTTGAATCAGGATTGTTTTCTCAGCAGAGATGTACAGTTTGAGGTTGTTCTCCCTGTACAGTCTGAGATTGCAGCAGATTGAGATGGCGTTTATCCCTTATCAGATTAGGGTCAGGATTACCCTCAGCAGACCATAATTGATATCCCCGAAGCAGGATAAGTCCTCCTTCTCCAGCAGAGTTCAGTAGTCTCTCCTCCGCAGAATCTGAACGCAAGATGGTGAGCATTGATATGTCTTCCCCAGGTAGAGGTGATTCTCTTCCCCAAGCAGACGCATCCTGAAGGAATGTCACCTCATCAGCTGAGCCAAGCACCGAAGAATGATGTCGTCTCTCCCCAGCACCGGGTCACAAGTGCAGATTTCAGAGGAATGTTCGGGTGCCGAGGCTCGTGTTTTCCCCAGTAAAGTCACCGAAGCAGGTGTCTCCCCCAAGCACTGGGTCACAAGTGCAGGTCTCGTAGGAAGCTGTTCGTATGCCGAAGGATGCAGTAACTGATGGCGCCAGACTGAAGTCTCCAGTGGAATTGAGATTCCGCACCAGAGCCGTATTCTCTCCTGAGATGGGATGATTCCCTCTTCCCCAGTAGAGCAGTGGAACAGCTGATGTTATATTCCCCTGCAGAGTCGTACTCTCTTCCCCGAAGTCAGATGATTCTTTCTTCCCCAGCGGAATTGAAATCCCTCATCAGATTCGTACTCTCCAGTGAAGTAGAATGATTTCTCTCCCCGGCTGAGTCCGCAGAAAAGCAGAATCCTTGGAAGTTGAGCAGATCATGATCAATTTTCCCCAGCAGAGCGTGGGGCAGCTAATGCTGTGTTTCCCCAGAGTCGCACTCTCTCCAGCGAAGCAGAATGATTTCTCCTTCCCCAGCCGAGTGTGCAGATGCCCGAGAGAGCCGAATCCTTAGAAGGTGATCAAATCATGATTGGTTTTTCCAGTGGAGTGTTGAGCAGCTGAAGTTGTCCCCCCACAGAGTTGTTTTCCCTGCAGCAGTCCGCGGAAGATCAGTTCCCCAGACAGAGCCTGATTGATATGGGCGTGTCCACGTTCTCCTCAGCAGGATGATTCCTCTATCTGAGCAGTTTTTTCTCCTTGGCAGGAGAATCTCCCCGCAGCATTTATTTTTGCTGACGGGATCGCATCATTATGCATGACTGCATAGCATCTACCACCACATAGCATTTAACGTCGCATAGCATTGTGCATGATTGCACAGCATTTAGCATAAACGCATATCATTCCCACCGTGTGGGGCATAGTGCGGAAGCATACGCATCATAAGCATGATTTAGGTCATTATTATTCTTGCCTTACAGGTGCTCTGCCGAAGGATCGGTTGCTCAGGATGATTCCTGATATTCTCTCCAACAAGGTCGCTTTCTTAAGATGATTCTTAAGACCCCGGTGTAATCCCCACGGTCGCTCGCTCAAGATGATTTTTGAGATCCCCGGCGAAGTCTTCAGTTCGAGATGATTCTCGAATTCCTCAGCAGAGCCGTATGCTTGAGATGATTCTTAAGACCTCAGTGCAACTTCCCGAGTTGTTTGCTTAGGATGATTCTTGAGCTCCCCAGTAGCGTCCCCAGCAAGAGTTGCCCAGGAAGATTCCAGGGATCCCTAGCAGAATAAAGTCTCCAGAATGGTTATCGGTTCAGGATGATTCTTGAAGGTGCCCGACGGCCCTGTTTGTTCAAGATGATTCTTGAAGTCCTTAGCAGCGTGATATGTCTGCTCCAACAGTGTTGTCTAATCTGAAGATTGACTGCGTAAACGCCTGAAGGCGGTATCAGAAGGTTCCTGTGAGCTCAGATGTCCTTGTTGATGAATCAACGTGTGGCTGCAGACAAGGTTCCAAGATTTTGTATTCAAAGTGATCCGTGTTGGCCTGAAGACCAAGTCAGTTGTCCTGAGGAGATGATTGATTGCGATCAAGTGAATGATATTTCTTCTGACTGAAGTCGAAGATGTTTCTCCAGCTGAAGCGGAGTTTTGCCTGAAGGCAAAGTGTTTGAATCCCCGTAGAGTCATGAATGGCTCAGGATACCATTTCTCTGACTGAAGTCACAGATTTCCTAAGCTGAAGCGAAGGTGCCTAAGGGCAAGGATATCCCCAAGGTCATGAATGACCTAGGATTCATTTTTCGGACTGAAGGCCGAAATATATCCCTGACTGAAGTCTCGGATGCTCTATAGCAGAGGTGGAGTTGCCTGAAGGCAGATCCATGTATCCTTGAAGGCCAATGACCATTTCTTCAGACTGAAGTCGAAGATACCTCCTGCAGAGTTGCCGACGGGCAAAGTTTACATCCTTGAAAGCCAAGGATGTTTTTCTAGCTGAAGCTGGAATAGCCGACGGGCAGGGTTTCATCTATCTTCAGAAATACTTGAAGATTCTCCAGCGGATCTGGAGTGGCCAGGGGCCAGGGTTCCATCTATATTCAGAGTTACTTGAAGATTTTTTCTAGCTGAAGCTGGAAATGGCCAGGGGCCAGGGTTCCATCTATATTCAGAGTTACTTGAAGATTTTTTCTAGCTGAAGCTGGAAATGGCCAGGGGCCAGGGTTTCATATATTTTTAATGTTGAAGTTCTACGGTGGGCAGTGTGCAGTAGTATTCCGATGTTCGTTATGGTTCTGAGGGTGAACCCCAGATCAGAGTGTGCTCGGTTAAGTCTCCCATTCCCAGCGGAGTAGTTTCAAATACGCAAGTATACCTTTTGTTCCATTTACCAGGGGTGAACCCCAGGTCAGATGTTGAATGTGTTCGACGGCGGTATCAAGTGTCTCTAAGAAGATGTTTGTTTCCGACGGCGACGTCAGATAGATATTTCTCCAGCTAGTTGCCGTGCGGCTAGTGTTGCAGTATTCAAAGATTTGTTCCCCGCAGAGTACCGTGTGCTCGCGCAGTTGGCAAATTTTCGGGTTTACCGATATTCAATTGTCTCGCACCTTGATTGGCAAATTTGTTCCCCACCTTCACCCGTAGTTTTTCGAACTACGTTGACTCTGTCTTTCCCATTGCACGAGGGAGTACGTAGGCATAGAGCGACAATGCTCTATCAAGTCTCTTTTCTTTTCTTTTGTCCTTGTGAGCCAGCCTTTTGATAGATTAACACCTGATGCGTGTTTTTCGCAAGTGTACGAATCACGTCAAAGTAATATAAAAGATTATCGAATCCACAGAGACCAAGTGTCAATCTATCGTACCTGTTGTTATGGTGTTTATCTAAGGCAACTATTTTTAAGGGTTTTAGTAAGGGTGCAATGGTAAATAAAATTATAATTTTAAATAATGAATAAAAGACAGGCTCGAATGTAATTCACGTAATCAATGATAATCCAGTACTTGTTAATGGAACTACTTATGGGCAATGTTTTCTCCTTTGAAAAGAACTAATTTAACAGGAACTGTCGCTTTCGCGTATTCAGAACCGAGTTGTACTCTCTAATCAACCCCTCCTATTGTCACGGATAAAAAGGTGCGTACTGCGTTAGAGTAGTAAACCTATTTTTAAGAAATATAGTTTCTTAACAAAGTTGAAAAGTATTTTAACCTGGACTTCCTAGCAAAAAGAGGTTCTTATGAACCAGACTCTAAATCTCATAACGCGTCCGAAAATCGTTTTAAAATCTCTTTTCTTTTTAATCTAAAAACTCCTAATGAACTATACAAAGCGCTTTTGGCTGTTTTTGAAATAGTTAAAAACAATTACTTGAATTGAAAGATAAAATAGCCCTTAGGTGTTTCCACGAACAATTATACTGATTACTGGTTTAATTACGATCCTTACATTCTAACCTTTATGGGATTAGTTAGACATGATAAAGTAAATATTCTCTTTATAGTTTTTCATATGAGTAATTTAAAGCGAGTGCGGGAAATAAACAACGTAAATGTGCGAGTGCGGGAAATAAACAAAGTAAAGTGCGAGAAAATAAATAAAAGTAAAGCAATGCGGAAAAATAAAATACGAACTGGAATTAAAATGGCGGCAGGATTAACTTCCTCCAGAGTGCTCCAAAACTCGAACCACAGACAGATTACAGACTCGATCACTCGACTGCAGAGGCACCCCGATGTGGAATGGCAACTGCTTTATAACTGATATATGCCTAGAGAATTCTAATTCTGGATGAAGAAAAACGAAAATCTAAGGTCCTATTTATAGGAGAAACTGAAAGCGCGAAATGACCGGGACGCCCCTCCACTAAAAAGTGGAGGTTGTGGATTTTTGCCTTGTGGCGCCCGCCACAGGCCTATGGCGCCCGCCACGGTCCCTACAGGGGATGATGTAGTGGGGATCGTGGGTCTTGGAGGTTGAGGAGTGGTCTTGAGACGTGGCCACGTCATGGCTAACCCCATGGCGCCCGCCACAGTGGGTGCCGTAAGTGCAAAATGCTGAATTTCTAGGTTTTCGTCCTTTTTCGCTCCTTTTCCCGATTCAAGCTCCGATTATTATAAAAACCTGAAAACATAAGAAAACAAAGCAATAACTAAGCAAAACAACAATAAAAGCTAAGAATGCATGCGAAATCGGAGTCAGAAATACGGTGAATTTTAGTGTGATCAAATTCTCCCACACTTAAACCTTTGCTTGTCCTCAAGCAAACATTAAAGCTTAAGAAAATATGGTGTCAACACTTGTCTTTGGGCTAAAGGGATTCTAAGTTCAAGTCAGGATGCAGTGACAGATACTAACTAAGTGAACCAAGGGTACCATAGTAACACAAACACAAACTTCAATCCTATATTAACCACTCCATGTCATCCCACGATACCTAGGCCTATCTTCTCATCTTTTTGTGTCCTTTTCATTCAGGCGCAATCACATTAAGCCCGTTATCCGTACATGCTTCATAGTAGAGTGACCGGTTAGTGATTCTGATCCATAACATAAGGTTTCTGGCACATAAGCATGTGTAAACCTGTTTTTATTTCGCCTAAATGTAGCTGCGGGGGATCGGATCGTAATCCGCCCTACCAAGTTCAGTGCCAGATACCTCTGAACCAACTAACAATAGGTGACTTGCAATTTTTTTTCTTTTTGTGGCAAAAAATTTTTTCTTCTCTTTTTTCGGTTTAAATGACTTTGTGAGGGTCACCTATACCAGAGTTTGCCTTTTTTCTTTTTTATTAGCACTGGATCATTCACTTATATTCATCGGCCCCCTACGTAGAGTATGCTTAGGCCGGAGCTGACTGCTAAAATAAACTACTTAGGACAATTTTTGAATGATAGTAAAGGCCATGGTGGTGGGGTTTAGGAGTGATTCCTATATTCAAGAGGTCTCTGGTGCTAAAATGGTTCTGATGTTTCAAAAAGTTGACCTAAGTCACCACATCCTAATCTAAACCTGTCTCAAAGCCCAAAAAACATGTGAAACAACATTGTTTTCTTTTTAAAAATTTTCTGGTAAGGCTAAGGAAATGGGAAAAAATGAAGATGAACTAAAAAGACACTATACTGGTGACTCGTCAGACACATGCATTATCTAAGAAAAATAAATTACTGAAAAGGGAAATAACTGAAAGGAAATTAACTAAAAAGGGAAATAACAGAAAGCAATAAAATCCCCTCCCACACTTAAATCGAACATTGTCCCCAATGTTTCGAAATAAGATAAGGGGGGTAACCTGGAAAAAGACTACTGAGGAGGGGCACTGGTGCCTTCGCCGTCCTGATGTGATGGTCTGGAACGACGGGATCTACTACGATGCTGGTCCCTCCGGTCGAGTCGTGCTGATAAAGCAGCCTGAGCACTCCGGACCTCTCGAAGGTTACCCAAGATGGAACCCTGAGTAGCCTCTACAAGCTGGTAGTGTCGGCTGTTGAACTCTCTCTGACGGTTCTGCTCTAATGAAATAGCGTTCAAGGTACGGCAAACGTTGCTATAGGAACGATCCGAAACCAATCGCGATTGTTGCATGAAGCTCATATTGTCCGTCAGCTGTTGTGAAATAGTAAAGAGAAGGCCATCACGCCTTTCTTCTCTAGCTGTCATATCACGCCACATCTCCTCGGTGACAAAGAATCCAGGAGCAGTACCTGCAACAGGGTTAGAGGAAGATGGTGCAGTGTGTGACTGTGAAGGACGATGGGGGGACATGTGAGGGATGGGAGACTGCTCTCTCCGATCATACTCATCATCAGTGTCATGTGCTTCCCCATCGGGAATATTAGGAGGAAGTGGACCCAAAACACGTGGAGCATTAAGATCATAGGTCCAGTTCCTTTCATCACGTACATCAGTACGTCTACTGCATGGTAAAGCAACAGATGGGATAGCTACCCCATGAACCATCAACTCATAACCACCTTCTCTCCTTGTTCGGCACAATTTCATGTCTTTCAGAAATTTTAAATTAATTGTGCGAGGAGGTAGTGGTTCAAGTGTAGCTATCTCATCATTCAGGCCAAGAGCCCGAGCAACAGACGTAACAAGCCCTCCAAAAACAATCGGTCCTGTTTTATTAGTAAATAAGGCCATGTGGGCAAGCATAAACGGGACCGGATTGATGTGGGTTCTAGTGAGGCATCCTTGCAAAAATAGGAGTTCACGAGCATTAACCTTGTTTGGACTTTCCCGGCCAAAAATAGTACATGCCAAAAGAAGTCTAAAAACTCTTATGGCCGGGTTGTGAATGGTCGACGCAAGTATCCCTTCAAAAGAATTAATTGAAGTACTTGAAAGCCTTAGCCAGAAGGTAAATACCTCGGCCGACCATTCAGCATCCAAAGGTGCCTCACAAATCGAACCTTCCCTATGAGGGATTCCTAACAAATCTGCTAGCTCATTGGTACTGAATTCATATTCAATTCCAAATAGTCTAAAAATAACAGTACCGACAGTGCTAGCAGTGTCAGGACTGACAGTGTATATCAAAGAACTCAAAAACTCAGTTGTCAGCCTCTCATAGGTAGGTTCCTGATTAATGAAAATATTATGCAAGCCTAGAAATTCTAATAAATTAAAAACACTATGATAAATACCCAAAGCATACAGACAGTTATCGTCGACGTACCTAGTCGAGAGGATTTCTCGACTTTGAAGCCTCTGAATAATTTTCCGTTGCCTTTCGCCCGGTCTTCCATCACGAAGAATAAATCCGTTGAACTCCATTGTTGAAAAGCTCCTTAGGTAGTGAAAATAGTAAAAAAGTGGTTTATGAGGGGAATGATAAAGTTTTGATTTTTTTGGTTTTTGATGGATGAAAATGGAAATGGATGTTGGATATGTTTTATGGATGGAGGGTATTTTGGAAATGGGGGAGCTTTAATGAGGTTCAAGGAGGATTTGGAAGGTTGGAAAAATGGGTTTTTGGTGAAGAAAGGGATGAAAATGGTGGAAATGGGGATTGAATCCCGTATTTGTTTGATGATACGGTGTGGCACCCGCCACAGGGCCTATGGCGCCCGCCACAAGGCCAATTCCTGGGCCTTGTGGTTTTGGATCCTCCTTTGGGCCTTCCTTGCACCTTTGTCTTCCGGGGGGGTCTGAATAGCGTTTTCTTCTTCTTTTCAAGGCATTGGCTTGCATATTTTTGTCTTATATATTTTTTTCTTTGCACGACAAAAATAAAATAATTAAAAATCAAAAAAGAAAAAGAAAAATAAAAATTAGTGCATAATATGTATATATATAAGGAATTCAAAGTGCATGAAAATATAAAAGCTGCAATAAAGTAAAATATGTCTGGAAATGCGATAAATAAAAGGAAGTTAAATACTAGGGTAGTGCTGTCAGGGTGGAATGAGTCATGTGGTAGGTTTCTTATCCTGGCTTGATCCACGAATCTCAGCTATCTCCCTCCGAAGCTCGTCGATCGCCTGATGTAGAGCATCGGTCTCTGAGGCATGAGTGAGATCAGAAACCTGCATCTGTAACTCTAAGTCTGCCACTTCCTGCTTGAGCAGGGCAGTCTCCTTGCGGAGCTCATAAATCTGTGTTTGTAGGTCAGGTGGCTGCAGAGACATATTGTTAGACATAACAGTGATTCGGGGAGTAAGAGGTGTAGGAGTGTACTCAGCGGCGGGAGGCGATTTCGGCTCTTCGACAGTCTCTCCATAACCCTCTAGAGCATAACTCCAATTGGCAGGATCATGGACACTGGTCGTCAGCGGATCTGGTAATGTAAAGTAGTGTATCGCTTCACCGTCGATCAGCAATCTAAACATGTTGGGCTCAAAAGAAGCCCTCCTCATCAGTCCTCTATCAAGACAAAAAATCAATATCCAGGGTGGTGTAGCAGCAGAAGGTCCTGAGGTGCAATAGCTTGCGAGACAAACCCAATGCAGTAGCAATCTGTGTAACAATCCCACCGACATGGATGATTCCTACTGATGATCTGGCAACACTAGCAAGGCCCTTCAGTAGAAAGTTGCCACAAGCAACAGGGCGAGACTGAGTCGCACAAAACAGTAGGAAAATCTCCTCTTCACTCAGCAGTGTCTCTGTATCTGGAAAACCTAGGAAAGAATGTGCTAGAATCATCTGGAAGTACCTCAATGTAGGGTTGTGGATTACCTGAGAAAACTGGGTAGAAGGATCTTGGCTCCCTCCGCCTGATATTTTAGTCCAAAACTTTTCCACTTCTCTGCTCATAAAATACCCCATCGGAGTCTCTGGAATAGCATCAGGAGTAGTCTGGAAACCTAGTAAATCACCAAACTCTTTGTGAGAGAATGAGTAGTCAATCCCGAACAACCTGAAAACAGCGAGTCCATCGGGTCCAGCCCAAGGGTCATGATGAAACGAGCTGAGGAACTCAAGAGTCAGGTTCCTATAAGTGTCGTTCCTGTCGTCAAACTGGTCCCACTGGAGTTGATGGCATAAAAATCTGACGCTTGGCTCTATCCCCAAGGCATCCATGCAGTCATGGTCAGGGTACCTGGTAGGAGCCATAGGGCGTCTCATGTGAACATAGTAACGCTCTCTCTGTGCATCATCTCTAAAGGCCACGTGCATGTCATCAGGGTTCTGCATTCTGTACAAGGTTAGCAAACAAGTCCTGAAAGCACATAAAACATTCAACCGTGAGTCCTGACATAATAAAATAAACAAATTAAAATAAAGTAAAAATAAAAAGTACAAAAATAAGAAAAACCATGGGTTGCCTCCCATGCAGCGCTTGTTTAACGTCATTAGCTCGACGACCGATATTTAAACATCATTGGAAGGATATGGTGGATCACTCAGAGTATGGCAGGTGTATGTTGTTGGAATGTCACCTCCTTCGTAGGGCTTCAACCTCTGTCCATTGACTATGAACGGTTTACATGTTTGGTTCTTGATTTCAATAGCACCGGATCTCAGGATCTTAGATACTTCGAAAGGGCCAGTCCATCTCGAACGGAGTTTACCTGGAAATAGTCGTAACCTGGAATCGAACAGGAGAACAGGATCGCCTATTTTGAAGTCTCTTCTTATGATTCTTTTGTCATGCCAAGCTTTTGTTCTTTCTTTGTATATGATGGCATTTTCGTAGGCAGATTGTCTGAGCTCTTCTAATTTGTGGATATCAAGGATACGTTTCTCACCAGCTGTCAAGTAATCCAAATTCAAAGTTTTGATGGCCCAATAGGCCTTATGCTCCAACTCAAATGGTAAGTGACATGATTTTCCATAGACCAGTTGATAAGGGGTTGTTCCTATAGGAGTTTTGAAAGCGGTTCTATAGGCCCATAATGCTTCTTGAAGTTTCTGCGACCAATCTTTTCTAGATATAGAGACAGTCTTCTCGAGGATTTGTTTTATCTCCCTATTAGATACTTCCACTTGTCCATTGGTCTGTGGGTGGTATGGTGTTGCTACTCTATGCTTAACTCCATACTTGCTTAAAAGTTTATCAAATATTCTCGATATGAAGTGTGATCCTCCATCACTTATGACTAAACGGGGTGTTCCAAACCTGGGAAATATATAATTCTTGAATAATTTGATGACTACTCTGGTGTCGTTTGTGGGTGCGGCGATAGCTTCAATCCATTTAGACACGTAGTCAACAGCTACTAATATGTACTGATTTCCAAAAGATGGTGGAAACGGTCCCATAAAGTCCATACCCCATACGTCGAAGAGTTCTACTTCTTGGATATTTCTTAACGGCATTTCATTACGTCTTGAAATGTTTCCTGTGCGTTGACATCTGTCACACTTGACAATGAAAGCATGGACATCACGCCACATAGTAGGCCAGAATAGGCCAGCTTGAAGAATCTTGGCGTAGGTCTTAGATGTGCTTGCATGTCCACCATAGGGTGCAGAGTGACAATGCTCAATTATATTATTTACCTCTTCTTCTGGAACACAACGGCGGAAAATGCCATCTTTACCTCTCTTGAAAAGAAATGGATCGTCCCAATAGAAGTTTCTCACATCACTATAGAACTTCTTCTTCTGGTGGTAGTTTAGATCAGGGGGTATGATGTCAGCGGCTAGGTAATTAACAAAATCTGCATACCAAGGTACATTGCTTATAGCTAAGGATTTATGAAATTGCTCATGAGGGTCTGGGTTATCATCTTCAATGGTTTCTAGTTGGGCTATCAGTCTATCGTAGGCAAAATCGTCATTTATGGGTACTGGATCAGGTTTCAGGTATTCTAGCCTAGATAGGTGATCAGCTACCACATTATCAGTGCCTTTCTTGTCACGGATATCCAAATCAAACTCTTGTAATAATAGAATCCATCGAAGTAACCTAGGCTTGGCATCCTTTTTGCTTAGTAAGTAACGAATGGCAGCATGGTCGGTGTAAACTATAATCTTGGCTCCTACTAGATAAGATCTAAATTTGTCTATTGCAAAAACTACAGCTAGGAGCTCTTTTTCGGTTGTTGCGTAGTTGAGCTGTGCAGCGTCTAGGGTTCTACTGGCATAATAAATCACATGTAACTTCTTATCTTTTCTCTGACCTAGAACGGCTCCAACAGCATAATCACTGGCGTCACACATTATCTCAAACGGTTCCGACCAATCAGGGGGTTTCATTATAGGTGCTGAAATCAGAGCTTGCTTCAGAAGATTAAATGCTTCAGTACATTTTTCATCGAAGATGAACTCAGCATCTTTCATTAAAAGACCAGTTAAGGGCTTTGTTATTTTGGAGAAATCCTTGATAAAACGTCGGTAAAATCCGGCATGTCCAAGAAAACTTCTTATCTCCCTGATAGTCTTCGGCGGTTTTAGATTCTCTATGACTTCTATTTTTGCTTTATCTACCTCTATACCTTTTTCGGAAACTATATGTCCTAAAACAATCCCTTCGGTGACCATGAAATGACATTTTTCCCAATTTAGCACAAGGTTTACCTCCACACATCTCTCCAGGATTTTCTCAAGGTTGACAAGACAATTTTTGAAATCTGACCCACAAACTGAGAAATCGTCCATAAATACTTCCATGATTCCATCCAAATAGTCAGCAAAGATAGACATAATGCAGCGTTGGAAAGTTGCAGGAGCATTACAAAGTCCAAAAGGCATTCTTCTATAGGCAAAGGTTCCAACTGGGCATGTAAAGGTAGTTTTTTCTTGATCTTCGGGGTGAATAGGTATTTGGAAGAATCCTGAATATCCATCTAAATAACAAAAGTAAGAGTGTCTGGCTAGGCGCTCCAACATTTGGTCTATGAATGGTAATGGGAAATGGTCCTTCCTAGTTGCTTTATTTAATTTTCTATAATCTATGCACATACGCCAACCTCCATCAGTTCTTTTTGCTACAGGTTCGCCCTTCTCGTTTTGCACGACTGTGATGCCTCCCTTTTTAGGTACTACATGCACAGGACTCACCCATTTACTGTCCGAGATCTGATATATTATACCTGCCTCTAGTAACTTAAGAACTTCAGTCTTAACTACAGTACTCATTATAGGATTTATTCTACGTTGGTGTTCTCTAGAAGGTTTTGAATCTTCTTCAAGCAAAATCCGATGCATGCATACGGATGGGCTTATTCCTTTTAGATCAGAGATCTTATATCCTAAGGCTGAGGGGTACCTACGTAAAACTTCTAATAATTGATCGGTTTCTTCTTGGTTTAAGGTAGCACTGACTATAACTGGACGGTTCATATCTTCATCAAGAAATTCATATCTCAGGTTTTTAGGCAGTTCCTTAAGTTTTACGGTCGGTTTTATAGGGCAAGGCATAGGATCTGGGGTAAGAGATAAACATTCGTGAAGGTTATCATCAATGTAGGGTGTTTTATAATTGTCATCTTCCAAAATAAGGGTTGATGGCAATTTTATAGATTCAGTTTCTTCTTCTTGTTCTAATTCCCTAATACATTCTTCGATGATATCTAAGGCATAACAAGAATCTCCTATCACAGGTGCCATAAGAAATTTTGACAATATAAATTCTATCTTCTGGCCACCTACCTCAAAAGTTAGTTTTCCCTTTTTAACATCTATTACGGCTCCAGCAGTCGATAAGAACGGTCTACCTAGGAGGATTGGTATGTCGTCATCTTCTTTAATGTCCATGACAACAAAATCAGTAGGTATAAACAACTGACCTATCCTAACAGGGACGTCTTCAAGTATGCCTATAGGGTATTTAACGGATCTATCGGCTAATTGAAGTGACATCTTAGTAGGTTGTAATTCTCCTAAGTTTAATCTCTCACAAACTGCTAAAGGCATTAAGCTCACACTAGCTCCTAAGTCTAGAAAAGCTTTTTCGATGACATGATTCCCCAAAACACAAGGAATGGAAAAATTTCCGGGATCTTTATCTTTCTTTGCTAACCTATTTTCGGAAATAGAATTACATTCCACGGGTTTCGGATCTTCGAGTCTACGTTTATTTGTAAGTATGTCTTTGAGAAACTTAGCATAAGAAGGTATTTGGGTGATGGCTTCTGTAAAGGGGATTTCTACGTGAAGTTTTTCTATAACCTTAACGAATTTTTGATATTGATTATCGATTTGGGTTTTCTTTAATCTTTGAGGGTAAGGTATTGGTGGTTTGTATGGCGGTGGCGGTACATAGGTTTTATTTTTAGGTTCTTCTCCTTTTTCTTGACTTTCCGGGGTTTCAGGCTTCTCTGGTTCCTTTTCCTCATTCCTCTCAGAAGTTTCGGGCTCACTTAATCTAGGGTTTAAAGGTTCCTTATAAGCGGTTCCACTTCGTAGAGTAATGGCATTAGCTTGCCCTTTCGGGTTTTGTTGAGGTTGTCCAGGGAACTGTCCTCCAGGTGTAGTCTGTGGGGCTTGGTTTAACGCTACCTGAGAGATCTGGGTTTCAAGCATCTTATTATGAGTAATAATTTGATCAACCTTGGTTCCTAACTTGGTAATTAGTTCGTTAACATGGACGTTATGGTTCATGAACTCTTTGTTTTGTTGTTTTTGAGCAACGATAAAATCTTTTACAACTTCCTCAAAGCTCGGGCTAGGTGGTACAGGTTGCATAGGTTGATTTGTTCTAGGGGCTTGGTAACCTTGTTGTCTCGGAGGTGCGGTATTTTGGATAGGGTTATTATTTTTGTAGGAGAAGTTTGGGTGATTCCTCCATCCAGGGTTATATGTGTTTGAAAATGGGTTCCCTTGGGTATAGTTCACTTGCTCAGTGTTGGTTTCATTCAACAGATTGCATTCGGCGGATTGGTTTCCTTGCGTTCCACATATCTCACAATTCGGCGAAACTGCGGCTACAGTATTCGGAGTTATACACATATGTTCGACTCTAAGGGCCAACGCGTCCATTTTAGCCTGCATCATGTCTATAGAGCTTAGCTCATGTATTCCTCCTTGGGCTTCCTTCTTTTCCACTGTCGCTCGTTCTACTCCCCATGATTGATGGTTTTGGGCCATATCCTCGATAAGGGCACTAGCTTCAGGGTAAGGTTTGTTCATCAGTGCGCCACCAGCGGCAGCGTCGATGGTCATTTTAGTGTTATAAAGAAGTCCATTATAGAAGGTTTGGATGATTAGCCAATTCTCTAGGCCATGGTGTGGGCATGCTCTTAATAGTTCTTTATATCTCTCCCAGGCTTCGAACAACGACTCTCCTTGGTGTTGGGTAAATCTAGTTATTAGGTTTCGAAGAAGAGCGGTCTTACTTGGGGGAAAATATCTAGCAAGGAAAACTTTTCTAAGGTCATCCCAAGTTGTTATTGAATTGGGTGGAAGGGAATCTAACCATGATAGAGCTTTATCTCTGAGGGAAAAGGGAAATAATCTTAAGCGTATTGCCTCAGGAGAAGCTCCATTGGTTTTAAAGGTGTCTGCTAATTGAAGAAAGTTTTTTAAATGTTGGTTCGGGTTATCAGTAGCGAGACCTGCGAATTGTCTCTGTTGCACTAATTGCAGCAGGGATGGCTTAAGTTCAAAATTATTGGCTGGGATAGCGGGGTTTACTATACTGGAACTAGGTTCCTCGTTTGATGGTTGGGCGAAGTCCTTAAGAGGTCTTCGATTTTGATCTTCGGCCATAGCTCTCCTATTCCTATGGAAAAATAAACGTGCGCGAGCGTAACGTTCAGGTTCAGCTAGAGGGTCTACTAAACTTCCGGCACTGCGAGTCTTTCGCATTGACCGGTGGGTAACAACCTTAGTCTAAACGGTATAACTACAGGGTAATGAAATTTGACGATATTGGTCCCCGGCAACGGCGCCAAAAACTTGATGCGTGTTTTTCGCAAGTGTACGAATCACGTCAAAGTAATATAAAAGATTATCGAATCCACAGAGACCAAGTGTCAATCTATCGTACCTGTTGTTATGGTGTTTATCTAAGGCAACTATTTTTAAGGGTTTTAGTAAGGGTGCAATGGTAAATAAAATTATAATTTTAAATAATGAATAAAAGACAGGCTCGAATGTAATTCACGTAATCAATGATAATCCAGTACTTGTTAATGGAACTACTTATGGGCAATGTTTTCTCCTTTGAAAAGAACTAATTTAACAGGAACTGTCGCTTTCGCGTATTCAGAACCGAGTTGTACTCTCTAATCAACCCCTCCTATTGTCACGGATAAAAAGGTGCGTACTGCGTTAGAGTAGTAAACCTATTTTTAAGAAATATAGTTTCTTAACAAAGTTGAAAAGTATTTTAACCTGGACTTCCTAGCAAAAAGAGGTTCTTATGAACCAGACTCTAAATCTCATAACGCGTCCGAAAATCGTTTTAAAATCTCTTTTCTTTTTAATCTAAAACTCCTAATGAACTATACAAAGCGCTTTTGGCTGTTTTTGAAATAGTTAAAAACAATTACTTGAATTGAAAGATAAAATAGCCCTTAGGTGTTTCCACGAACAATTATACTGATTACTGGTTTAATTACGATCCTTACATTCTAACCTTTATGGGATTAGTTAGACATGATAAAGTAAATATTCTCTTTATAGTTTTTCATATGAGTAATTTAAAGCGAGTGCGGGAAATAAACAACGTAAATGTGCGAGTGCGGGAAATAAACAAAGTAAAGTGCGAGAAAATAAATAAAAGTAAAGCAATGCGGAAAAATAAAATACGAACTGGAATTAAAATGGCGGCAGGATTAACTTCCTCCAGAGTGCTCCAAAACTCGAACCACAGACAGATTACAGACTCGATCACTCGACTGCAGAGGCACCCCGATGTGGAATGGCAACTGCTTTATAACTGATATATGCCTAGAGAATTCTAATTCTGGATGAAGAAAAACGAAAATCTAAGGTCCTATTTATAGGAGAAACTGAAAGCGCGAAATGACCGGGACGCCCCTCCACTAAAAAGTGGAGGTTGTGGATTTTTGCCTTGTGGCGCCCGCCACAGGCCTATGGCGCCCGCCACGGTCCCTACAGGGGATGATGTAGTGGGGATCGTGGGTCTTGGAGGTTGAGGAGTGGTCTTGAGACGTGGCCACGTCATGGCTAACCCCATGGCGCCCGCCACAGTGGGTGCCGTAAGTGCAAAATGCTGAATTTCTAGGTTTTCGTCCTTTTTCGCTCCTTTTCCCGATTCAAGCTCCGATTATTATAAAAACCTGAAAACATAAGAAAACAAAGCAATAACTAAGCAAAACAACAATAAAAGCTAAGAATGCATGCGAAATCGGAGTCAGAAATACGGTGAATTTTAGTGTGATCAACACCCTTTTAGATAGACAACAAGCGTGGATCCCATTGAGTACAACGGACGTGAGGGGTGCTCATACCTTCCCCTTGCGTAACCGACTCCCGAACCCAAGATTTGGTTGCGATGACCTGTCTTTTCCCTTTTTCGTAGGTTTTCTCTAATCGTTTCCTTTCCCTCTCTTTGGGATAAATAACGAACAGTGGCGACTCTTCTATTTTTGACGGCCCCTTTTCGCAGTGATGCGACAGCTGGCGACTCTGCTGGGGACTTTCCCATCCCCTATGCGAGTCAATCCTAGCGCTTGTATGTTTTGTATGTGGGTGTGTGTATGTGTATATGTGTTGCATTTGTACTTTATTGCATGTGCATTTTACTTTTAGCACTTTATATCATGTTTTTGTTGTCCTGTTGGGTGGGATTGTTCCATTGTGTGATAAGCCAAAACCCAGGCTTGAGGATATCCATAGCATTAGAGTGGAAAGTAGTGAGGACCTGTATGGCAGCATGCACTAGTCCTCACGAAATTCATGTTCAGACGAGGTTTTCTTTGAAGATGTCACATCCTGTAAATTGGTCAAGAGGGGGATGTTGGATTTAAAAACTGTCGACTCTGGAGACCGATCATTTGGAAGTCAGCTAAGTGAGGCCACTTCGTTAGACTATGATGCCAAATCAAAAATGGTGAATGTATCATCGTTTCTCAAAAGTCTGTGACGTTGACGACCGCATAGGATGCCAAACCTTATCAGAGATAGGTCCATACTTATGAGTGGGAGGGTTATGAAGGAAACCTTGACCTTCAACCTACCCGATTTTCTCGTCCGTGTGAACCTTTGATCCTGATTATTGTGGGTTTCCGGTTTCTCAGTGCTGTGATTTTGGGTATTTTCTCGCTGTTGCACCCCAAAATTTGACCAACAATTATTTATTCATTGAGTATTTGAAAATGGATACCTTCATCAGAAAGTTCAAGAGATCCTCAGAGGAGTGGGTTGAAACCAGGGTTGTGTGCTTCATAGCTTGAGAGTTGTGGGTGCTCCTCAGATGATTCTGAGACTTTGAGAATGAACTTGATGTTTTGAGAAAGTGTATGAGATGTCTTGATATCCATCATGAAGCCCAGAGAAGTCATTATGCAAGAGTTCAGAGGATTCAACCATGAATGGTAGAATTAGGGTTTTGACTGGGTCAACCCTAGGATAACTGAAAATTTGGAGAAGGTTGAGACCTAATCCAAGGGCCATGAGATCATGGAATGATGCATAGAGATGTTATAAAGATGATTCCTAGACCAACTCATCATGATTGAGGAGTTTGAGAAGTTTCAAGTCAGGGTCTCCAAGGATTGTCAGTGGAAAAACCCTAATTTGATCCCTATCTTCCAGGCAGTTTTAGCTCAAGATGTGATTGATATCTCATCTTCCCCACAACATGAATGTTGTAGAGCTTGTTCTTAGCTTTAATTTGAGTGGTGGAAGTCCTTGATAGGAGTTACAGAGCTCAAGTTATGGCTTTGACAAATTACAGGTCAGCAGAGGTGTGTGAATCTGGGTCCTTGAAAGTCACTCAACTTGCAGACAACTTTTGCCCTAGTAGGATGATTCCAATGATCTCTTGGTCAACATGAATGTTGAAGGGCATCTTCTTAGCTTTAATTTGAGTGGTAGAAGTCCTTGATAGGATTTGTGGAACTCAACTTATGGTTTGAACAAGACAGGGGTATTTTGGTAATTTGTCAGTTATAGGTCATTTTTAAGCAAATGCCATATCTCCTATTTCCAAGCCTCAAATGGAAAAACTCAAAACATGAAAGTTGTTCAAAATGTGATTTTAAGTCTAGAAAGAAGGTCATGAATTGTTGGAAATGCATGGAGCATGGATATTTTAAAATGGTCAAAATGGCTTGTAAATGGCTTATAAGTTGAAAAAGTTGGAATTGAATTTTGGTTTGAGAGATCTACAAATCCAAAATGGGGCATATGATAGATGATTTTGATTGGAAACATCATTTTGAGAACAATGGTTTAGCCACATTTTTGAGTTTAGGCTTAAAAATTGGAGTTGCTTTGTAAATTTGTTACTTGCACTTTAAGGCATCAAAAGGAAAGATGAGAAAATGCTACATAAAGGTTTGTAAGACCTTATTTTCATGTCATAATACCATATGGGGAGAATTTAAGTAAGATTGCATGGTTTATCATGAGATGGCATGAGATTCACTCAAGATGACAAATTCAAAATCTCATTACGTGATACATTCTAGAAACTTCATGGAAGGTTCTACAAACTTCCACACATTTCTATTCTCATCTATATAAGCCCTAGGCTGGCTCCATGCATTGGTTGGTGATTCCAAAAGCTTGCACACTACACTTTGATTCCTTCACTCCAAAATTGCATTTTCATTCCAAACTCCATTAAAACACCATCAATCACTACAATTCTGATCATCATCATCATCTATAATCAACATTGAGCATTTGGCAAGAAAAATCAAGAAGAATTCGTGGCTGGTTCATGAAATCACAAGGTTCACTCCAACTTGCATGAAGGGTTGGATAGGTTGATTCAAGAAGTGTGATCAAGAACCACTGCAAACAGAAGCACATAGGTCCATTGAAGATCACTTGTAGCAAGTACCAAGGCTTGGATTGGAGAAGAAACACCATAGCCATCACCACTTGCAAGGTATGCGTTTTCTCTCGAATCTCATTATTTATGCATAATTAAGGTTTGTTGTTAGGGTAAGCATGATAGAGACCAATTAGGGATGAATCTTGGTGAGTATGAGAGCATTCCATGGAAGTTTGTTGTATGGCCGTTTCTGTTTAGGGAGCAAGAACTCATGCCTTAGTGTACTATAATCTTAGTTCTTTAGCTTAGTGTAATCCTCATAAGATGTAGATCATTCTAGGTTAATATGAGCCCATTCCATTTCCATGCATATCCATGTGAAACAAGTGGTACCAGACCTTGCGCGCTTTGTAACTCTTTGTGGAGTGAGTCTTAATGAAATCCATGACCATGGCTGTGTAGAGGGAAATGAGTAGGTCAAGTTTGATGTTTGGATCGTGAATTTTCATGGAGAGATGAGGGAGATATGGATGCTGGAAGACAAGTGCATGGAAACTGTTTTTAGAAACCCTAAGTGACCAAAGGTAGAAGAGATAATCTCTACCATTGATTCATGTTGGAATATTTGACTTTGTCCCTCAATCCAGCGGCCTAGATTTCATTCATCTTCAAAAATTCATAACTAAATGGAAAATGCATGTTTTTAACTCATTCTTTTTTTAACATTTTTCTTAACATGTCTAGAAAATTAAAAAAATATAAAAATTGCATTTTACATTTTTTTCGCATTTTTTCCATATTTTACAAATAAATGCACATTTTTAATCATTCATGTCATACATGATTTTGCAAATTTTTGTTCATGCATTTAGAAATTGATTTTTTGCCCATTCTTTTTTGTGGTGTTAGGTATTAATGTGTAGCATTTAATAAAAATAAAAATGTGATTTTATTTTTAGTTTAGAATTTTTTGTATAATATTCTTTTAAATAGTGCATTTAATTCTTTTTAGTTAGTACCTTAACTTGTAGAATTTAATTAGGATAGTTCCCTTAGGCTTTTAGGGCCATTCTTTTTGGCATAGTTAGATAATGTAATGTAGTTTCCCCTGGATTTATTACTAGATTTTTAGACTAAAATTTGATTAGTTTAGATAGTTGAACTTAGGATAGCCAAATTAGGGTTTTAGGTTGTGTACATGAACTTGAACTCTTTGTTTTGGGGTTTTTTAGGACAAATTAGCATATAGGGAATATATGGGACTTAAGGGTAGTTAAGTAGGATCCCCTAGAATTTATGTTAGGAATTAATATAATACTATACTATTTTTACTTGATTTTTGAATTGAATGTTTGTTTGTGTGGCCTTTAGGGCAAGTTTAGTTTAGTTTGCTTTGAGTTGGAGTTGTTCTTGGCTTGAGGAGCTTGGGCATCACTAGAAGATCTTGTGAAGACCTTGTGGATCATCCTTGAAGATTTGAAGACCTTGAAGAGGAGCTTAGTTTAGCTTTTTGTTTTGTTTAATAGGACCTAGGGTAAGTAGAGCATTAGATAGATAATCTTCATTCAATAAACAAGGAGTGTCTTGTTAACCTCCTTCCTTCTCTATGACATAAGGTCCCTTAAGGGTATTCACCTCTCTCCTTTGGAGGGATCAGTAACCTTGCCCTATAAGGTAGAACTTTGAGAGAGCTTTTCCTTTGATGTTAAGTCCTTAATGGCATCCTTTGGAAGTCAGTGAGCACTATAACATCCTCCCCTCATCTTGTTGATTTGAATCCTGTTTTGTTGGAGCTTTGGGTTGTTGAAGATTGAAGAAAGCTTAGAAGAGTATTGAAGACTTCCATTGAAGTTGTTTGCCTTGAAGAAGAAGATGATTGAAGAGCTCAAGTTGCATTGAAGAAAGCCATTGAAGATAGGAGCTGAAGCTTTGAAGAGGTGGATTCCTTGAAGATTGTTGAAGTCTGAAGACTTTGAGGAAATCAAGTGGTTACTTGAATTAGAAGCTGGAAGCTTTGAAGAGGATGAATCCTTGACCATTGAAGATTTATTGAAAAGCTTGAAGATTGTTATAGCTTGTGTGCTTGAAGCTGAGGCTTAAAGCCAGTGAAGAAGATGTTTGTGTGCATGATCAAGTGGAAGATTGTTGAAGCTTGAAGAAGATTGAAGCCTTGGAAGAGGTGAAGGTTGCAAGTGATATTTGCATTAGCTACATTCATAGCCTTGAAGAAGCAAGTTGGAAACTTGCTGTTGAAGACAAAGCCAGGAGGTGGAGTCTACAGTTGAAGATTAGCTGGAGCTGCTGAAGCATGGTCTCCTGTGTGGCTTTTCTTTCTGTATTGTTTGTTTGCTTGAAAGCATTCCCCATAGGCTTGAGTGGAAGCTAGCCTTCCCTTGCCTGTTGTTTGATTAGGTTCGAGGTTGAGTGTGACTCCCTTGCCTCGCTTGTATTGTGCATAGCATGCATCTTTATTGTTGATTATATTTTACTGCTGTTTGTTCACCATTGACATGGTTCCCCCTAGGTTCTCACTTCCTTGGATTAGGAAGTGATGATTAGACTTTTAGGCTGAAGCCTTTGCATGATAACTTCTAGGAGTTCCCAGTTCTCAACCTTAGGATGAATCCTTTGTTGCGTTCTCTTCTCATCTACAAACAGCTTAAGATACAGTAATCATGAATGATTTCTTTCGTACGCTACAAGCCTTAAGATATCTAGGAAACAGCTGTTGGAGAGTTTCTTTCCAATAGTTGGGATGTTTAGTATGGTACCCTTTGGGTGACATGCGACGCATTCACTCCTAGGTCATAGTCTTTAGTGCGATTGAAATTGCAAACACAATAAAAAACACTTCTTGCGTAAAAGATTGAAAACAGACTGAAAACCATTTTCCCTGAAGGGCAATCAAAGTAATGAAGACTTTTCTGAAGAAAAGAGTGTTGTTAAACTTCAGCGCCACCGCAAACAGGCTTTGTCCCTAACTGCTGGAACTGTTGTTTAACCCTACTCGGGTAAAAACTGTCTGAACAACCCGTGTTCCGTTTTATCCCGAACTACGTTAGCTCTGATTTTCTCTGATGAGAAATACGTAGGCACAAAATGCGACGTCTTGGCGAGCCACCTTCCCCCGTAGTTAGCCGAACTACGTTAGCTCTAATTTTCTATGATGAGAAATACGTAGGCACAAGATGCAACGTCTTGGCGAGCCACCTTCCCCCGTAGTTAGCCGAACTACGTCGACTCTGATTTTCTCTGATGAGAATACGTAGGCCCAAAGCGCGATGCTTTGTCGAGTCCTTTTCCTTTCTTTTTTAGGTAGTTTTGTTTCTGTAAAGCCAGCCTTGATAGGTAGAATAGATTAACAATCCGTACGTCCCAAAACAAGCAAGCGTGGATCCCATCGAGTACGATGGACGTGAGGGGTGCTAATACCTTCCCCTTGCGTAACCGACTCCCGAACCCTAGATTTGGTTGCGATGACCGGTCTTGTCCCGTTTTCGCGAGGTTTTTCCTGTTCGTTTCCTTTCCCGCTCGAGGGATAAATAACGAAAGGTGGCGACTCTTGTTGTGCCGGCACCCGATTTTCGCAGTAGCGACACTCGCCGAAGCAAAGCTCCGGATTAACTCAGTCAGCAACACAACAATCTTGATCCCCTGTTTGCATTTGCATATTCATTTGCATTTTAACATTTGCATGTATTTGTGTTTAAGGTTTATATTTTCCTCTTGATTCTAGTAATCTAATCCACTATCATCTTAGAACCTGGTCTCAAGAAAGATATTGTGTACAAGTTCCCGGTACCAGATGTAGGATCTTTGGTTGGCCTTATTTATGTGGTTGAGCGTGGGGTTATGGAAGACTTCAGAAAAGAGTATGGGAGGCTTCTGAGTTTTGCCTACAAGGTCTCCAAGTATGAGATGGATGGTACCCATATGCTGTTGCAATTTTATGATCCTCAGTTGCATTGCTTTACATTCCCCGGATATGTTTTGTTGCCAACCTTGGAAGATTTTGCTCAGTTGCTGGGGATTCTTGTATTGGAAGAAATGCCTTTTGTGCATTCTGAAAGGGAGCCTGATTTGATTAAGCTAGCCAGCGCTCTTCATTTGGGTGTTTCTGAATTGGATGGAAAGATGGTATGGAGAAATGGAGTTCCTGGGTTCCCCCTATCATTTCTGGTGAATAAGGCTCAACATTTTGCAAAAGAGGGATGTTGGGTCATTTTCAATGCCATTTTGGCTCTTTGCACCTATGACATATTATTGTTCCCCTGTATACTTTACTTTGTGGATTTGGATGCCTTCCATATCTTTGCTTCTAAGAATCCTGTGCTAACACTCTTAGGAGTTGTCTATCATTCTATCCACTATAAGAATAAAAATAGAAGAGGGAGGAACGTCTCTTATTGTACTCTGCTGTTGTACAGATGGTTTATTTCACATATGCCCAAGTATGGACCCTTTATTGATATGGCAAATACAGTTGAGTGGTCTGAGAGGCTCATGGGCTTAACATCGGAGAATATTGTGTGGTTCAATAGAGACCTTCTTGGAAGTGAAATTATCTTCAGTTGTGGAAGCTTCTCCAACGTTCCTTTGATTGGGCACAAAGGTGGCAACAATTATAATCCTGCTCTTGCCATTAGAGAGTTTGGCTATACTCTGAGGGAACCCCCGAGGGAGGAGGAAATACAGGAATCTCTGTATTTCACAGCGCTAGCTGACAGTGACATTCTGACTAGTTTGCAACAAGCTTGGAGTAATGTTCAACACAAAGGAAAGATTGCTTTGGGCAAGAACGTCTTGGTTAGGATATGAGGAGCTTGGGTAATTCTCTTAAAGGGAAGAATAAAGAGTTAGAGAAAGCACACCTGGAAATATCAAAGTTCAACGCTCAGTGGAATGCCATCTTGACTAACAATAAAGAAAGAGAAGACCGACTTCGTCAACAGATTGATAGGTTGAAGACTCAACTCCGAATCAAAGATGAAAAAGCTCCTAGAGAATCTGCACGTCGGTATGAAAGGGACCGCAAACTCCGAAAAGCTCTTGCAACGTTGGAGGAGTACAAGCTGAGAGCAAACCTGAAAAAGCCTAGACTTGAGGATGCATTTGGGGTGGATGCTTGGGAATACTATGCTTAAGGCTTACAAGCTACCATCAGCAGGAGAGAGTTGGTTATTCAAGGGTTAATTGCCAGACCTGATCATCCTGATACGAAGGAGTTATTGGAAGAATTCCAGACTCACTGTCGTACTTGATGCACTTTCTCTTTTGTATTTGTTGTTTTGTACTCCGACCATCACCAGGATTGTTGGATGAGGTCGTGTTGACTCAATTGTATTTTCCTTGATGATATGCTGTGTGTTGATACTCTGTGTCTCATTTTATTTATGAGAGAGGTTTTGTGGCTCCATATGTTGGCTCATCATTCTCCTATTGCTCTCGTGGAACTAGAATCAAGGGGAAGATTTCCCTGAACCATATTTACACGTCTGCATTTTGCATCATTTTTCATATTGCATTGCAGGTGTTCTGGTCCCGTTTACCTTATTTCTTTCTGTGGTTTTCTCAGCACCGTTTCAGGATTTAAGACCGCACAATTCATCGCTACTCGACTAGGGGAAACCAACAAAAGGCAATGGACCAAATTCAACTTGAGTTGCAAGAGTTCCGGGATTGCATGGCGCAATTCATGGATCTAATGCAGGGGGTCGCTAACGGCCAGGAAAAGTTGAGAACACTCGTTCAACATCTGATTGCTAGGGTTGACGGAAGTGGAGTTTTGCATGGTGGGACCGCTGTTGTTCCTCCTCCAGCTGACAATGGCACTCCTTATGCCAATGCCATCCTAATAGTTGTTATTCCTCCGGGCGGAGGTAATCAGAATAAAGCCCGTGTTCCAGGGGCAACATGCGCTGTACATGGAAATGACGGTCCTCAATGGGAGGAGGACGAACAAGATGATATTTTCTCCATGGGAGATCTGGGAGCAGGTTTGCAGTCTGATGCATACAGGAGGTTCAAATTGATAGAAGAGAAGATGAGGAACTTGGAGAATCAGAATTCTCTTGGTATGGATATGTCAAACTTGGGGCTGATCCCAGGGCTAAGGATTCCACCTAAGTTCAAGGTACCTGACTTTGACAAGTATAAGGGGACGACCTATCCCAGGGTACACCTCAGGTCATACTACAGAAAAATTCATGCGTATTCCGATGACGCGAAGCTGCTGATGCACTTCTTTCAAGACAGTCTGTCTGGACCATCTTTGGAGTGGTACATAGGCTTGGAACCAACCAATATTAGAAGCTGGAGAGACCTGGCAGAGGCCTTCGTCCGACACTATCAATACAATAGTGATTTGGCACCCAACCGTGTATAGTTGCAAAATTTATTGCAGTGAGGTAATGAGGGATTTAAAGAATATGCACATAGGTGGCGTGAGTTGGCTGCAAGGGTTTTTCCTCCTATGGTGGAGAGAGAACTCATTGATATGTTTGTAGCTACATTGCCTGGGGTGTACTATGAAAAGCTGATAGGGAATATGTCTGGTAGCTTCTCGAATTTAATTATCACTGGCGAAAGAGTAGAGAATGGTATTAAATTGGGAAAGATTCATGCGGGATAAGGATCCTCATCTGGAGGAGGAAGGAAGAACTTCGGTAAGAAGAAGAGGGAAGGAGAAACGAACGCGCTTTCAGGATACATGAATAATAATAGAAATAGAAGCAAAAATCAACAATATCATTAGCAACAGCCTTACGTTGTGATTATTGCTATTCCAACAGTACAACCTCAACAACAACCACGTCCACAACAACAGAATTATGCATCGCGACAGTTCCAAGACCGTAGAAGGACAATGAATAGACATTTTGACGCACCACCAATGTCGTACTCGCAATTGTTACAACATTTGATGCAGCTGCAGTTGATTCAAAAGAGGATGATGGCACCTTTGACTGGTGCGCCACCCCTAGGGTATGACGCAAACTCTAGATGTGACTTTCACTCAGGCGCTCCCGACCATCATATAGACAACTGTAAGGCCTTCAAACATAAGGTTCAAGACCTTATTGATAGCAAGACAATCAATTTTCCAAATGATGCGCCTAATGTTGTTCAAAATCCTATGCCCAACCATGGAGCGGTTGGGGTAAATGCTATTGTGGGGGAGGAGAATTTGAATTTGGTGACCAACGTTGAAGAGCTGAGAACTCCTTTAAGTTTTGTCAAGAGTAGGCTATTGAAGGGTGGAGTGTTTCCAGGCTGTATTGAAAACTGTGAAGATTGTTCGACTCATCCTTAGGGATGTGAGGACTTGAAAAATCATGTGTAGAGATTAATCAATAAAGGCATGCTACAATTTGATAGAATTGGTGAAGAGAAAGATGAGAAGGTAATTGGTTAAGAGCAGGATGAGGTTGCCACAATCTCAATTCCTTTTAGAACCATTAACATATTTGTGCCGCCAAGGCCAGCTACCGTTATAATTAACAAGGTAGGATCTGTGCCTTACAAAAGCACTAAAGCAATTCCGTGGAATTATGGGGCTGAATTCTTTTGTAATGGCCAAAAATAAGAATTAAGGGGGACGTTGTCAGATAGTTCCTCCATTGATAATTTGGTTGGAATCAGTGGGATAACAAGAAGTGGGAGGGTGTTTTCACCTCCGGAAGCTAATGTTGAAAGGTCAGACAAAGGGAAAGGAAAGGTTGTTGTAGAGGAAAGTTCTCAACGGGGTGAGAAGGATGCTTCGTTAAAAGACACTGAGGAATTCATGCGCCTGATTAGAAAAAGAGATTATAAAATTGTGGACCACCTACAACAAAACCCGTCAAAAATATCAATCTTATCTTTGCTACTGTGTTCTGAGGCACATCAGAATGCCCTTCTAAGGATTCTAAACACTGCGTATGTGCCACAAGAGATATCAGTGAACCAACTTGAAGGAGTGGTGGCGCATGTGAATGCTAGAAATGGATTGGGATTTACTGATTTTGACTTGACACCTAAAGGAAGAAACCATAATTACGCCCTGCACATTTCCATTGAGTGCAGAAGAGTTGTATTATCTCATGTTCTGGTGGATACTAGGTATTCGCTTAATGTGTTTCCCAAAAAGGCTTTGATGAAGCTTGACACCTAAGGAGTAATATGAACTCCTAGTGATCTGATTGTGCGAGCGTTCGATGGAACGAGGAGGTCTGTGTTTGGAGAAGTGACTCTTCCTATCCAAGTTGGCCCGGAGGTTTTTGACGCTATCTTTTACATAATGGATATCCAACCAGCATACAGTTGCTTGGCAGGTCGGCCCTGGATTCCCTCGGCAGGGGCGGTAATATCGACTCTATATCAGAAGCTAAAGTACATGGTTGGGGGTAAACTTGTCACCGTCTGTGGTGAGGAGGACATAATGATTAGCCAACTGTCCTCGTTCAAGTATGTGGAAGTTGATGGGGAGATTCATGAGACCCTGTGTCAAGCATTTGAGGCAGTCTAGGTCAGAGAGAAGGCGCCAGTTGTGGGCAGAGTCCTTGAGGTTGCTATGTCTTCATTCAAAGAAGCGCGAGCTGTGGTAAAGTCTGGATCATCTCAAGGCTTGGGGCAGGTGTTGAGTATCCCCAATAAGCAAGATAAGTTTGGATTGGGGTACAACCCGTTGTCTTCTTCTTCACAAAGCGCTCCACGCTACAGAGGAATGGTCCAGTTTACAAGTGGTGGAGTGATATTTGACCGAATTAACATTGTGTCCGAGGATGAGAGTGATTGTGATTGTGATATGGATGCATGGATCCAGCCATGTGTTCCTGGTCAAAGCCTGAGCAACTGGACTATTGAAGAAGTTTTCCAAGTGACCCGTGAAGATTAATTATCTTGTTTTCTGATTATGTGTAGCTCTATATTCTACCCGAAGCATAATGGTCTTTGTCTGTAGGGCCTTATCCTTGTTTATGTTTTGAACAATTGTTTTAGCATCAATCAAAGGGCGTTTTTGTATTCAAATATTGTGATCCTTGTTTTTCTTATTTTTATTTTTAACAATAAAATGGCAATGTGGTTTGTGTTGTTTTCATATCATTTTAAGCATCAAATCATCATCATTGCAGGTTTCACATAGCAGATGCCACCGATTCAGACTCGTCTATGACTCGGTATGACTTTCATAATCCAATCTTTCAAGTTAAAGAAGAGATTGAAGAAGATGAAGACCTGCCTGAAGAGCTCGCCAGGCTGTTGAGACAAGAGGAGAAGGTCATTCTGCCTCATCAAGAAGAGATTGAAGTCGTCAACCTGGGTACAGAGGAAGATAGAAAAGAGGTCAGAATAGGGGCCACGTTGCAAGACGATGTCAAGGGAAGATTAGTAGAGTTGCTTCGAGAGTATAAAGATGTCTTTGCTTGGTCATATAAAGAGATGCCCAGACATAATACGGATATTGTGGTTCATCGCTTGCCTCTTCGAGAAGAGTGCCCACCTGTGAAACAGAAGCTAAGAAGAACCAAACTGGACATGGCAGTTAAGATCAAAGAAGAGGTCCAGAAGCATTTGGGCGCCGAATTTATTGCCGTGACGAATTACCCTCTGTGGGTCGCTAACATCGTACCTGTACCTAAAAAGGATGGTAAGATAAGGACGTGTGTAGATTACCGTGACCTAAACAGAGCGAGCCTGAAAGACGATTTCCCGCTCCCCCACATTGATGTGTTAGTTAATAACATGGCCCAATATTCAGTGTTTTCCTTCATGGACGGTTTCTCCGGGTATAACCAGATCAAGATGGCCCCGAAGGACATGGAAAAAACGAACTTTATCACGCCGCAAGGAACCTTTTGCTATAAGGTAATGTCCTTTGGATTTAAGACTGCAGGGGCAACCTATCAACGGGCGATGGTCACTTTGTTTCATGATATGATTCATCATGAGATTAGGGTCTATGTTGATGACATAATCGCAAAGTCACAAATGGAGGAAGAGCATCTGGTGAATCTGTTGAAGTTGTTCAAGAGGTTAAGAAAATTTAGACTAAGGTTGAATCCGAACAAGTGCAATTTTGGTGTACGGTCAAGAAAGCTATTAGGGTTCATAGTCAGTGAAAAACAAATCAAGGTCGATCCTGCAAAAATAAAAGCTATACAAGAGATGCCAGTGCCGAAAACAGAGAAAGAGGCTTGTCGTTTCTTGGGTAGATTGAACTAAATTTCAAGGTTCATATCTCACCTCACAGCCACGTGTGAACCAATGTTCAAGCTGTTAAAGAAAGATCAGGCGGTGGTTTGGAATAAAAATTGTCAAAGGGCATTTGAAAAAATAAAAGAATATTTGTAGGAGCCTCCGATACTGATGCCCCCAGTGGCAAGAAGACCATTGCTAATGTACTTGACGGTTCTTGAGAACTCCATGGGTTGTGTTCTCGGTCAACACAACCAGACAGGAAGAAAAGAACATGCCATCTATTATTTGAGTAAGAAGTTCACAGATTGTGATCCAGATACTCAATGTTAGAAAATACATGTTGTGCACTTGCTTGGGCCGCCAAACGCCTAAGGCAATATATGTTAAATCACACAACCATGCTGATTTCGAAGATGGATCCGATTAAGTATGTGTTCAAAAAGCAAGCGCTTTCGGGAAGGATTGCTAGATGGCAGATGGTTTTGACAGAATACGACATTCAATACGTCTCCCAAAAGGCTATCAAGGGGAGTGTTTTGTCAGAATATCTCATAGAGCAACCAATCGATGACTATCAGCTGATGAATTTTGAATTTCCTGATGAGGATATCATGTTCTTGAAAATGAAAGATTGCGATGAGCCGTTACCGGATGAAGGTCCTGAGATAAGCTCCTAGTGGCAAATGATTTTTGACGGTGTTGTTAACTCATATGGTAGTGAAATTGGGGCCATCATTACCACTCCCCATGGTTTATATATACCATTTACTGCTAGGTTAACATTTCCCTGCACCAATAACGAAGCGGAGTATGAAGCATGTATCATGGGCATTGAAGAAGCGATTGATCTGAGAATCAAGAACCTTAATATTTATGGTGATTCAGCTTTGGTAGTCAATCATATCAAAGTAGAATGGGAGGCTCGTCATCCTAACTTGATTCCCTACATGAACTATGCGAGGAGGTTGTTACCTTTCTTCGACGGAGTAGAATTCCATCATGTGCCAAGAGCGGAGAATCAGATGGCAGATGCCTTGGCTACATTATCCTCGATGTATAAAGTGAACTATTGGAACGAAGCTCCGAGAATTGTCATCTCCCGCCTCGATAGGCCATCGTTCATATTTGCAATAGAGGATGCTTCAGATGGGAAGCCGTGGTATTATGATATCCGAAACTTTCTAAAGAATCAAGAATATCCGCCTGGGGCATCTAGCCGGGATAAGAAAACCTTGAGAAGGTTGTTTGGAAACTTCTATCTGAACAAAGATGATGTACTCTATCGAAGAAACTTCGACTTAGTTCTGTTGAGATGCGTGGACAAAAAGGAAGTAAGTTTGCTTATGGAAGAGGTCTACGAGGGCGCTTTCGATACGCATGCAGGCGGACATGCAATGTCTTGGAAACTGTTAAGGGCAGACTACTATTGGTTGACTATGGAGCCTGATTGTTTCAAATACGCTAAGAAATGCCATAAATGCCAGATTTATGCTGATAAGATGCATGTACCGCCAAGTCCTCTGAATGTCATGGCGTCTCTCTGGCCCTTTTCCATGTGGGGCATTGATATGATCGGTAAAACTGAACCGAACGCATCCAACGGACACCGCTTCATCTTAGAGGCAATTGATTATTTCACTAAGTGGGTTGAAGAAACTTCTTTCGCCAACATCACCAGACAGGTCATGGCCCAATTTATCAAGAAGGACATCATCTGTCGTTACGGAGTTCCTGAAAGAATCATTATTGATAATGGTCCAAATTTGAATAACAAGATGATGAAGGAACTGTGCCAGAGTTTCAAAATCGAGCATCACAATTCTTCTCCCTATCCTCCAAAGATGAATGGCACTGTTGAAGCAGTCAATAAGAACATAAAGAAGATTGTGCAGAAGATGGTTGTGACCTACAAAGATTGGCACGAGATGTTGCCCTTTTCATTGCACGAATATCGTACTTCAGTGCGTACTTCAACTGGGGCAACCCCTTTCTCGATAGTGTATGGTATGGAAGTTCTCCTACCATTGGAAGTCGAGATTCCTTCCTTGAGGGTTCTGGTTGACGTCAAATTGGATGACGAGGAATGGGTGAAGACCATATTAAATCAACTTAGCTTGATGGACGAGAAGAGATTGGCATCCATTGCATATGGTTGTCTGTATCAAAGCAGGATGAAGAAAGCTTTTGATCAGAAGGTGCGCCCTCGAAGCTTTCAGGCAGGTGATTTAGTGTTGAAGCGGATTCTCCCTCCACAGACAGATCACAGGGGCAAATGGACTCCTAACTACGAAGGTCCATACGTGGTAAGGAAAGTTTTCTCCGGAGGAGCCTTGCTACTCTCAACCATGGATGGCGAAGATTTCACGTCCCTTGTGAACATAGACGCAATTAAAAAATACTTTGCTTAAAAGAGACCCGCTGGAATTTAAAAAAAAATAAAATCCAATAAAAAATGGGGCATCCCTGCGAATCATAAAAAGAATGGGCTCGGGCAAAAATTAGGGATAAAAAGAAAAAGAATGTAAACCCGCAAAGTTGAAAACTTAAAAAGGCGACTTTGGTAAAAATGGGTATCCTGGTGAATCGAAAACCCGCAAGGGCGATTCAGGAAAAAGTTAGGGGTTTGAAAAGCAAATGACCGCGGTCTGTGTATTGATCTTTTGAGTACAGTGGATTCTAGGAGAACCCGATGGTCAATCAATCAAGTTAGTCTCTTCGGAAGATGAATCATCAGGAGAAGCATCAAAGTCATGCAAGTCATAGATGAATCGACACATGGTGGTTGTCTGTACCACATTGCTGATATTTTGTATAGTTTCTTGCATTTCTGTACTATTTGCACAACTTTCTCTTTTCAGGAGTTGCATCTGTTGTAAATCTGCCTATTTACAGGCCATTTATCAATGAAGTATATGTTATTCAGAAAGCTTTTGTGCATGTTTTAGCTTTTACTGTTTTGTTTGCAAAAGACGCCTGATGTTTTTAATAAAACTTTGCATACATAAACTTGTGGGCTTTGCTAATAATCATTAAAACTTTGATTTGCTTGAATGATGTCATGGATAATAACCAAGATAGCTCTTGTTGTATACAGGATACTTTGTTTGTATTTGTTGCAGGGCTCTCATTCCCGAGACTATTCCAGAGGTGCATCCCTAGTAAGGTCACCTTGTCTTTGTCCCCACAAGAGGAAGATGTGCGGTCTAAGACTAGTGCCTCCCCAACAGGTTGGGTTTATACATGTAATCAAAGGTTATCCTCAGCAGGTGGAGCTTGTACGCCTATCCTCAGCAATCCAAATGCATATATCTTACCCCTTAGCAGGTGAATTTGGGATTATTCCCCCAGCAGTGGGACGAGCGCAGTGTTGTTACCCCCACAGAGTCTAAATCTTTGACTCCTTTCCCCTCAATGTCTAGGTCGTTGACTCATTCCCAAGAAGAAGTGGATATTGTTGAATTTTATTTCTCATTTTTTCCCCAAGCAGAGGTTGGTGCTGATTCCATCATTGCCTAATCCCCAGTGAAGTCGGCGGAGTGTTTTTCTTCCCCGCGGAGTGGGATTGACCCAGAGAACTGTCATTATCCATCCTCAGCAGAGAAAGTTTGGGATAATTCCCCAGTAAATATTATTCATTATCCCTAGCTAATAGCAGATTCAATCTTCAGCAGAGTAGAATCTTCGGCAGAGTGGAGTTTATCCCGAGTAGTTTGCTTTGTACCTTAGAAGATTTTTGGCACTCTAGTAGGCCATCCGGGGCTGATTTCCCCAGCAGAGTGGATTTGTTCTCCCCAGCCAAGTCGTTTGTTCCCTAGAAGAGTTGTATTCTGGTAGGCCATCCGGGGCTGTTTTCCTCAGCAGAGTTTGATTTGATCCCCAGCAAAGTGGATTTTGTTCTCAGTGGAGCTGTTGCATCCTGGAAATTCCTTTTCCAAGAAGCCATCCAGGGCTTGTTCTTCCCAGCAAAAGTCCAGTTATACTTGGCACGTCTCGTCTTTCTCAGTGGAGTTGGTTTCCTCTCTTCTGCATTTATTTTCCTGGAGTGCTTCCTTTGCATTTGCATCGTGCATAGCATCCTCAAACGCGTCGCATGTCCATTTCGTATGGAGCATTATGCCATTCTCAAACATGTGCATTCGAAACATAAGCCAGGTTTTTACCTCTTGTTTTCGGGTGTATCTCCAGCAGACAACAGTGTTTTCCTTAGCCCGTGCAGTATCTAGACCCCGGCTTCCACCGGTTTATTTCCTCAAGCCTGTGCGGTATTCAGACCCTGACTTCCACTGATTTATCTATTTGCTTGTGCGGTATCCAAACCCCGGAAGATTGTGATGTTTTCTTTAGCCTATGCGGTATCCAGACCCCGACTTTCACCGGTTTATTTCCTTAGCTTGTGCGGTATCCAGACCCCGGCTTCCACCAGTTTATTTCCTTAGCTCGTGCGGTATCTAGACCCCGGCTTCCACCGGTTTATTTCCTTAGCCTGTGCGGTTTCCAGACCCTGGCTTCCACCGGTTTATTTCCTTATCCCGTGCGATATCCAGACCCTAGCTTCCACCGGTTTATTTCGTCAAGCCTGTGCAATATTTAAACCCCGGCTTCCACCAATTTATCTTTTTTCCTGTGTGGTATCCAGACCCTACCAGATTGTGATGTTTTCTTTAGCCTGTGCGGTATCCAGACCCCGACTTTCACTAGTTCTATTGGTTCAAGCCTGTGCGGTATCCAGACCCCGGCTTCCACCAGTTTATTTCCTTAGCTTGTGCGGTATCCAGACCCCGGCTTTCTACCTATTTATTTCCTTAGCCCGTGCGGTATCCAGACCCCAGCATCCGCCGGTTTATCTTTTTTCCTGTGCTGTATCCAGACCCCGGCAGATTGGCATGTCCTTGACAGATGCGTTCATCCTATCACGTTTTCCCTAAGAGAGTTTATTAGTTATAGTTATCAGTTACAGTTTCTTTTTGTGGTTTGAAAATTTCCAGGTTCTTTGGTATTCAACCGTCTTTTACCTTGAAAGTTTGAAAGTCGTTCGCTTTTCATGCCTTCAGGTCCAAGTCTTTTGAATAGGGGTAGCTGTTGTACCCCAAAATTTGACCAACCTTTTCTTGTACTTGGCTTATGTTTCATTTCATCTTTAGCATTTGTATTTGCATAACATTGTTTTTAGCAGGGGATCAAGAGTTGTTGTGCCATCAAGAGGAGGGTCTTATTGGCTTCAAGCTCAAGCAAAGGTATTTGTGCAAGCCATCAAGTGTTTATCATCACCATGGAAGGTTCAAATCTCTTTGAAAGGATAGATTGGTGTGTGCATGTTATCTCTTATCTTGGGGATCATCCGAGGATCATCATGGATTCATGAGGTCTCTATCTTGGGAAATACATGGTCTACAAGCTCATTGATTACTCTAGGGGTCATTGTGGAGTTTGTTTGTTCATTCAATTCATCTGTAAAGAGGCATATTCAAAAGATATGGAACTAGGGTTTCATCTGGTCAACTCAAGGTCAACTGTGGACTTTAGAAGATTCAAGACTTGATTCTAGGTCACTTGAGTCATGGGGAGTTATCTCAAAGCATGTAGGATTTCATGTTAAGATCAAATTAAGAGGAATCAAGGGTTCAAGAAGTTACTAAATTAGGGTTTCAGAGGTTTTTAGTGTAAAATCCCCTTCTTTGGTGCCCAACTTCAACTACAATTTACCCCATGATGTAAGCTTAATCTCATTTTCATGAAAACATGATACTTGTATAGCATCCTTCAAGAGTTATTTTGAGTACAAGAACTATTCCATTGAGTTTGTACATCTCAAGTTATGATGCCAACAAGTTAGGGTCCTCAGATGAATAGAAATTTGGTCAACTAAAAGTCAACCCACTTCCAAGGCATTTTTGACCTAGAATCAAGTTTCTACTAAACTTCAAGTGAACATGAAAGTTATTTCTCATGGTCTTAGCTTTCTAAAAAGTCCTAGAAGTCCTCTTTATCATTTATACATCTCATGTTATGGAACTCACAAGGCAAGGGCATTTTAGGAAAGTTTCTCCTAAACTTCAAGTGAACATGAAAGTTGTTCCTCATGGTCTTAGCTTTCTAAAAATTCCTAGAAGTCCTCTTTATCATTTATACATCTCAAAGTTCACTAAAAATTTCACAAAAGTTTTTCTTATTCAAATTTGGTTTTGCCTTGGGATTCTCTTCAAGCTGTGGCTCAATTCTTCATCACTGAGGACCAAGGAAGAGTTTGAAAGCATTAAAGTGAAGCTTGCAAGCTTTGGAAGAGCCAACGGAGCTGCTCCGTTCAGTAAGTTTCCTCACTTTATTTCTCTCATTCTAGGCATATTTTAGGGACATTCTGGGTTGCATCTGAAGCCCTACCTATGGTAGGCCATGTTTGAACCATTGTTGTGCTTGTTTGATGAAGTTTCAGATCATGCTTTCATTTATTCAAGCTTTCAATTCTCCTTATCTATGAACCTTTTTCAAAATCCATTGGTAGATTTGATATCCTTGTGATTAGAGCTTTTAAATGGTACTAGACTTGTTCATTTTTATGAAGTTTTGGTGACTGGTCTCCGGCGAGCTGGCCGGAGAAGACGACTGGAGCCCTAGCTCTGGCGTCCCAGTCACTAGTCTGATCCTTGATGATATGGTTGTGTGGACTCTTTGACCCTGCTCAGATGAATTACACAACTACCGAAAATGAGTTGTTAGCAGTGGTTTATGCTTTTGATAAATTCTGGCAATATCTGTTAGGATCTAAAGTAGTTGTTTATATTGACCATGCTGCTTTGAAGTATTTATTTTCTAAACAGGATTCTAAGATGAAACTTCTGAGATGGATGTTGCTGCTACAGGAGTTTGACGTGTAAATTTGGGACAAACGAGGGTGTGAAAATACCGTTGCTTATCACTTATCTCGCTAGTCTCCTATTGAAGAAATGGAGTATAAAAGACCAATAGAGGATGAGTTTGAACACATCCTCGCTGTTATTGGTGTCCCTTGGTTCGCAGATTACACAAACTATTTGGTAGGTGGGGTAGTCCCAGAGGATTTTTATTCTAACAGAAAGAAAAAGTTTTTGCATGATTGCAGGTTCTACTTGTGGGATGACCCATTCTTGTACAAACGAGGAACAGACAGATTGGTGAGAAGGTGTGTTCCAGAGGATGAACAGAGGGACGTTCTGAAATCTTTCCATGATTCAGACTATGGAGGACACTTTAGTGGTGATAAGACCACAACAAAAGTCCTCCAGTCGGGACTATATTGGCTCATATTTTTCAAGGATGCCCAAGACATAGTCAAGGAGTGTGACAGATGTCAGAGAATAGGCAATATTTCGAAAAGGAATCAGATGCCTCAGAATGTCATGCTAAAGGTTGAGCTGTTTGATTTTGGGGGATAGACTTAATGGGTCTGTTTCCACCGTCATTTGGAAAGAACTATATTCTAGTGGCAGTTGACTATGTATCAAAATGGGTAAAAGCAGTGGCCTTACCGACTAATGATGCGAAGGTGGTGGTTAAATTTTTGAAGGAAAACATTTTTACTAGGTTTGGAGTACCGAGACCCCTAATTAGTGATGAGGGAACTCACTTCCTGAATCATCTTATGGAAAGGTTATTGAAGAAATACAATGTGAAGCACAAAATTGCCACTCCATACCATCCCCAAACGAGTGGCCAAGTTGAAGTTTTCAACCGACAGCTAAGGCAAATCCTAGAGAAGACGGTTATTTCATCTCGAAAGGCTTGGGCAACCAAGTTGGACGATGCACTATGGGCATATAGAACTGCATTCAAGAAACCCATAGGCATGTCTTCCTTCCAACTTGTTTATGGAAAAGCTTGTCACTTGCCTTTAGAGCTGGAACACAAAGCTTTGTGGGCCTCGAAACTCCTTAATTTAGATCTTACAAAAGCGGGAGATTCCCGAATCCTTCAGCTTCATGAGCTCGAAGAATTTCGGAATCAAGCGTATGAGAATTCCAAAGTTTATAAAGATCAAACAAAAAAATAGCATGATCATAGGATCCAAAGAAAGGACTTTTCGAAAGGACAATTGGTCCCCTTATTCAATTTCAGGTTGAAGTTGTTTCTTGGAAAGTTGAGTTCTAGGTGGTCAGGACCGTTTGTTATGAATAAGGTGTTTCCCCATGGAGCTATAGAACTCAAAAATCAAGCAAACGGGGACACCTTCAAGGTTAACAGACAGAGGCTAAAGCCTTATTACCAAGGCCAAGAGGGTGGTCGGATAAAAGATGTTTGTCTTATAGGATAAGATGAATGATCGTCGAGCCATGCGTTTATGTCTAACCATTGTTTTCTTTTGTTTTTGTTAGAATTGTTATGTATGTGCAAAGCCCTTTACAAAAGAGCGAAGACGCCCCAAAGAATAAGATTTTTGAGAAAGCATAAGAAACATCAAGCGCACCTAAGGTAAAAAAATGGATAATGGTTAAAAAAATTGGCGAAGTTATAGAAAAACAAGGGCCTGACACGACCGCCCGTGTCACCGGACACAACCCGTGTCAAGATGGGTACATTGTGTGAAAAAAACTAAAATTTTGATGACTTCTAGTAGGCTGACACGGCCCGTGTCAGCCCTACTAGGAACAAGTGGTTTTTTGTGTGTAGGATAATGGAAGACAGAACCCTAACATAGTCGCCCGTGTCAGGCTATGCTGACCCAATTTTTTGAAATTTTTTTTCTTATGTGTCGTGGACACCATACGAACCGCAACTCTTAATTACCCAATTACATTCCTTTAACCCTCTTTACATCAGATTTCCTCATCCTCTCTCTATAACTTTTCATCTTCAATCCTCATTCTTCTCCACTTTCTCTAAAACTCCATAACCACCATACATAAAAGCTTCCATCTTTCCACTTTCCGTTCACCCAAACACCAGTCCACCTTCACAAAAAGTGTCCCATTTTCTACCCTCTATCTTGCTCCGCAAGCTTTTTTTCCACTAACCCTCTATTTCATTTTTCTTGATTTTCCTTGTTAAAGGTACACAAAAATGCCTCCCAGACAATTGGTAAAAGGCAAGCAACCAGATGCAGAACCATTGAGGTCGAGAAAAAGGGCCAGTCAAACGCCAAATGCGCAGGACATCATCTTCGATAACCCGGAACATAAGAAACGTTATTCCTACAACCTCAAGCGTAAGATAATTCCGACCAGGTATATTTGTAACAAAACTCTATCTGAGTTAGGTCTAAGTGTTGAAATTGATAGAATGTTTCATGTCTTAGGAATGTTAAAGTTTATGCATTTGGAAGCTCCCACTTTTGAAACGCATAACTTTGGAATTTTTAAGTACTATTGAATTTCATTTTTAAAAAAAGATGGACAGGGACGATAAGGTATTTCTATGGCTCGATGAAGTTCTGATTGTTTAACACCGATCATGAACTCAGTGTCGAGGAGTTAGGAGGCATCCTCCGACTCCCATTATATGGACCCGGGGCTTTTCCGGAAAGTTGTGATTCTAAGGCATTTTGGACAGCCATAACATGTAAAACTGATTATATCGCAAAAGGTGCCAAAGTATCGGGGATCCAAAATCCGTGTTTCAGGTATGCACAGAAAGGTTTAGCATACACTTTGTTTGGCAGAGGGGATAACACAGGGGTTGCTACACAAAGAGAACTATTTTTTCTTTATGCTATGGCTAATTCTGAAATGGTGAGTCTAGTTGCCTTTGCAACAGATTACTTAGGAATAGTAGGAAGGGCGACCCAAGGAGGTATATCTGTTGGATGGATAATCACTCAAATAGATGAACACTTCGACTATGACCCTGCCGCACTGAACGATACACCAGTGGTAGGTAAGAATAGATTGGATATGGCTGCCCTAGTCCAACAGAGTATGATTTCTATCACTCCTACTTATTATGATGTTATGGGCTTAAATAGGTTTGGTATTGCTCTCTCTGACCCTGATAGAGTTAGTATTGCTGAACAGAATGAATGGATTTATGATAGTACCATCCAAGATGAGGATGAGTACAATGTTGAACCTATGTCTGTAGGTGATCCGGATGAGGACGATGTTCCAGAGCAGGAGCAGTTTGTTCCTTCCCATGAGGGGGCCACCTATGCAGGTAATGGATCATCATCCACAAATAAGGAAAACTGGTCATGGGTCCGTTATAAGACCGGGTACCTCCGGGCGGAGCAAACCCAATAGGGCAAGGAGCAAGCTCGCTAAGAGGCAGTCATGGACGACATGCATGCCATGATGCAACAAATGATGTTACAATTCCCACCTCCGCACTGAGGCTCTGTACGTTCTTGTCTCTCGCTTGTACTGAAACATTGGGGCCAATGTTTAGTTCAAATGTGGGGGGGGGGGGGGAGGGGGTTTATTGTTTTTCAGTATTTGTATTTGTTTCCGTTATTTGCATTATTTTCTATTCATCTTTACTTTGATCTTGGTATGTTATGTTGTGTATGTTACAGATTCGTTGGTTGATGTTGTTTTAGTGATGGAACATGTACCAGTGGATGAGAAGATTTAACCTCTATTGGCTCTCCAGGAAGCCCTAAAATATTGACACTACTGAGTAAAATGATTGGACGCGACTCTGTGACACCATACTATTTTTGGAGTACTGTGCACCCAAACCGGATAGGAAACTGCACCATACTAGAAGCACTTTGGAAACTATTGAGCTAGACCAAACATGGTGAGGAACAAAAAGCCAAACATATTAGTCATCATGAGAAAGGTTCAGGTATGTAATTGTCACTTTGAGCTTGCATACTAACTGTTTAAATTTCACTACACACTTATACACACCGAGGCATTTATTTTTGTTAACCCATAGCCGTTCTTGCCACCCTTTGTATGTTACCCTTTGTTAACCCAACTTGAGCCATTTTCCCTTTGTTTATTTATTACCACGTTATGTGAACCATTAGCCTAAACAGTTCCCCACCTTGCTTAGATAGGTGTTGTCACGATAATCTATGGAAAAATTCTAAGTTTGAGGTGGAGATGCCAAAAAGAACTAGGTAAGTGCAAGAAAAAAAGTGAATCTATGAAAAAAAAAGATAGTGAAAAAAAAATAAAAAGCACTTACCTAGCGGAAAAATTTAGTTTGTAAAGTAAAGAGTGCATGCTTAAGAAGATCATTTGAGCATAAACTAATGAATTTCGATGAAAAGGTGTCGAATACCCCTAATCAGTGCAAATAACACAGTGAAAATGATGACACCAACTCTGAGCCATAACCACTTGTTCTCCCATTTTGTTTGTTTATCTCACCATGACCCTAAGCTCCATTACAATCGTAAAAAAACTCAAGAGGTGTTTGTGGTGTGTGTCTTTGTGTGAGATAAAGAAAGATGATATTCAAGTTCATGAGTTGATTTCGCATGCTCTGCATTTGGTGTAAACACTTTAACCCGGAAAATTTTTGGTAAGAGTGTGGAAAAAGCTAACAGGTAAAGAAGTGCTTTGATGTGGAAGTGTAGTAGAAAGTTCAGATCGGGGAAGTAGGAAACTTGACGAAAAGGTGAAAAGATAGTCGTGAAAACCGGCGTCCAATTGCTTATGAACCTCTTCTTTAATCTTGACTGCCATATCATGCCTGGTTCTTCTCAGCTTTTGTTTTACAGTTGGACATTCATCTCGAAGAGGTAGACGGTGCACCACTATGTTCGTATCCATCCCTGGCATGTCTTTGTACGAACAGGCAAAGATGTCTTTGTACTCACGGAGCATTTCGACCAGTCTTCTCTTGACACCCTCTTCCAACGCATCCCCAATTCTGACCTCTTTTATGTTCTCTTCGGTGCCCATATTGACAACTTCGATTTCTTCTTGATGAGGCAAAATGGCCTTCTCTTCTTGTCTCAGTAGTCTGGCAAGCTCTTCAGGCAGGTCATCTTCTTCACCAATCTCTTCTTGTCTCAGTAGTCTGGCAAGCTCTTCAGGCAGGTCATCTTCTTCACCAATCTCTTCTTCAGCTTGAAAAATAGGACTTTCAAAATCATACCGAGTCATAGCCGAATCTGAATCGGCGACATCTGTGATGTGAAACTTGCATGATTGATGTTTTATGCTTAAATTGATATGCAAACAAACACAAACACGTTGCCATTTTATTGTCAAAAATAAAAGAAGAAAAACAGGGACCAAAACATTTGAATGCAAACAAACGCCTTTCATTAATTATAAAAGAGAGTTCAAACATAAACAAACAGGGCCCTACAAAGGAAAGCCACTATGTCTTGGGAGGAACGTAGGACCAAACATAATCAAAACAAAGAAATTACTCTTCAAAGGTAACTTGGACAACTTCAAAGATAGTCGAATTGCACAAGCTCTGACCAGGGACACATGGCTGAATCCAAGCTTCCATATCGCAGTCACTGTCTCCTTCGTCGTCTCCCATAACATTGATTATGTCAAAAATGACCCCTCCGCTGGTAAACTGCACCGGTCCTCTGTACCTCGGAGTGCTCTGAGAAGATGATGGGCTGTATCCGAAACCAAATTTGTCTTGCTTATTAGGGATGCTGAGGACTTGACCCCATTTCTGTGAAGAGCCAGACTCCATGACAGCACGGGCTTCTTTGAAAGAAGACATTGAAATCTCAGGAGCTCTGTCCTCAACAGGAGGCTTTTCCTTAATCTGCACCGTTTCGAACGCCTGACACAGTGTTTCATGGATCTCCCCATCCACCTCTACATATTTTAAGGACGACAGGCGACTAACCATGATGTCCTCTTCACCACACACTGTTACAATCTTCCCTTCAACCATATACTTTAGCTTCTGGTGCAACGTCGAAGTGACTGCCCCAGCATAATATATCCATGGTCGGCCAAGTAAGCAGCTATAGGTTGGCTATATATCCATGATATAGAAAACGGTGTTAAAGATCTTCGGGCCCACTTGAATTGGTAAAGTAACTTCACTAAACACTGATCTTCTAGTCCCATCAAACGCTCTCACGACCAGATCGCTGGGAGTATAAATCACACCCTGGGTGTCCAACTTCATCAAAGCTTGCTTGTGCAACAAATTAAGTGGAGACCTTGTATCAACCAATACATGCGACAGAACAGCCCCCTACACTCAATGGAGATGTGTATGACATGATTATGATTTCTCCCTGCGGGAGTCAGATCCAGATCTGTGAAACCCAAGTTGTTATCAGCGTTTACATGGGCTACTACCCCCTCCAGCTGATTGACAAAAATCTCCTGCGGTACATAGACAATATTCAGAATTCTCAACAAGGCGTTCCTATGTGACTCAGAGCACAACAACAGAGACAAGATTGAGATCTTAGAAGGAGTTTCCTGTAAGTGATCTACAATTTTGTAGTCACTCTTGCAGATAATTCGCATAAATTCCTCACCATCTTTGGTTAAGGAGTCTTGCTCTCCCTGTTGCTAACTCTGTTCTGCTTCAGATTTTCCCTTTCCTTTATCAGTTCTTTCCACATTAACCTCTGGTGGGGAGAACACTCTACCACTTCTGGTCAAACCTCTGGCTCCAACAATGTTATCAACAGATGATCCTTCAGATGACATCCCTACCAATTCTTACTTGTAACCATTACAAAATACCTTTGCCCCATAATTCCATGGGCTGGCCTTAGTACTTTCGTAAGGCATTGGTCCGGGTGTAGTGATGATTACTGGCGCTGGCCTTAGAGGCACTGGAATATTGATTGTTCTATATGGGATTGAAATCGTCACGATTTCATCCCGCTCACTGTCAACTTCTTTCACATTTCCTTCTCCTTGTGTTCTATCAAACTGCAAAATACCCTCATTCATCAAACCCTGAATATGGTTCCTCAGATCAACAAAACCTTCCGGGTGCATGGCACATCCTTCACAATCCTCCAAACAACCAGGAAAAACACCCCCTTTCAACAATCTGCTCTTCATAAAACAACGGCGTTTTCAACTCTGCCACATCAGTTGTCAAATTCAACTTCTCTCCCTCAATAATGGCATTAGCTCTGGCTACCCCATGATTCGGCATTGGGTTTTGATTCACGTTCGAGGTCTCGTTGGTAAAATTAATTGCTTTGGTGTCAAGCAGATCTTGCACCTTATGCTTAAAAGCTTTGCAATTGTCGATGTTGTGACCCGGAGCACCGGAATGAAAATCGCATCTTGCATTCGCGTCATAACCCGGTGGAGGTGCGCCTATAAGTGGTGCTAAAGTTCTTTTGTGGATAAGATGTAATTGTAGAAGATGTTGTAGTAGTTAAGAGTATGGCATGGGAGGCATATCAAATTGCCTGTTGACCACCCTTCCTCTGTCTTGAAATCGGTGTGGTGCAATAGCCGGTTGCTGAGGTACCGCTAGAACAGTTATGCTAGCAATTTGTGGCTGCTGTTGAGGCTGATATTGGTGTTGACGCTGTGCTCTGTTTCTATAAACTATTACTGCATTTGAATCCCCTTATCTTTTCTTTGAATTCCCAAACGTCTTCCTCGCTCCTCCTGAGGTAGACCCTTCTCCGCCTTGTATTTTCCCCAACTTTATTCTGTTTTCTACCCTCTCACCTGTTATGATCAAATTAGAAAAACTTCCAGACATATTTCCAATCAACTTCTCATAATATATTCCAGGCAAGGTTGCCACGAACATATCAATAAGCTCTCGCTCCACCATCGATGGTTGAACTCTCACTGCTAGTTCCCGCCACCTCTGGGCGTATTCTTTAAACCCCTTATTACTCCTCTGTGAAAGATTCTACAACAGAACTCTGTTTGGCGCTAGGTCACTAATTTATTGATAATGAAGGACAAAAGCTTTCCCTAGATCTCTCCAACTTCTGATATGCGTCGTCTCTAGACCCATGTACCACTCTAGAGAAAGACCTGATAAACTATCCTGGAAAAAGTGCATCACCAACTTCTCATTGTCTGAATAGGCAAACATCTTTTGATAATAGGACCTGCGATGTACTCTAGGACAAGTTGTCCCTTTGTACTTATCGAAGTCTGGAACTTTGAAATTGGGGGCAATCTTAACCCCTAGTATCAACCCTAGATTGGACATGTCGAGCCCCAAAGAGTTTTGGTTCTCAAGATTCTTCATTTTTTCCTCGATCATCTTAAACCTTTTATCCGCGTCTATCTGAAGAGCTACACCCAAGTCTCCTGTTGAGAAAACATCATCTTGGTCATCTTCTTCCCATTGAGGACCTGTAGTCACATGTGCAACGCCCGCTGCACCTGGTATTGAGTTCCTGGTTGGTGACCTCCGCCCGAAGGAATAACAACAGTAGAAATTGCATTAGCCTGAGGAGTGTTACCATCAGCTGGAGGAGGAATGGTAGTAGTTCCTCCATGTAAAACACCATTGCCATCCACCTTGGAAATTAGTGGCTGGACCACTATTCTGAGCTGCTCTTGCCCATTGGCAACTCCCTGCATCATATCCATGAACTGAGTCATCCAATCCTTGAAATCTTGCAATTCTTGTTGTATCTGATCCACAACTCTTTGCTGATTCCCTCTGGTGGAGTATTTGTGAAACGTCTAGTCTGCTATCCTGAAAATTGTTGGAAGAAAACCACACAGATATAAGGTTAACGACCCTAAGAACACCTGCTATGCAAAAATTATAATGATAATGCAAAATGCAAGCATGCAAATATGATTCAGGGAAATTCTCCCTTTGATTTTAGTTCCACAAACAAACAGGAGACGGAGTCACAAATCTCTTCTCATAAATAAAATAAGGATAAGAGTCAGCGTACACAACATAACACCGAGGAATACAACGAAAAATGATCACACAACCCCATCCAAAAAGCCTGGTGATGGTCTCAATACAAGATAATAGCAAGAGAGAAGAAAAAGTACAGAGAAAATTGCATCAGATAACTCTCCCTTCAGCCACGGTAATAAGTCTGAAACTCCTCTAACAATTCCTTAGTATCTGGATGTTCAGGCTTTACAACTAACGTCTGAACGAGCAACTCCCTTCTGCTGATAACATCCTTCAAGTCCTGAGCATAACCCTCCCAACACCTTCTCCGAAAGCATCTTCGAGTCTTGGTTTCTTCAATTCTGCTCTTATCTTGCATTCTTCCAGCGCTGACAAGGTTTCTCGTAACTTGCGATCACTTTCACAATGACAAGACGATTCCAATGAAGCTTTTTCATCTTTAATCCTGAGTTGTGTCTTCAACCTATCAATCTGCCTATAGAGCTCATTCTCTCTTCCTTTGCTGGTGGTTAAAGCAGTGTTCCACTGATCACTGAATTTGGATATCTCTAGGCGCGCCCTTTCCAGCTCTTTCTTCTTATCTTTCAAGACATTACCGGTACTCTTCAAATCTTGACCAAAATGCTCTCGCACACGAATCTCTTCAGTCAACTCTTTTCCCATCTTGTTCAAGGTTTCTATCTTCATCTTGGCCAAGTAGTCTCCTTCATTCTTTTCACTCTTCAACTGACTAATCTCCTTTTTTAACTCTTCGTTCTCCTTGCATAACTCTTCTTTCTCGAACCATAACTTGTTATACCTCTGGATATCAACTGTTGTAGGTTCTTCAATCACCAAAGGGTACAAAGGTTCTCTAACAGGGAATGGTAACAACATCTTCTCTGCCTTTTCCTGAATCCAATCCACATAAGGTCCATAGGCTCTGCAGTCACCCTTACCTAAAGAAAATTTTCCTTTGTGGTGGATTCTTCCCCAAGCCTTTTTCAATCTGGCTAAAGTATCACAATCAGCCGCTCCTGTGAAATACAAAGATTCCTATATTTCCTCCTTCTTCGGGGGTTCCCTCAAAGCATAACCAAAATGCCTGACAGCGAGATCAGGATTGTAGTTGATACGACCTTTCCTTCCTATTAGAGGAACATTAAGAAAGTTTCCGCTACTGAAGATAATCTCCTTACCAAGCAAATCTCGGTTAAACTAGACAATATTCTCAAATGTCAAACCCATGAGTCTCTCTGACCAATCTAATGTGTCTGACATATCAACAAAAGCTCCAACTCGAGGAAGATGTTCCATAAACCATTTGTAGAGAAGTGGTGCACAACAAGAAACATTCTTTTCTCTTCTATTCTCATTCTTGTAATATACTGAATGGTATACATCTCCCAAAAGAGTAGGTACATGATTCTTGGAAGCAAAAATATGAAAAGCATCCATATCAACGAAGTCTGGTATATTAGGAAATAGAACAATGCCATATATGCATAATGCCAGAATAGCGTTGAAAACCACCCAACAACCCTTTGTAGTAAAATGCTGAGCCTTGCCCACCAAGAATGACAATGGAAAACCAGGAACTCCATTTCTCCACACCACTTTACCGTCTAACTCAGAGCTGCTCAGATGAAGAGCATTGGCTAACTTGGTCAAGTCAGGTTCTTCTTTAAAGTGAAAGAAAGGCATCTTCTCTAAGACCGGGACTCCCATTAATAGAGCAAACTCTTCCAAGGTTGGAATCAAGACATAACCAGGGAAAGTGAAGCAACGCAACTGAGGATCGTAAAACTGCAGCAGAGTGTGAATAGCTCCTAATTCATATCTTGAGATTTTATGGACAAAACTCAAAATCTTCCCATAATCCTTTTTGAAGTCTTCCATAACACCATAATCAACCATAGAAATGAGACCAAATAAAGGTCCTAACTCTGGCATCGGGAACATGTAAGTGACAGTCTTTTTCAAACCAGGCTCCATGTTGACGGTGGATCAGATTACTAGAATCAAAGGGAAAATGAACACCTGAAATCATAAATACTTGCAAATGTTAAAATGCAGATGAAAATGCAGATGCAAACAAGGGATCAAGATTATTGTGCTCCTAACTGAGTTGAACCAGAATTCCACTTCAGAAAAAAAAATACCATAACATCAGAACACCAAAGTATAGAAACCCACAGTATCAAAGATAAGGCTCTGCATTGACGAGAAAACCAGAAAGCCGGGTTGGTTGAAGGTCAATGTCACAGACTCTCAATAAAGGATGATACGCTCACCATTTATGGTTTGGCATCATGGTCAAACGAGGAGTCCTCACTCAATTGACTTCCCAATGATCGGTCTCCAGAGTCATTGGTTTTCAGATTCAACATCCTTTCAACTATTCGAGACGTACTGGAGGATGTCTTCAAAGAAAACTTCATCTGAACATAAATTTCATGAGGACTATTGCATGCCAAACATGAAAGCACTTACTACTTTCCACACTAATGCTATGTATGTACTCAAGCCTGGGTATTGGGCTTATCTCTCGATGGAACAACCCCACCCAACAACACAACAACAGTATGATAATAATAATGTGCGAAAAATAAAATACAAATGCAATAATGTAAAGATACAACACATATGCACACAAATATACACACCCACAAACATAAAACAAAAAAACGCTAGGATTAACTCGCATAGGGAACCAACATGTCCCCAACAGAGTCGCCAGCTGTCGCAACTGTGAAAAAAGAGTCGGCAAATAGACAGAAGAGTCTCCATCGAACGTTATTTATCTCAAAGAGAGGGAAAGGAAACGATTGAAGAAAACCTAAGAGAAAGGGAAAGACAAGGTCATCGCAACCAAATCTTGGGTTTGGGAGTCGGTTACGCAAGGGGAAGGTATAAACACCCCTCACGTCTGTTGTACTCAACGGTATTCATGCTTGTCTAATCTATGGGTGAAAGTTATCTAAAAGCTATTTCTAAACGGGGGTGAACAGAAAGAACAGACTCGATAGGATATCGCTGCCCTATTCCTACGTATTCCCTCGTGCAATGGGAAATTCAAAGTCAACGTAGTTCAGGAAACTACGGGTGATGGGGGAAGGTTGATCGTCGAGACATCACTATCTTGTGCCTACGTATCCTTATTTGGTATGAGAAATCAGAGCAAACATAGTTCAGAAAATTACGGGACAAGGTTGGTTAAGTATTTTTGCGAGTGACGCTAAATCTCCATTCCAACAGTTACAAACGATGCCTGTTTTCAGTAGAACGGAAGCGTAACATACTCTTTCTGAAAAATTAAGTTTGAAAACAATCCCAAAAGATGAAAAAGTTTGATTTTTGTTTGTGTTTTTTAGAGAAGTGAATTGAGTTAGTTTGAAACTCATGTTGCACTAAAGATTATGACATAAGAGCGAATGCGTCGCATATCGCCCAAAGGGCATACGCTAAACACTCTAGATAATGTGAAGAGAGACCTCCCCACTTATCATTCCTCATGTACTTAAAGCTCGTAGCGTACAACACTTGTTATCCTTTATTAGGTGTCTTGAAAGAGTTTTGAGATGAGAAGAGAAGACACAAGGACTCTAAAGGGTACTAAGAAACCCTAATGTTATCATGCAAAATGGTCCTAAAGTTGGGATAGAAGGGAACTACCTAATGTTATCATGCAAAGGATTGAAAGCCTAATGTCTCTCCTACTCCTATCTTAAATAGAGGGACTAGGAATCCTAAGGGATCATGTTAATAAGCACAAGTAAACACAATGCATAATCAATCACAGATGAAATCAAAGACTTAAATAAGTCTATGCAAGATGGAAAGAGATATGAAACGTAAGCACAAATGCAAACATGGAACAATGCAACAAGACCAACACAATTCACAAATATGGAAGACATCAATCATCAAAAGAAGAAAGGTGTTATACAAAGAAGCACAATCAAAGAAATGATGGGAGAAAGAGGATGCGGCAGCAACCACATCATAATCATCTCAACCAAACACTTATCATCAAGTAAAACAAAGAAACCAAACAAAACAAGAGACGCTCAAATGTTCATAGCATTCTCAAAGTGACACAAACATCACCAATGCATCAAGAACAAGTCCATAACCATCAAGGTCAGAAGTGAACATCAAGTGGTATACCTCATATTCAAAGTCAAATTGAAAAGCTAACACAAGAATGATCAAGTTCAATTAGAGGTCCAAAGTCCATCTAAACATCTCACACTTCAAATTTAAGTGGAAACACATGATCAAATTAAACTTGTGGCACAAGGTATACATGCAATTGACCTCTAAACAAGCAAGGCAGCACCTCACCATGTTAACAAAAGCTAACAAGGCTTAACAGGTATTCAAGGGATCACACGAGATCACATCCCAAAACTAGGTCAAGGATTGTATGCATACACATGATTAAAACAACTTTGAATTTGAAGTACTCACCAAAAATAGGAACAAACTTGAATAAAATCCAAATAAAATACTCAAATCAAGTTGAAACAATCACAAGTCAGTGTGCAAAATCTCATGGCAAGAGTCAATTCAAAGCACCACCAATTGTGTCAAACAATGCAAGGTGTTCCACTTATCGAGTCAACATCGAGGGTCCATAAAAAGTCAATGAGAAACAATTGAAAAATGATCATCAAGACCTCAAAGTAGCCCTCAAATATGCCTCAATCAAACACCTAAGTGTGAGATGAAGATTGGTCAAAGGGGGTGTTTAATCAAGGTCAATGATCAAGCTTCAATTCAAGATACAAACCACAAAACTAAATCAATTAAAAATAGCAAAAATAAATGAAAAATAAAATAAAAACATTGAAAAATATCCTAACATCCTAAAATTTCAGAATCATATTTTTTAGGATTTTTGAAATGCACAAAACCATTTTAAAATGAATTAAATTGAAATTGCAATAAAAAGAAAATAAAATGAATTAAGGAAATGGAAAGGGGTGCACTAGCAATTCTGGTTGAATTAAGGAAATGGGCCAAAAGGAGGGGGCATGAATAACAATGATTCCAAATACCAAACCCAAACTGAGCTCATAAAAAGGACAAAAAATCAAACCATTAGTGAAACGCACTGTTTCACTAATGGGATAGTCCTTAGGTCAATAAAAGGGAGGCCACGCAGCCAACGAGGGAAAGACAAATCACCTGGTCAAAAGCTCTTCATGGCCACATCATCGTCCCACCTCAAACACCGGAGCTAGGGCTCTGGTCATCTTCTCCGGGAGGGTCGCTGGAGCTTAGACCTCCAACCTTCACGCAACTCAAAAGAAAAGACCTTATCCCACGTAAAAACTCATGTTGAACTCAAATCTCGCCTCAAAACAAATCACAAACAACTGCAAGACCCTTAAATCACGACATGAAAGAATGATGCATCAACTGTAATCAACTCAAATGAAGCCCCAAAGAACACAGAACATGCCTCTAACCATAGAGGACTTTAGAAAAACCGACAAAACAAACAACTACACGCTTAGCATGTGAGGAAAAGTCAGAGAAACTTACCAAACGGAGTGGCTCCGTTGGCCCTTGTTCAAGCACGATGATGGATGAAAAAGCTTGTAGAATGCTTCCTTGTATTCCCAAAGCTACCAATCTCACTTCAGAATGTAAGGAAAACTAGAGAAAAGCATAATACGATTTCTTTGAAATTTTGAGAGTGAAGTGTGATTTTTGGTCTGAGCTGCAGCAAGTATGGCCGTCCTCCTTATTTCTAGGGTTTGTACACCTTAAATATGATGGGTTGAAGAGGTTCATGTTGGGCCATGTTGCCTTATTTGTTTGCTTTTCAAAGTTGCCAAAAAAATGCCAAAGGGAGGTACACACGAGTTATGGCATGCCTTGCTTCTCATTCCACTCAGCAAAGAGTACTAGGGAGGTGTGTGAAAAGAATGAGGGTGGTTTGGATAGTTGACAATGACTTGGTGCAAGGTTTTGGACACTTACTTTTTATGGTGTAAAGTTTGAAAATGCCTTGTAATAGAATGTTCATGTTGGCACAATTTGGGTAAGGAGTATCATGGTCATGTAATGATAATGATGTGGTCTCAAAATTTCAAAAACAAGAGCATTTGATGACTGGAAATGCAAGGAATTCAAACCATGTCCAAAAATCAACTTTTCATGCTCATCATGGGCTAAGTGATCTCATAATTCATTAAAGTCTATGGAAATTGGATTCAAAATGATGTTAAGATCATTTGACACAACTTTCATGTTTGTTGAAAATGGATTTGAGGTCATGCAGTGGATGAAATTGGTCATTGAAATGAAAGACCTAAAACTAGGTTTCCAAAAATACCCTTGACTTGTGAAGACTATAACTTGAGCTCCACACATGAGAATGATGAGTTCTAGCACTTTTTGGAAAGCTACGACAATGAGGAGCAACTCTCATATTCGCTAAAAAATGAGGAAAGCTTGGTTCCTTTTGAAAAATGCCTTTGAAGTGAGTTGACTTTGGGTGCCTCAAGAACCTCTTCATCTGATTACACCAACTTGTTGACACCATAACTTTAGAAGTACAAACCCAATGGATGAGTTCTTGTACTCAAAAGAAAGCTTGGTAGATTGATGAACAAGTCTCATGATTGTTATAAAATGAGGCAAGACTTGTATCATAGTGAAACTTGTCCTTGAAGTTAGAGACTAAAAGAGGGGATTTTACACTTTGAACTCATCTGAAACCCTAATTTAGTAACTTCTTGAACTCTTGAATCTTGGCTTAATCTCTAACATGTCATTTGAGATGGTCTAGGATGACTTCCCATGGCTTCCAAGATCAAGACCCAAGTCTTGAGCCCTTTTAAATCCACAGTTGACTTTTAGTTTACCAGATGAAACCCTAACTTCTTATCCATTGACTGAGGTTCTTGCAGGTGATTTGTGTGACCATATACTCTCTATAAAGAACCCTTAAGATGAACATTGAACCCTTGAACCATGTCTCAACCAAGAAAGAGACCTCATGAACCTCTGGTGATCCTCAAGATAGGAGGTGACACCCAAACAAACTTTCTCCCCTCAAGGAAATTTGAGACCCAACTCTGATGATAATGAACTTCTGATGGCTTGAAAATGTAACCTTGCTTGAGCTTGAACATGAAACTGTTCTCTTGAGTGGAAAAAACAACATCTTGATCCCCTGTCTAGAACCAATGTTATGCAAATGCAAATGCTAAATGATATGAAACATAAGCCAAGATAAAAGAAAAGGTTGGGAAAATTTTAGGGTGCAACATATAGGAAGGTTCCTGTGGAAACTCCTAAAAAGAAAATCCAGCCTATCACTGTCCGTGTTCCTAAGCCATTTCCGTATCAGAATTCAAAAGAGGTTCCTTTGAAGTATGGTCCAACTATGTTCTCTGGGGTTCGAGAAATCTAATTCTCAGAATTTGAAATCGTGAACGTCAACGCCACTAGAGGAATGACTCGCAGCGGGCGAGTGTTTTCTCCGAAGGTTGTACCTAAGCCAGTGCAAATTCCAATTTTCGTTCCTCCTAAGGAGAAATATACGTCAGCAACCCCTGTTGTACAACAAGGGGCATCAACTGCAACATCAGTTCCAGTTACATCGTCTGCAGACATCACCAAAAGCAAAGAAGTCATGGATGATCATGAGTTCCTCAAGTTGATCATGAAGAGCGACTTTAAGATTGTGGATCAGCTAGGGCGAACTCTATCGAGGATTTCTATCTTATCTTTTCTCATGAGCCCACCAGCGCACAGGTAAGCTTTGTTGAAAGGTTTGAACACCGCTCATGTGATGCACGACATTCTAGTAGAATAATTTGACGACTTCGTCGCAAACATAACTGCTAGTCGATACTTGGATTTCAACGAGTCAGAGTTTCCTCCTAAAGGTACTGCCCATAATAGAGCCTTGCACATCTCACTGACATGTATGGTCTCTTTGTTATCTCATGTGCTTGTGGATACCGGTTTTTCTCTCAATGTGATGCCTAAGGGTACATTGACTCAACTATTGGTAGGGGAGCGAGTTGAGACCAAGCGCTTTGATCGTTAGAGCTTTTGAAGGTTCTCGAAGGCAAGTCATTGGCGAAGTGGATTTACCCATTAAGGTCGGGCCGCATTTGTTTACCATTACTTTCCAAGTGATGGATATCAACCTTGCATACAGTTGTTTATTGGGTAGACCCTGGATCCATGCCGTAGGGGCAGTTACATCCATGTTACATCAAAATCTAAATTTCATGTTTGAAGATCAGATGGCCATCATCTATGGTGAAGAAGATTTTCTAGTAAGCGAGTTATTATCCTTCCGATATTGTGAGACTGATGAAGGCATAACTGAAGTACCGTTGCAATGTCTCGAATTTGAAGATGTCAGCTCCGCTTCTGTCAATTCTGGTAGACTACCAAAAATGGCCATGTTGTATGTCAAGAGGGCTAAAGAGACCATTGAGAAAGATGCCTTTCCTGGCTGGGGGCAAATCCTGGATGTGGTTGAAAATCATGATCGCTTTGGACTAGGTTATCATCTTGATCAGCAAGCTAGTCCGTACAGTCATTAGAAATGCAATTTGATCAAGTTCACAAGTGTTGGATTCCAAGAGAGGGATATTGTGTCAGCCATTAATGATGCAGGTCCTAGCAACCGAAGTACAAGCTTTGTACGCAAATGCCCGCTGGGTTTCAAGCTCAACAATTTGACATCTACCATGATTCCCATGGTTTTTGCTACAAACATGTAATGCATTTTGTTTTTTTGTTCCCTCGTCCTCGCCCGAGACGAGTGGATAGCTTGTAAGGGCCTCCCGCTTTTGAAACATTATGTGATCAATAAATAAAAGTTTTTTGTATTCAAATCATGCTCTTATTTCTTTCTCTATTTTGTTTTTCACAAATAAATAAATGGAAAAGTTTCCTTTATTTTTCACCTTTTCAAATAGCTTCATTCTAAACATAATTCATAAACATGCAGAACAAATAATTGCATTGAAAACAACTTGGAAAACATCAGTTGTAATCCTGAGATTCCAATTAACCGAGTCAAAGAAGATGGTGAGGAAGATTGTGAATTACCGGTTGAACTAGCAAGGCTCCTTGAGCACGTGCAGAAGGAGATTTAACCCCGCAAAGAGCCAGTGGAAGTTATCAATCTTGGTACTAATGAAGTCAGGAGAGAATTCAAGATTAGGGCATCCCTCGCTAAGCATGTACCCTCGGGGTTGGTCAAGTTATTGAAAGAGTATGTTGATATTTTCGCTTGGTCTTATCAAGATATGCCTGGGTTGGATACCAACATCATTGAACATCACTTGCCACACAAGCCTGATTATCCTCCTGTCAAGCAGAAACTCAGAAGGACCAGACCCGACATGTCACTTAAAATCAGAAAAGAGGTATAAAAAAAAAGCAGTTTGACGCTGGGTTTCTAGCCATTTCTGAGTATCCTGAGTGGATTTCCAACATCGTCCTGGTTCTGAAGAAAGATGGGAAGGTCCGAAGGTGTGTGGACTATCGAGATCTTAATAAGGCGAGGCCAAAAGATGATTTTCCTCTGCCTCTAGTGATGTCTTGGTAGACAACACTATGCAGTTCTCTGTCTTTTCGTTCATGGACGGTTTCTCAAGATATAATCAAGTCAAGATGTCCCCAGCTGATATGGAGAAGACTACTTTCATCATGCCTTGGGGCACATATTGCTACAAAGTCATGCCATTTGGTTTGAAAAATGCAGGGGCAACATACCAACGTGCCATGATAACCCTCTTTCACGACATGATCCATTAAGAGATTGAGGTTTACGTGGACGATATAATTGCCAAATCCAGAACTGAAGATGATCATCTGGACCATCTGAAGAAGTTGTTTAACAGACTCCAAAAATTCAGACTACGGTTGAATCCGGCAAAGTGCACTTTTGGAGTTTGATCTGGCAAACTGTTAGGTTTTATTGTGAGTCAGAAGGGCATTGAAGTTGATCCTAACAAGGTTTGGGCAATTCAAAACATTATGCCTCCCAAAACAGAAAAAAGAAGTTCGTGGCTTTCTGGGCCGACTTAATTACATTTCTAAATTCATTTCTCATTTGACGGCAACATGCAGACCAATTTTTAAATTACTACGAAAATATCAATCAGTTGAATGGAACAATGATTGTCAAGAAGCTTTTGACAAGATAAAAAAATATTTGCAAGAAGCACCTTTCGCATTGCTGCGAAGAGGGGGCCGACAAAGACAGAAGAGTCGCCACCATTCGTTATTTATTCGAAAGAGGGAAAGGAAACGATCATAGAAAACCTAAGAAAAAGGGAAAAGACAAGGTCATCTCAACCAAATCTTAGGTTCGGGAGTCGGTAACGCAAGGGGAAGGTATGAGCACCCCTCACATCCGTTGTACTCAACGGGATCCACGCTTGTTGTCTAAACCTATGGGATCCAAGACATCACCGTCTTGTGCCTACGTATCCTCGTCTGATATGAGAAATCAGACCAAACGTAGTTCGGGCTGACACGACCACCGATTGGTTCAAGTGTTTTAACTGAGTAGGGTTAAACCCTCGTTCTAGCAGTTAGGTGTATTGCTGCTCGACCATTGGAGACTTAGGTGTTACCTGTTTGTGGTATAACCAAGACTTAATACACTCTTTTTGAAGATAATTTTCAAACAATCCTGAAGGATAAAAAGGTTTGATGATTTGTTTTGTGTTTTTTATGATGAAGTGAATTGAGTTAAATTTGTAACTCGTTGTCACACCCCCATTTTCACCTTTAGCCTTTATACCCTACATTCACCATATCGTACATCGTTCTATTGCATATCGAGCATGTGGGTTCACAAGGTACGGATTAGATCGTTTTGTTATTTTTCGTTTTTAAATAAGATAAATTTCCTATTATGGAATGCATGGAAGAAAAGGTTCATCACCTAAGGTTTGATCTAAGTTGGAAAGTCTACTCATGTAGATTACTTCAAGAAGAAGTTACTTGAAAATATTGGGATATTCAAGATAAATATTCCTAATGAACATGAAATGCAAGGCCAAATCCAAGTTTGCTTCATCCAATTTTGTTTCAAATTCTTGGTCAAATGGAGTTCAAATTTGCAAAACGTGAGTCAAGATTACAAGTGCATAATTCAAGACTTCATCCATTTCAAGTTTAATGATGTTAGGGAAACCCATCATGAATTCAAGATTGGAAGCAAGAATATTACAAAGAGAAATTTCATGACATTTGCAAAAGTGTCACATTTGTTACAAAGTTTCAAGCTCTTGGTAATGCTTAGAAAATTAAGCTACTCCTAGTCTTAATCCAAGCTTCTAATTAATTTCATGCTATGGAATCTTTCATTCCCCAACAAGTTTACATGTCCAACATTATGCTTGCAAACATCCAAAGAAAATATTTAAGAGCTAACTCAATATTGCAATGTTTCAAGATCAAGATTATGCATGCTTATTCATGAGCAATATGAAGGTAATCCAAAATAGCCCCCATGCAAGAAGTAACAAGTTGTCTCATGTCACAAAATATACATGTCACGAGACCAAGGGAATAGCATATGATAATGCATCTAAAAATCAGAATTTCAAAATGCTGTCAAAAGGGTAGTAGCATTGACCACAAGAGTTGTCCAACCACAAGCCAACAAAATGGGTGCAAGGCACAAAGTACTGCAGAAAAAAAACAGCATAGGCAAAGTGCAGCAGCAAAAATGCAGCATAGCCTCTTACATGGAAATGGAAAGAAAGAGAGTGACATGAGAAAAGGTGGTAAGAGACATTACCCCATGAAAAAATCTGATATGTGGGGAGAAGAGAAAAACCTATAGTGGAAGAGATAAGAAGGAGGGGGCTGTAAACAAAGGATTCACTCTTTACACATTCAACACTACTGCACATTGCAAAAACCAGAAAATAGAGAGAGCAAGAGAAACCTTAAAAACTAGAAAAATAGAAAGGAAGAAAAACCAGAAAAAAAGAGTGACATAGAAGCACAAGAGGACCATTGAGAAGTAGAACCTTCACAACATAGAGTGAAGAGTGGAGAGCACCTCCAACAAAAATCAGTGGAGGACTTGCAAGAAAGATAGAAAGCTCTTGGGTATCCATTTCAAACCTTTCTCTCTTTACTTTTTGCTTTTATATTCATTTTACTTCCTCTTTTATGTGAATATCATGTAAGGTTATAAGGGGACCAAGAAACTGTTTTTAAGAACCAATAGAAAGGAAAGAAAACCACAAAAGACAGCAAAAAACAGCAAAATATTGCATTTTTGGCTTCAGGTCGCGGCGCGAACATGCAAAAAACAGATTATTCACTTTTCTCAGTTCGCGGCGCGAACATGCGAAAAATAGAATGTTCACTTTTCTCAGTTTGTGGCGCGAACTGATCAGTTTGTTTACTTTTTTTTGCTGTTTTTACCTTAAAAAAAAAATTTCAAGGAGTTCGCCGTTTTTTTTGTATGTCTCAATTTTTTTAGCCGACTAACCCCATATGTTTGTATGATTTTAGTGTGGATATTGCTATTGTCCTTGTTGACTTCTGGATTTCAAAAATAAACTCTCAATTTTATCGAGCCATTTTCGACCATGTAAATCGGTTGCCTTGTGCACCTCCATCGACCTTGTCCGTATCGCTTCAAATACATCTTTACAAACAATAAACCTTGATCCAACGTCAAGTGGTTCTCTTTTCTCATAAAAATCCAAAACACAATAAAATATACGATTAGAATTATGCACTATGAACTTTAAAGTGGTGGAGAAGGAATGAGAATGAAATCCTCTTACACTCATTCCGAATGTTTTGAATACAAGGCGCTTGACTTGGTTATTCGAGACATTCATCTCTATCCAAAGTCTTTTGTATAATCCTAGTCAAGAATAAATTCTTCCCTAAGAAAAACCTAAAAACAATATCAACTCATCAAACTTCTTTTGCCTTAGGGCGTCAATCCAAAAACCCTTTTTCAAGGTATAAAATCAACCAATACACAATTATTTCTTAAGTGGCCGAACTACGGCTGCTCTGATTTCTCACACATGTTGAGAATACGTAGGCATAGGATTGCGATGATCCTAGCGAGCACAATTTTCTTTCTTTCCCATCTTTAATCATCCATACCTTTTACCCAAGGACATGTTACGCCCGTTCTACCGCAAACAGGTAATGCATAAGACTCCAAGAGCGAGTCGCAATATACCTAACTGCTAGAATGCGCACGATAGCATCGTTCATCCAACATCCCGTTTTCCACCGTAGTTCTGTGAACTATGAATGCTCTGATTCTTCACTTCATACAAGTGAATATACATAGGCACAAGGGCCCCAATCCTTGGCGAGCACTCTAATAAACACCAACCCCTTTTTCTTTAAGTAAGCAAACTCTTAATAAAAATACCCATTCACGCGAAACAACCCAGAAGGTTCCCATCGAGTACGATGGATGCGAGGGGGTGCTAACACCTTCCCCTCCCATAACCGACTCCCGAACCCTAAGACTAGGTTGCGATGACCATGCTCTTTTACCAAAGGTTTTATCGCTATTTCCCTTTCCCTCCTTGGGATAAATAAAATCCGGTGGCGACTCTGCTGGGGACTTTTTCCTAAGCGAGTAAAGCCTAACCTAGGTTGTTTTTGTGTGTTTGGGTTCTTTCCTTTTTGCTTGTTTATCGCTTCCTTGTTTTTTTTTCAATTGTATCTCACCATGTTAGGTTTCATTGGTTCTTGGTATGGATTGGAAACTTTGGTTGTAAACTTGAGGGAAAGACTCTATACCCGAGTGTAGAGTGTTAAAATTGAGATAGGAGAGGTTGAGTAGTATGGGCTTCCGAGATGCTCATCCCGTGATAGTCGATACGAGAGCTTCGCTTAGAGTAGATTCATTTGAGAATGATGAGAACCATCAAGCTCTTGGCGTGTTTGATCAACGTTTTCTCAAGAATCCATTACTCTAAGGACCTTTTAGAACCCTAAACCTTTGGCCAACTAAGATTGATGGTCACATAGTATGGGTCCTCGAGAAGCTCTTCTTGTGAGGATCGATACGAATACCTCGTTCAGAAGAGACTTTCTTGATGGTTTGTTTCCTGGCAATGACTGACATACGTAACAAACAGTCAAGGAAGTCCCTGACTCTGAAATCCTTGTCTAGAACCCAATGTCGATGTGTCTCGTAGTATGGGTCCCTGAGAAGTTCTTCTCGTGTGGGTCGATACGAGGACCTCACCCAAAAGAGATTCATGTGATGGAGTCATCCTCCGACATATTCATGTCATGTATGGTGAACAGTCATGTGGATCCATGACTTTGGGATCCCAATTGAACCTTAGATCACACCTGGTGAGAACCTTGTGTTACAATCAATTAACTTTTATCCTTGATCCGTACCTTTGATCCCGTGTGCTAAAATCAGATTAAGTACATTGCATCCAGTGCATTCAATCCATTTCATGTGCATTGCATCTGCATTCTGCATATCATTTCCCGAGAACCTCATACCCCCTTTTGTTTCTAACTAACTAGCTGATTTTCCGACACTTGCTCAGAACTGGCAACATGTCTCAGATTACTATGGGAGAGCTTCATAAAGGTCAAGAATTGTTAAAAGAGGAGGTCAAGCAACTGAAAACTCAGGTGAACTTGATTATGGAGATCCTGCAAACGCTGATGAGGAAGGAAAGTAACCTCGCACCAGTTGTTGCGCAAAAATGCTTAATCCTATGGAAGTACTTAAGTCCCCCTCAAGTCAAGAGATACCTCGTGAGCATGACCTACCACTTGGACCTATGAAGCGTACTTATCAACGACCATTACTTAATCCTCAGTCAAGTCCAAGGAATCAACCGCAAAGTAAGAATCCATATCCAAATCAACGTCAAAGCTCTGCCCAACGAGGCCCGAACAGACCAAGGAGGCTAGAGAAACACTTTGACCCAATTTCTATGTCGTACAGTTGACTCCTCCCTTTATTGCTCAGTAACTCTTTGGTCCAGCTAAGAGAACTTGGTCCTCCTCCAACACCTCCCCCTCTAGGCTATGATGCAAATGCCAGGTGTGTATTCCACTCTGGAGCGCCTGGACACACGATTAAGGATTGTAAAAGTTTGAAGTACCAAGTACAAGGGTTGATTGAGTCCAGATTGATTTCATTTACGCCTCAAGGCCTTCAAATTAACGTTAACCCTTCATCTGGTCGGGCAAGTTCATCAATTTCTGGCATGGAAGAAAATTCTGAAAGTGGGCATGGAAAAGGTTATCATAGTGGTCCCAATGAGCAAGAAGGCTAGCATAACCGCGAGTCAAGAAAGAAAAAGCTCAGTACCCAATGCCGGCAATTTTTATATCTTGTCTTGTCTAAGCATTTGTAATTTATTTCCCGTCATTTGCTACTTGTTTTTAAACATTGTTTTATTTTGAATGGTAATGTTAATGAAGTAATCATGCTTTTTGAATTAATCATGTCGCATTCGCTCATCTTTTCTTCACTTACAACAACAACAAAAATGAGAGAAAAAATATAAAAAAAGGGTTTCATCTACCTCTCGTCCACTTATTTTATCAAACCTTTGTTTTAACAAAAATTGGAGGGAGGATGACGAAAACGAAATACCCATAATTGCAGTTGTATGCTTTCGGATAAAATCCTGCTAATGATGTACAAGCATTGTTTCAAATCCCCTAAACACCGGAAATATAAGGAGTTAGTCCCTAGTAAACCACTTTGAGCCTAGAAGTAGGAGTTTCCTTCAGATTTAAACCCTTATGATAAACCTGGGGCATGGGTAGTGTTTAGTTAATCTGGTTGCACGTTCAGTCGCAAGATGAAATCCTTGTTATGGCATTTGTTCTTCAACGACCAACAACTTGGCAGTCACAAGCCTTTCAAAAAATATATATGTTAAAAGAAAAGCCCGCTAAGTTGAACACCTAAAGAGGCAACTTAGGCAAAATTTAGGGATCAGAAAAACAAAATCAAAAGAGGTCCTCAAACCCTCAACAAAAACAAAATAAGATTCAGTGGCTACTCAAATCAAAAAGGGTCACTAACATCCATCAAAACCAAATAAGGTGGCTGCCACGTCAAACGAACCTTGAACCGTCAAGCTTACACTGTCAAGATAAGCACAGGTGGAATTAGCTGAACATAGGACTGAAGATCATCACGAAGAAAGGGTGGGGACAAATAATACTTTGAGCCTTATATCCTTTGTTTCTATAACCGTGAACCAGACCATGTTACAACCCTTAAAAAGACCTAATTGAAGCAGGGTTTATTCTGAAAGCATGCTACAGTAAGGTTGCGTAAGCTGACTCCCCACATATTTGCTAATCTTTAGTATTGGTGTCATATTCTTGCTAAATTTTTCACACACCAATAAATCAACACTACGTTTGGATTAATGGTCCATTCGTCACACACTTCCACATCATTCCTAATAAAATGATCTTTCAAATTTGCATGAGAATCGCATTAAAATTACCATTTGTGAATAAACAATTTGAATTGCAAGTCGGCACTTGACATCAAGGAAAGGCTAACAAAGAGTAATCAAAGAGGATTTGACCGTTCATCAAAATTGACCAGAATCAAAAGCACCTTATGGTCCTGTGGATCAGGGGCATTGGCATCCAATGATGGTGAAATAGGCTAGTCTAAAGCAATCCCCCAAGCATCATTTGATTAGGGGAAGAGTCATGCAAAAATTGGTTGATCAGAAGAGAATCATCACAAGACTCTACCAACTAGGGGCAGGTCATTCGAAGGTTCTTTGATTAAAAGAAAAGTCCTTCCAATGCTCAATCAGCGCAGGTTGAATCGCTTCAACGGTCATTCTGGGGGCAAGCTACTTCAAGAGTACGTCGAGGCCCATCACTCCAAGAGTTGGTTAATCAAGGACTAACCTCTTCATCACGCAAGATTCTGAGGCAAGTCATCTCGAGGTCATATCATGACGAGCTACCTCCAATCTCTCTTTTAAGGAGAAATTCTCCAGAGACCCTTTCAGACTGGGGCAAGTTGAACTAAAACTGGGGCAATTCCTCTCCGTGTTTCAAAGGAAAATCCTCCAAAGACCCTCAGACTAGGGCAAGCTCTTTCCATGCCTTTAAGCTTATCAAGCAAGCTCTTTCGAGTTCAAGATGAGTGTTGGGGAATCATGCTATTAGCCCACCCGACCAAATCACCCTTTTCTTTAGCCAACTTTCAGACTCTGGTTCCCGTTTGGTAGTCAATTTTCATTTCAAAGTCTAGTTATTGTCTGGAAAACCATAAAAATAGTTCCCATTTGACAATAAAACAAGGAGTCAGTTTATGGCCTAACCACTTAACCCTTTTGCCACCAATTCTAGTATGGTAATTCACCTTCAGAGCCCAACCATATTTGGCACGACCCTCACCCGTAATCACCATGTCCTTGCATCCCCGACATTTTTGCATACATCCTGCATTTTTACATACGTGCTTAGCCGGTCGTTCTCAAAGATACAAATTTCCTGTGGACATCCTAGTAGGATCCTTTAAGAGTGTTATCCCTTCACTTACCTTTCGTAAGTCCATTTTGAGATGTCTTCTCACCTTACCTTTCGTAAGGGATTTCATGGCCTTTCGCATGAAATCTTATCCTTTCGCTTCCCTTTCATAAGCGTTCTCTCGCTGTCTTTTACATGCGACAAAACTTTGTGTTGGGTATCTTCGATCAATTTTGATGCTTGATGCCTGTGTGGCCAAGAACTGAATGGTCGCCATACTTAAAGAATATCATCTCCGCCGTTGTGCCTGTGAGGTCAAATGATGTTCTGATACCCTTTTCAAAATCCCTCTGCCTTTGCAAGAGGATGGTTATTACCCTTCACTTACCTTTTGTAAGTCTTTCCGTGTCCTTTCCACGAAGTATCTCCTCTCTGCCTTTCGCATAGGAGTCGCCTTACCGTACGTAAGAGATTTCATGGCCTTTCGCATGAAATCTTATCCTTTCGCTTCCCTTTCGTAAGCGTTTTCTCGTTGTCTTTTACATGCAACAAAGCTTTGTGTTGGGTATCTTCGATCAATTTGGATGCTTGATGCCTGTGTGGCCAAGAGCTTAATGGTCGCCATACTTAAAGAATATCATCTCCTTTGTTGTGCCTGTGAGGTCAAATGATGTTCTGATACCCTTTCCAAGTTTCCTCTACCTTTTGCAAGAGGATGGTTATTTCCCTCAACTTACCTTTTGTGAGTCTTTTTGTGTCTCTTTCACGAAATATCTTCACCTTGCCTTTCGCAACAGATTTAACTAACCTTTAGTAAGACCCACCGTGCCTTTTGTACAGGTTCTTGTCAGCTTACCTTTTGTGAGTATCTTCTCTACCTTTTGTGGAAGGAATTTTTCTCCTAACCTTTTGTTCAGGGGTCTGTTCTGCCTTTTGCAGAAGAAAGTATGATCGTCCTCTCTTGAGGGAGTTTCCTATCTACCTTTTGTAGAAGGAATTATCTCCAAACCTTTTGTTCTGGAGTCCTATTTACCTTTTGTAAAAGGAAATTTTTCTCCTAACCTTTTGTTATGGAGTCCTTTCTGCCGTGATAGAAGGAAATACGATCATATTCTCCCGAGGGGGTCTCTGCTATTTTATGTAGAAGGAGTTACTATTTCTCCAAACCTTTTGTTTCGGAGTCCTTTCTACCTTTTGTAGAAGGAATATTTCTTCTAACCTTTTGTTCTGGAGTCCTCTCTACCTTTTGTAGAAGGAATATTTTTCTCCTAACCTTTTGTTCAGGAGTCCTCCTTGCCTTTTGTAAGAGGAAAACCGTTTATTTTGGAGTCCTCTCTACCTTTCGTAGAAGGAATATCTCATATTCAGTTATTTTTAGAGTCCTCTCTACCTTTCGTAGAAGGAATATTTCATTACAGTTATTTTTAGAGTCCTCTCTACCTTTCGTATAAGGAATATCTCATAATCCCTTATTTTTCGAGTCCTCTCTACCTTTCGTAGAAGGAATATCTCACAGTCCCTTATTTTTTGAGTCATCTCTACCTTTCGTAGAAGGAATATCTCACAATCCTTTATTTTTTAGAGTCCTCTCTACCTTTCGTAGAAGGAATATCTCACAATCCTTTATTTTTAGGAGTCCTCTCTACCTTTCGTAGAAGGAATATCTCATAATCCCTTATTTTTAGAGTCCTCTCTACCTTTCATAGAAGAAATATCTCGCAACGTTTTATTTTTGAGTCCTCTCTATCTTTCGTAGAAGGAATATCTCACATTCGTTTATTTTAGAGTCCTGTCTACCTTTCGTAGAAGGAATATCTCGTAATCTTTTATTTTTAGAGTCCTATCTATCTTTCGTAGAAGGAATATCTCATAATCGGTTATTTTTAGAGTCCTCTCTACCTTTCGTAGAAGGAATATCTCACAGTTATTTTTAGAGTCCTCTCTACCTTTCGTAGTAGGAATATCTCGTCGTTTTATTTTGGAGTCCTCTCTACCTTTCGTAGAAGGAATATCTCATAATACCTTATTTTCCGAGTCCTCTCTACCTTTTTTAGAAGGAATATCTCGTCGTTTTATTTTGGAGTCCTCTCTACCTTTCGTAGAAGGAATATCTCATAATCAGTTATTTTTAGAGCCCTTTCTATCTTTCGTAGAAGGAATATCTCACAGTCATTTTATTTTGGATTCCTCTCTACCTTTCGTAGAAGGAATATCTCATAATCAGTTATTTTTAGAGTCCTCTCTACCTTTCGTAGAAGGAATGTCTCACAGTCGTTTTATTTTAGAGTCCTCTCTATCTTTCGTAGAAGGAATATCTTGCAATCGTTTATTTTAGAGTCCTCTCTACCTTTCGTAGAAGGAGTATCTCACAGTCATTTATTTTCGAGTCTTCTCTATCTTTTGTAGAAGGAATATCTACTAGCCAATTTTTGATTCCCTATTATGAGACATCTCTTTGACTCTTTGCAGAAGGAGTTTTAGGTAACTTGTTTGTAGTATAACTTATCCTCTTGGAATTCTATAGGAGTCCTCCTCTTCCGGCTAGCAAAGCACTCATGTTCATTCCGCATTACATCTCAAGCATATCATTATCTCCTTCATACCCCTTCTTCAATAACAAGACACCTTTTTCAAGCCATCTCATTGACTGTCTACTTTCACCCCACACCTCTCCAGTTGAAAATCCCAGGTATTCTAGTATTTAATTCTCTTCTACCATGAATGTTCGAGCACCTTTATCCTCCAGACGTTCAGGTCCAAGAGGATTAAATAGGGGCAGCTGTCACACCCTCATTTTCACCTTTAGCCTTTATACCCTACATTCACCATATCATACATTGTTCAATTGCATATCGAGCATATGGATTCACAAGGTACGGATTGGATCGTTTTGTTATTTTCCGTTTTTAAATAAGATAAATTTCCTATCATGGAATGCATGGAAGAAAAGGTTCATCACCTAAGGTTTGATCTAAGTTGGAAAGTCTACTCATGTAGATTAATTCAAGAAGAAGTTACTTGAAAATATTGGGATATTCAAGATAAATATTCCTAATGAACATGAAATGCAAGGCCAAATCCAAGTTTGCTTCATCCAATTTTGTTTCAAATTCTTGGTCAAATGGAGTTCAAATTTGCAAAACGTGAGTCAAGATTACAAGTGCATAATTCAAGACTTCATCCATTTCAAGTTTAATGATGTTAGGGAAACCCATCATGAATTCAAGATTGGAAGCAAGAATATTACAAAGAGAAATTTCATGACATTTGCAAAAGTGTCACATTTGTTACAAAGTTTCAAGCTCTTGGTAATGCTTAGAAAATTAAGCTACTCCTAGTCTTAATCCAAGCTTCTAATTAATTTTATGCTATGGAACCTTTCATTCCCCAACAAGTTTACATGTCCAACATTATGCTTGCAAACATCCAAAGAAAATATTTAAGAGCTAACTCAACATTGCAATGTTTCAAGATCAAGATTATGCATGCTTATTCATGAGCAATATGAAGGTAATCCAAAATAGCCCTCATGCAAGAAGTAACAAGTTGCCTCATGTCACAAAATATACATGTCACAAGACCAAGGGAATAGCATATGATAATGTATCTAAAAATCAGAATTTCAAAATGCTGTCAAAAGGGTAGTAGCATTGACCACAAGAGTTGTCCAAGCACAAGCCAACAAAATGGGTGCAAGGCACAAAGTGCTGCAGAAAAAAAACAGCATAGGCAAAGTGCAGCAGCAAAATGCAGCATAGCCTCTTACATGGAAATGGAAAGAAAGAGAGTGACATGAGAAAAGGTGGTAATAGACATTACCCCATGAAAAAATCTGATATGTGGGGAGAAGAGAAAACCCTATAGTGGAAGAGATAAGAAGGAGGGGGCTGTAAACAAAGGATTCACTCTTTACACATTCAACACTACTACACATTGCAAAAACCAGAAAATAGAGAGAGCAAGAGAAACCTTAAAAACTAGAAAAATAGAAAGGAAGAAAAACCAGAAAAAAAGAGTGACATAGAAGCACAAGAGGACCATTGAGAAGTAGAACCTTCACAACATAGAGTGAAGAGTGGAAAGCACCTCCAACAAAAATCAGTGGAGGACTTGCAAGAAAGATAGAAAGCTCTTGGGTATCCATTTCAAACCTTTCTCTCTTTACCTTTTGCTTTTATATTCATTTTAATTCCTCTTTTATGTGTATATCATGTAAGGTTCTAAGGGGACCAAGAAACTATTTTTAAGAACCAATAGAAAGGAAAGAAAACCACAAAAGACAGCAAAAAACAGCAAAATATTGCATTTTTCGCTTCAGGTCGCGGCGCAACCCATGTTCGCTGCGCGAACATGCAAAAATCATAATGAAAACTTTCCCAGTTCGAAGCGCGAACATGCAAAAAACAGAATGTTCACTTTTCTCAGTTCGCGGCGCGAACTGATCAGTTTGTTTACTTTTTTTTTGCTGTTTTTACCTTAAAAATTTTTTTTCAAGGAGTTCGCTGTTTTTTTTAGCCGACTAACCCCATATGTTTGTATGATTTTAGTGTGGATATTGCTATTGTCCTTGTTGACTTCTAGATTCCAAAAACCATTTTCAAAAACAAACTCTCGATTTTATCGAGCCATTTTTGACCATGTAAGTCGGTTGCCTTGTGCACCGCCATCGACCTTATCCGTATCGCTTCAAATACATCTTTACAAACAATAAACCTTGATCCAACGTCAAGTGGTTCTCTTTTCTCATAAAAATCCAAAACACAATAAAATATATGATTAGAATTATGCACTATGAACTTTAAAGTGGTGGAGAAGGAATGAGAATGGAATCCTCTTACACTCATTCCCAATGTTTTGAATACAAGGCGCTCGACTTGGTTATTCGAGACATTCATCTCTATCCAAAGTTTTTTGTATAATCCTAGTCAAGAATAAATTCTTCCCTAAGAAAAACCTAAAAACAATATCAACTCATCAAACTTCTTTTGCCTTAGGGCGTCAATCCAAAAACCCTTTTTCAAGGTATAAAATTAACCAATACACAATTATTTCTTAAGTGGCCGGACTACGGCTGCTCTGATTTCTCACACATATTGAGAATACGTAGGCATAGGATTGCGATGATCCTAGCGAGCACAATTTTATTTCTTTCCCATCTTTAATCATCCATACCTTTTACCCAAGGACATGTTACGTCCGTTCTACCGCAAACAGGTAACGCATAAGACTCCAAGAGCGAGCCACAATATACCTAACTGCTAGAATGCGCACGATAGCATCGTCCATCCAACATCCCGTTTTCCACCGTAGTTCCGTGAACTACGAATGCTCTGATTCTTCACTTCATACAAGTGAATATACGTAGGCACAAGGGCCCCAATCCTTGGTGAGCACTCTAATAAACACTAACCCCTTTTTCTTTAAGCAAGCAAACTCTTAATAAAAATACTCATTCACGCGAAACAACCTAGAAGGTTTCCATCGAGTACGATGGATGCGAGGGGGTGCTAACACCTTCCCCTCGCATAACCGACTCCTGAACCCTAAGACTTGGTTGTGATGACCATGCTCTTTTGCCAAAGGTTTTATCTCTATTTCCCTTTCCCTCCTTGGGATAAATAAAATCCGGTGGCGACTCTGTGTCATTTTTCGCGTAGCGACACTCGTGTTGCACTAAAGACTATGACTTGAGAGCGAATGTGTCGCATATCGCCCTAAGGGCATACGGTAATCACTTTAGACAGATTGAGAGGAGGCCCCCCAACTATCATTCCTCAAGTACTTAAGGCTCATAGTGTACAACATTTATTACCCTTATTAAGTGTCTTAAGATGTTTAGGAGATGAGAAGAGAAGACACAAACTCTAAGGGGAAACTAACCAACCCTAATGTTATCATGCACAATGCTCCTAAAGTTGGGATTGAAAGGAGAAGATTATATCCTAATGTTATCATGCAAAGGATTGAACACCTAATGTCTCTCCTACTCCCATATTAAACAGAGGGACTAGGAACCTTAAGGGATCATGGCAAGAGATCAAGTAAACAACAGATAATCCAATCACAGATGAAATGAGGAATGAGAAGAAATTGACTTAAACAAGTCAAAGCAATGCAAACATGATATGCAAAGATTCAAAGATGGGATATGAGAATCAAATGATGCAACAAAGACAAATGATCAAAACAAGTTAACTTAAACAAGTAAAAAAGAATGAGATGAAATGGGAGAAGTTTCAACTCCTACAACCATTCAAACATCAATCACTTAAACAAAATGCCAAACACAAAGCAAAGGAAAAATCCATGATCAAAGAGAAGATGGGAGAAAGAAACTTAGGGCAGCAAGCATATGAGCATTATCTCAACCAAACATCCAACATTGATCATGCAAAAGAAATGAACAAACAGGTGCTAAAAGTGATTCATTATTCAAGACAAACTCAAAGTGCAAATATGGATACAAAATCATCTTGAATAAGAGGTAAACCACATGGGGAAGAAGTAAAACCAAGAGAGGAAAGCTCAAATCAAGGTTGGAAACAAGATACAAGCATCAACCAAGTCATGGCAAGTAGAGGAAACAAAGTTCCACCACCAAATCAACACTTAAAAACAAGTGGAAATGCCTAACTTCTAAGTGACTTGCAAAACAAGCTACACAAGTGTATGGCCTAAAATCAAAGAACCAGGACCTTAATCATGTTATAAACAAGCATCAAGACTCATAGGGTGCATGTGGGATCCATACAAGTCATTTCCCAAAGGAACTAGGTCAAACTAGTTTGTATGAACCTCTTCTAAGATGACTTGTCTTGCAAGCTTCATCAAAAATAGGAGAATTGTTCAATAAATCTCAAATAAAAAGCACAAAGCAACCAAGTCTAAGGGAAAACAGAATCCAAAGCTTCAAGGTCAAACTCGTCTCTAGGCATCACCAAATAAATTGATTATTAAGGGTGCTCCACCTCATCGAGCATAAATCGAGGCGCAACAAAAACCAATTCAAAACTAAATAAAACTGATCAACCATGACCCGAACCAGCCCTCAAAACTCTTTCAATCCATCACCTAAGTGGGATAAAACGTTTGGTCATAGGGGGTATTTCAATGAAGGTCAATGGCCATGATCAAGCTAGGGTATACACCATAAAACACTTTGAAAATTAAATTCCAAATAAAATATCAAAACAAATGGAAAATGAAAATAAAAATATTGGAAAATTAACTAAGATTTCAAGGTGTTAGAAAAATATTTTTTGGGAATTTTATGATGATTGGAGCTGTTTTTAAAAATATAAAATGAAAATAGAATATAAAGTGAAATAAAATGAGACAAGGCAAGGAGGGGGTGTATCCAGTAATACCAGAAATAAACTACAACCAGTTATCATGCACGCTGGGCCAAATAACATGGGGCGTGGATAGGAAAAGAGGCCCAAACGACCCAAGGACCCAGGATTAATGAAACTCTGTTTCATTAATCCTATGTGGCGTCAATATAACACATGGCATGAGTCAAACGAATTAGGGCAAGCCAACGAACGAGGTCAAACGTTCAAACCCAAGCCACATCAGACTGGCCTGAAACACAACCAGACGCTGAAGCTAGGGCTCCAGTCGTCTTCTCCGGCGAGCTCGCCAGAGCTCAAAGGAAAAACCTCTATAAAAATGGCGAATTCTGGTATGGTTCGAAAGCTGAGACTACAAGGAGTATGAATCCAACCACCATTTCTTAAAAAGGTTCTTAAATAGAGAGAATCGAAGCTTGAAATTCAGGATGCACATTCTGAAACTTCATTAAACAGCCACCGAAACATATCAAACATGGCCTACTTCACGTGGAGCATCAAATGCAACCCAAAATGTCCTAAATATGTGCCTAGAATGGGAGAAATAAGTTGAGGAAAATATCTAACGGAGAAGTTCCGTTGACCCTTCAAATGGCAAGAAAGCTTTAGCCTCACCTTTTCAATCTCTTCCCTGAGCCTCTGTGAAGGAGAACTGAGAATTAGTTTGGTGCAAAACCCAGTGTAGAGCAAGATTCGAAGAAAATGAAATTTGAGGAAATTTGGAGTGCTCTCTCTTCCTCTCACGCAACTAGCCCATTCTCAGCATTTAGGGCAAAAATTTGACTCTTATATGATGGGTTTGTAGTCATCATGCAGGCCCATGCTACTTCATTTGAGTGATTTCAAAAAAATGGCCAAAAACTTCAATTTTCACGTACACACGGGTTCAACTCCTTTCACTCCCTTTTGGTCAGCAAAAATGAAATATGGGATGTATGGAAAACAATGGTACGGATTTGGTTCATGGAGAATAAAGTTGTGTCAAGTTTCATGTCATGACTTTTAAGGTAAGAAACTTGAAAATGTGGCATGTAAATGGCATTCTTGTTGGTCCATTTGTGGTAAACCTCTTTGTGTCATATAAAGGTATAAAACAACTCAAAAATGGAGCAAGAGATGACTTGTAATGTAACTTACTTGAACCATGACCAAAAGTCAACATTTCACCTTTAAAATGGTCCACATGATCATATAATGCACCAAACTCCATGGATTTTGAGTTCATTGTGAAGTTGAGACACTTAGGCACAAGTTTCATGTTGATCAAAATTGGATTTGAGGTCCATAAAACCATGAAAATGAGCATTGAAACAAATGACCTATAATGAACTTTCCAAAAATGCCCTTGCCTTGTTAAGACCATAACTTGAGCTCCACATATGAGAATGAGTACTTATAGGAATCTTTGGAAAGATAAGACAATGAGGAACAACTTTCATGTTCACTTGAAGTTGAGGAGAAACTTTATTCTAGGTCAAAAATGCCTTGGAAGTGGGTTGACTTTAAGTTGATCAAAATTCTCTTCATTTGAGGACCCCAGCTTGTTGGTATCATAACTTGAGATGTACAAACTCAATGGATGAGTTCTTGTACTCAAAATAAATCTAAGAACATTCTATACAAGTCTCATGTTTTCATGAAAATGAAATTGAGCTTGCATCATAGGGAAAAGTGTCCTTGAAGTTAGGCACTAAAGAAGGGGATTTTACACTGAAATCATCTGAAACCCTAATTTAATAAATCTTTGAACTCTTGACTCTTCTTGATTTAATCTTATCATGACATCTTAGATGCTTCAATATGAATTCACATGACTTAAGTGACTTAGAATCAAGTTTTTTACCTTCTCAAGTCCACAGTTGACTTTGGGTTGACCAGATGAAACCCTAGTTCTATATCTTTTGAGTGTGGCTCCTGCAGATGAATTGAATGACTACTCAAGCTCCACAATGACCCCTAAGGTACTCAATGAGCTTTTTCACCATGCCTCAACCAAGAACAAGACCTTATGAATCCTTGAAAACCCTCTGATGACCCTCAGGATAGGAGGTGATACCAATACACAACCCTTTCCCCTCAAGGAGCTTTGAAACTTCCATTGTGATGATAAACACTTGATAGCCTGCACAAATGCCTTTTGCTTGAGCTTGAAACCATAGAGACCCTCCTCTTGAATGGCATAATACACCTCTTGATCCCCTTTTAAAAACAATGATATGCCAATGCAAATGCTAAAATGAAATGAAATAATAAGCCAAGTACAAGAAAAGGTTGGTCAAATTTTAGGGTACAACACCACCGATCTTAGTACCTCCGGTTCCTGGTAGGCCTTTAATCATGTATCTCATTGTTCTCGATGAATCAATGGGATATGTCTTAGGTCAGCATGATGACCTTGGCAGGAAAGAACATGCAATTTATTATCTAAGTAAGAAGTTCAATGATTGTGAGACTAGATACTCACTATTAGAGAAAACTTGTTATGCTCTGACTTGGGCTGCTCGACGCCTGAGACAATACATGATTTTCCGTATTACTCTATTGATATCCAAGATAGATCCGATAAAGTATATTTTCGAAAAGCCTGTTGTCTCTGGACGGATTGCTTGGTGGAAAATGTTGTTGACTGAGTATGAGATCCAACATGTTACCCATAAAGCAATAAAAGGGAGTGTCTTGTCTGACTACCTTACTCATCAGCCAGTGGAAGGATATCAACAGATGAAGTTTGACTTTCCCGACAAGGATTTTCTGTTCATCAGAGATTATGAGACTCTAGACTCTGATATAGTACAAGAACCAGGGGCACGATGGATGCTCTTGTTTGACGGTGCTGCCAATGCTAAAGGTCGTGGAATTGGTGTTATCCTCATCTCTTCGACTGGTTTTCATCTTCCCTTCACCGCCAGATTATGCTTTAAATGCACCAACAATATGGCTGAGTACGAAGCGTGTTGTCACATCGCTACGAAGAGCTGGCGACTCTACTAGGGACGTCCCCCCATCCCCTATGCGAGTCAATCCTAGTGCTTGTGTGTTTTATCTTTGGGTGTGTATATATGTGCATTATGTGTTGCATTTGCATTTTTGTTGCATTATTGTATTTTACTTTCAGCATTGTTATTTATCATTATTGTTGTGCTGTGGGGGGGGATGTTCCATTGAGTGATAAGCCAAAACCCAGGCTTAAGGATACATATAGCATTAGAGTGGATAGTAGTGTTGGTCCTGTATGCTTTCACATGCATTAGTCCTCACGAAATTTGCGTTCAGACGAGGTTTTCTTTGAAGACATCTCTTTTACTGACGTTCTTGGTGAAACTTTCAGTGAACACCGGAGGTACCAAGGATACAACGGAGATGAGGAGGCCCTTGAAGTTCTTTTACCTGTTACTCTTCTTGCAGCCATGATGGTTGAGTTCGAAGAGAGAATAAAGAGAGGTATGGATTGATGATGATTTGCAAGGTAAGAGAAGATGTTTTGAATGTGTTAAGAGTTTTACCCTTTTTGTAGAAGCTAGATAGGTTTTGGGGAGAGGAGAATGATGTAGTGTAGGTGTAATGTAGAGTCAATTACAATGCAAAAAGTAATGATAGACAATTAATTAGTCATAAAAATTGAAATCATGGGGATTTTGAACGGTTTTCAAAATAATTTGACAGTTTTCGCGCGATGCGTCGACCGCTCCTTTGTATGCGTCGACGCATACTGTGTTAAAATTGCCAGGTTCAAAAATCAATAGGTATGCATCGACCGGTAGGTCGACCTGAGCATACCCGGACAAAATTTCAATTTTGGGGACATTTTTGTGAGTCTACCGCACCCTGTTTGGGTCGACTCATGTAGACAAAACATGCAAATTTCATATTTATGAACATATAAGCAAAAAAGATGCATAAATAACCAGCCACAACAAACTTCAAGCAATCAAATAGGCAAGATACATATGTTATGACATATATGAGACATATAACACACAATTGAAAACATTTTGTGTGAACATAAAAATCGAGAAAGAGAGAGAGTTAAGGATGCCGAGAGTAGCTTGATGCATATATGCTTATACTTTCAACATCTTCCATTTGTTAGATATTCGATGACCAAAGTAGGTATAAACAGAGATGAATAAAATATGTGCAAGAAGTATTACTAAACACGATCCGGAATGTCGAGAATACCAAGTTCTCGTCGGATATGAAAGAAAGGTTCAGTAGCAAGCGGTTTTGTGAATATATCTGCTAGTTGATTTGTAGTGTCAACGTGTTCAAAAACAACATCTCCTTTCTCCACATGATCCCGAAGAAAATGGTGTTGAATTTCGATATGTTTAGTAGGTGAATGCAGCACGGGATTCTTGGTAAGATTAATTGCACTAGTATTGTCATAAAAGATCGAAATATGCTCGAGTTTGAGGTTAAAATCTAACAAATCTTGCTTAAGCCATAAGACTTGAGCGTAACAACTGCAGGCGGCAATGTATTCCGCTTTGGTAGTTGACAAGGCAACAGAAACCTGTTTCTTACTATGCCAACTAACCAAAGAGTTTGAAAATAGGTGACACGTACCACTAGTACTTTTCCTATCCGATTTGCACCCGGCGAAATCGGAATTGGAGAATCCAACCAAGGAACAATTGTTTCCTTTGGAATTCCATAGCCCATACTTTGGAGTACCTGAAAGGTATCGAAGTATGCGCTTAACAGCTTTTAAATCGGACGTTATCACTTCAAACAGTCCATAATGCACATCAAAGATTGTTGTGTGTGATTGTTGTGGTATGAAATGTAGAAGATGAAGATGATGGGAACTAATGGCACCTCTTTCACTTTTCTTGTTTTTCAAATGATTCAATTGTTTCTATTGTTGAAAATAAGCAAGTTTCTATTTATAGCATGCCAGAAATAACAGACAAAACCACTTTTCAAAATAAGTGTAAAGACCAGAATTATGCAGTAAAACAGCGAATAGTCAACCATACAAAAAGGAGTGGTCCACCGGAACTCTTCAGACAGAACAAATTATGCAAAGTAACAGGCTATGCATCGATGTAAATTATGTATTTTTAGACAAATAGAAATGTTATCAGTATGCCTCGACCCGTGGAAAATGCACTTTGCAGACACCTTTTATGAGTCGACCGGAGCAGATGAGCAGTCGACTCAAAGATCTGATTTTTACAAAAATGCCAATTTTTCTATTTTTGACTCTTTTAGATGCGACCTTTAACATACCAAATATGTTTAACTCATATGACGACACTCAATGCAATACTCAAGATGTTTGATGCAAGCAAATGAGATATGTAGGAAAAGGCAATCACTTCTTCCATGCGCTTGTGTTTTGACATCATCGAAACACACGTGTATAGTATATGAGGCTTTACCCTCACACACTCCCCCTTTTTGATGATGGCGAAATGTGTAAAACCAGCTTGGGTGATGTGCAGTATTAACCTCCCCCTTGCTTAATGCCCTTATTTGCGATGTCTTTTGTAAGTGCTCTTGATTGGCTGCATTTTGTGGCAAAACATTAGAGTGTGCATGTATGTCATACTGGTTGTTAGAACATACTTAATGATGTGTGTACAGGGTAAGTTAACTATAAGTTAACTTAGTTAAGCTGAATGTCATACAGAATGTCATAACACTAAACATATGACATCCAGCGGGCAAGGTTGTTTTTCTGGTATCTATAAACCAGGAAACAGAATAGGAGCTCAAGCTGGATATCAGGAGACTTTCTAGAAGCCCTAGGCGAACTAGAATAACCCTGAATTAAGTGTCAAGTGTGCAGATCATTGAAAATAGGTTTGTTATGAATAAAACCTAATTGATGCACCAAGGCCCAAAAGGACTGACAACTGCTATAAAGATCAGAAGATGCAATCCAGAATAGCAGCTCTTGACAACAAAAGAAGAAAGAGTGCAGATTGTAGAGTCCTTGTAAGTGATGAAGGCTAGTCTTCATGTGTGAATTTTGTCTAGGAATACTTGTACTCCAAGCAATTCCCTGGTTGATGATTTGCATTGGATAGGTAGATTCTAGGTTTTGTCTCACTCAACACTACAAGAAAAAAGGAGATTTACGACACTTGAGTTGCGATAGTTATCACAAAACCGTCCTTATTCCTGGATTGCGACGGTTGTCACGACAGTTAGGGTCAACTGTCGTAGATTTTTTGCGACTGTTATCAAAAAACCGTCCTTATTCCTGGACTACGACGGTTTGAGCCAACCATCGCAAATTTTTTAGGCATGTTGTATAAAATAATGCGACAATTACCAAAGAACCGCCCTCTTTCCACACTCGTGACAGTTAATGTGAACTGTCGCAATTATTTTAGCCAATCATAATTACTATTTTTTTTATTCCTTTAACTTTCCACTTTTTTCTTTTCTAACCTTTTCAATTTTATTAATTAATTTAATAAATAATTATTATAATTATTATATAAATAGTTAACTTTTATTAAAATTAATTTTAGTGACAATGTTAATATATATATATATATATATATATATATATATATATATATATATATATATATATATATATATATATATATATATATATATATATATATATATATGTGTGTGTGTGTGTGTGTGTGTGTGTGTGTGTGTGTGTGTGTGTGTGTGTGTGTGTGTGTGTGTGTGTGTGTGTGTGTGTGTGTTTTATGGAGATTATAAATACATTACAAATTATAAATTATAGATTAAAAACAAGTTTAAGCTTTACAAAAATATTGAAATTTTTTTTTCAGAAAAACAACTTCATCGAAACTATTTATCGAGCAGAGTGAAACTTGTGGACTCCACCTTCTTCTTCTCGCAAACAATTTTCGAAAGATCCCAAAACCCTAAACTCAACCATCTTCAATTCGACCTTCAATTCCTTTTTAATCATTCCTTCATCTTTCAATTTCCCGATCTTCTCTTTCTCTCAAATTCTGTCACAAAACCCCTTCATGGATGTATCAGTGAAGACAGAATCAGAATCCACAACAGTTTGCTCAATCAGGCTCACGAATCTCTCGATGCTACAGGCGATAACACCTTCATGGATCTTCTCTTTCATAATCTTAGGTTCGGCTAGCACGTTACAATCCGGACTATCTTGATCAGTCTGTTTTGTGGACTGAGAGCAAGGACCAGGGTAGCGGCTACCTAGCTGTAAGGATGGTCAATAATATTCATCTCAACATGGACGCTTTTCATGGTGATAAAAATTCTGGAGGTGTACATGATGGCACCACTGTTGTCCTCTGGGACTGGAATTATGGTGATAACCAGCAGTGGAAGATCTTGCCTTACTGTGAGTTTTCTATCCATAATATAAATCAAAATCTCTTTTTCTGTGTATGCCTCAACAATTGTCTAATCATTTTTCATGTTTAACTGATTATACGTTGCAACACAGAGAAGTGATCAAACATCGAGGAATCCTCCCTCAAACCAATCCATGTCTATATGATCATTGTTCTTTCTAAATTAGTGAATACTGTATTTCTTTTGGAGTTTATGTTTGGTTGCAATTATGCTTCTTAGAAGCTATGCTTATTACCTCTGAATGCCTTCTCCTTACATTGTAGTTTTTTTGGTTCCCAAAGTTGTACTGGTTTCACAAGTATGCTGCCACTTTTATGATGACTTTTGCATATTTAAGGTACATTATGATTAATTACTATGTGATTTTTGAGGATTCATTGTGCTTGTTTGTTTTGTTCAATTGTGTATTATAGAAAGCTGCAGCCTTGAGAAATCACACTGATTTGAAAGTAGATAATATTTAACTGTTTCTATTTTGTGTTTATCAACATTAGTGTCATGTTTGAACGACTTACGAAGAATGGAAGTGAGTTTGAGAAAAAGACTAAGCAGCACATTAAGGAATATGCAGATGCTGGTTTGAGGACCTTGATATTAGCCTATCGCGAACTTGAGGAAGAAGAGTACACTCTTTTTAATAAAGAATTGATGGAAGCCAGGAGCTTAGTAAGTGCAGATCGAGAGCAAATTGTGGAGGACGTATTAGAAAAGATTGAAAAGGATTTAATTCTTCTGGGTGATACAGCAGTTAAAGACAAACTTCAAAATGGGGTATGTTACAACTAGTGATAAAGTTATCTATGCTCAGTTCTGAGCTATCTTTTTGAAGTTTGAACTAAGTGCGTTTAAAATTTTACAATCGCTTTTTGACATATAGGTTCCTGAATGTATTGATAAGCTAGCACAGGCAGGAATAAAGTTATGGGTTTTGACTGGTAATAAAATGGAGACAGCAATCACTGTCAGGTGAGTTCGTACTTATCAACAGTTTTGAAAATTCTGTCATAGTAAGATGAAGTCATCGGTATGATGATTTCGGCAAGAAATGAACCAAATTATCATTAGTTCAGACACTCGAGAAACCAAATCACTTGAGAAAATGGAAAATAAGTCTGATGCTGATGTGGTAAATATAATTATTGTTTTCCATGGAGCTTTGGCCTATTGGATATGTGATTGTGATGAAAGTTAATTGATTCTGCAAGCAATCAAGAAAAGTGTTGTTTGTCAATTAATGTAAGGAAAGGAATTAATTGGTGCATCAATTGAAAACATCGAGGCGTTAGCTCTAATAATTGATGGAAAGTCTCTGACATATGCACTAGAAGATGATGTAAAGGACTTGTTTCTCGCACTTGCAATTAGTTACACGTCTATTATATGATGTCGTACTTCTCCGAAGCAAAAAGCACTTGTATAATTTCTGTGACTTTATATGTGTACCCTTGTTTCTTGTTTCTTCCTATAATGCTGATTTGAACATGTTTAGTCTTTTTATTACAATAATGCAGGTTACTAGATTAGTAAAGATTAAAACAGGTTGTGCTACTCTTGCAATCGGCTATGGTGCAAATGATGTTGGAATGCTCCAAGAAGCAGATATTGGGGGTGGCAGATCATCCTCAAACTGTTATGTTGAGTAAGGTTTTAGAATCCAACATATCCTTGGGACAAGCCCATCACAACAAGTTAGAGGAATCAATTATTATAAGGCGGTGGATGGAGCTTCAACAATCTGTAAACCTCTTATTTGACAACAAATATGCTTCCAAAATAAGTGGGATGTATTTAAAAAAAATTCAACACTACCCCCCCCCCCCCTTTCTTGTAGTGATCTAATTGACATTACATCAGTGTGCAGTGATTTCACTGAATCATAACAAACATGTACAGTAGACCTACATTATTCCTGTTTGTACGGATTCCTTCTGACAAAGCATCATATGTTAAAAATGTGAATGTGAAGTTGAACACCAATGATGATTCTGTTTGTCATGTATATGTGTGTATTCAAGGCTGAATAATTTCTTTCTCCTAAAACTTGACTAACTATGCATTCCTCATTTCATACTTATATATAAGTGTGTGTGTGTGTGTGTGTGTGTGTGTGTGTGTGTGTGTGTGTGTGTTTGTGTGAATATTTGATTTATAAATGATTTTATTTCTTTGCATTATGCTCCTGCAGGTTGTCATTGATTCAGCCGCATCTCTTGATGACACAGGGCCTAGTGGTAATACTACGGGGAATAATAGTATGGATTCTTCCAGGGGATATGGTGCTCCTGTGAGACCATATTTTGATCGAAGTCCTGTGAGGCCATATTTTGATCAAAGTCCTGTGAGGCCTTATTTTGATCAAAGTTTTGTGAGGCCTTATTTTGATCAAAGTCCCGTGAGGCCATATGGGAGGATGTACAATAACCTTGATTATGAAAATGTGAGTATAGACTATATAGCTTCATTACTATTATTTGCATTGCTGAGAAAATCTGAGAAATTAATAGAAAACTGGAGAGATTCGAGAGAATCTGAAATTTGGATTTTCTAACTCTGAATCTGAAGACTTAGGTTGCAACTGATTAAGATTCCTAGTACAGTATTTTTAGACCAAGTTGATAGTTATAGTTTACTGTTAGATTCTATACTGAAAAAATATGATTACTACTAAGCTACAATAAGCTCATCCCAACACACTAAGTGCAGTTGGTTAAAGGCCCAGTTTGCTCCTATGAGCCAAAGACTCATTTGCTAACTGAAACAGGAGAAATACAATTAAATAGAAGAAATCCTAATTGACAAATATACTTATAATACACTTGAATGATTTTATAACTGGTAAAAAATGGTAAATTAGGTTATATATCAAGAATTTGGCCATTTTATATATTTTTTGGAATCTACTAGACCCTTAATATTAAGCTACTATTAAGTTAATATATTAAGCTACTATTAAGTGTAATTTGCTTCATTTACCAATAGCTGAAATTGCATGGTAAATGAAGCTTTGGACTTGTTTGATTGTCCCACCTTTGAATGTATGTAGTAATACTGTTTTATGTCATCGATATATTCCAGGACCAGGTGTTATCGAGCATGCAGCAGAAGCTTGACGATCTTTATGAGCAGCTTAACAGATCTAAAGAGAACAGAGTTGTTGCTATCAACAAGTTATCCAATAAGGATAAGGAGTTGCAATTGGAAGAAACATTTGGCTCCAAGAGAATTAAGTTTGTTGATTGTGGTTGTTGGCATTATGAAGAACATTCTTCATTCTATAATGATGATGGTAAGGAAGTCATACTCATACTAATTGTATTGTGGTTATTGTATAGCTTTTACTTGCTGCTGAACAATTATAACACTGCATCTTCCTAACGGGTTCATTGAAAAACTTAATCAATTTTATGACAGTAATTATATCTCAATTAAGCTCCTCTAGAATTTCGTTAAGTCGGAGGTATAGATGGCTACTATATCTGGAATGCACAAGAAGAGTTAGGAAATTTAGTTAGGAACGTGCTCAAGCTTCTATCTTATTGGTTCAGGTTACCAATTTTTATGCTACTAGTAGTCGATACGACACTCCTGATGACTTCAAGCAGTTATGAAAAACATGCTGCTGGATCATATTTAGTATTGGACACTGAGACAGAAAAAACATGCTGCTGGATTATATTTTTGGCCTTACTTGAGTTCATTAAAATACAAGGATAATAGCTATAAAGCCATGTCTGCAAGGGTGACAATTGATACTCGGTGAACCTCAGAACAAAGATACATGAGCTATTAATAAGCTTTTGTTGGAGCATATGTATAATTGAGATTTTGAGCTTGTTTGTTCCTTAGAAAAGTAAAATGTTGTATTGATCTTTTCTATGCTGACTTTGCCTTTATTCGGAAACCTGTAAATGCAAATTGTGATTTGACTTTTTGAATAGGTAAACAGGGACAACACAAGTTCTGGGGAACGAGAATGTTCAAATATGGCGACGTTGATACTAGAAAGGGGGTTGGTGAAGCCAAAAGATTAGCAGCAACTAGAAGACTACAAAACTGATTATGAAGGGCTCATGATGATACTAGAAGACCACAAGTGATTTTCTTTATTGGTGCTAACTGGAAGTAATTTTTAAGCTTTTGTAGATGTTCATGTCTATCCTCTAAGGCAAAATCATACCAAAGAATTCTTCAGCCATCGGTAGAAAATCTTAGATCATCACTTGGTGTGGAAAATTGGGCAGAATATCTTGGATCATCATAGGTTGTACAATTATATTGATTATATTGTATATATCAAGTTATAGATTATGACATTTGATCATTTAGATATTCATAAGTATATATTTAGTAGAAAATATAATAAGTTATTTAGAAAAGTGATATAATGAAATATCAATTGTTTTTTAAGTTATATAAATTTATATATTTGTTATATGTGAGTCTTTATATATTTGATATACGTGAGTCTTTATATATTTGATATATTACCAAAAAACAATAATAGTTTAAATTAAAAAAACTATTATAAAAAAAATGAGATGAAAGTAATTTAAATAAAAATAGAATATTATAAAAAAAATTCTATTGATAAAATTACGACGGTTTAAACCGTCACAACTAGCATAAATAATATTTAGAATTAGTAAATATAATTACGACATTGAAAACCGTCACAATATGGAGATTACGGCAGTTAGCTACCCGTCGTGAAAATAAATAATATTTAGAATTAGTAAATATAATTACAACGGTTGAAAATCGTCACAATATGGAGATTACGGCAGTTAGCTACCCGTCGTGAAAATAACAACGGTTTGTACGACAGTTTTCACAACCGTCGCAATACGGCCTCGCGACGCACGTTTCTGCGATGGGGTTGAAACCGTCGTAACTTACAAATTGCGACGGTTAAAACCGTCGTAATATGTCAAAATGAACCGTCGCAATTTGCCAATTTTCTTGTAATGCAAAGCTGTGAAGCAAGAGTGTGTGAGTTCCTTGATCAAAGCTGTGAAGCAAGATCAAGGTGTGTATGAAGTGTCTCTTCATATTGTCTTCTGTAATTGTTTGATATCACTGTTGTGTGATTGAGGGGGAGTGAGTAGGTATACTCAGGTACTAGAGTGTCTCTAGGATGAAATTGCATTGGGTAGAGATTAAGTGAGGAGTGTAAACTGGAGGTTTAACTCTGAATTGATTCTACTGATAGTGAATTTCCTCCCTGGCTTGGTAGCCCCCAGATGTAAGTGTTGTTGACACTGAACTAGGTAAACAATTGTTGTGTTATTTACTGCTTTTATTATTACTGAGTATTAGTTGTTAAGTAGCAGATGTCATAGTGGATGTTATAACCTTGGGAATAACATCCATCGTGTGCTTGCCAGAATTTTCAATTGACATCAGAGCAGGCACCCTGCCTGATTAAATCTGGGTGAGATCTAGGGAAAACAAATTCTGGTACTATGGATAAAGATATAGGCTTCACTAATAGACCTCCAATTCTGGATCGATCTAATTATGATTATTGGAAGCCTAGGATGATTGCATTTCTAAAATCCTTAGACAGCAAGGCTTGGAGAGCTACAAACTCTGGATGGAAACATCCTGTAAAGACTGACAAGGATGGAGTAGATGTGTTGATTCCTGAAGAGGAATGGAACAAAGAGCAAGAGGCCTTAGCTCTTGGAAACTCTAAAGCATTGAATGCTTTGTTCAATGGCATAGATAAAAACATCTTCAGGCTGGTACACCACTGTGAACTAGCAAAGGATGTTTGGGACACTCTCAGAACTACTCATGAAGGAACTTCCAAGGTCAAAGTGTCAAGACTTCAAATGCTGACCACCAAATTTGAGAGTCTAAGAATGAAGGAAGATGAGACCATTCATGAGTTTTACATGAATGTTCTTGAACTGGAAAACACCTCAGGAGCTCTGGGAGAAAAGATGACTGAAGAGAAGCTTATAAGAAATATTCTAAGGTCTCTACCTAAAAGGTTTGCTATGAAAGTAACAGCCATTGAAGAAGCCCAAGACATATGCAACATGAAGGTGGATGAACTTATAGGTTCTCTCTAAACATTTGAGATGGGCATGTGTGATCAGTCTGTGGAGAAAAAGAGAAAAAGTATAGCTCTGGTCTCAAACACTGCTGATTCAGATGAAGAAGATGGTGAAAAGGAAGAAAATTTGTCAGAAGCAATAGCACTGCTTGGAAGACAATTTAGTAAATTGATCAAAATGATGTATCAGAAGTCAAAGCCCTATGACAAAAATAGCTCCTCTGACATCAGCAAAGCTGAAGACAAAGTTGGCCAAAGCAAAGGAGTCCAATGTCATGAGTGTGAAGGATATGGACATGTTAGGAGGGAATGTCCCACATACCTCAAAAAGAAGGGAAAAGGCTTAACTGTCACTTGGTCTGATGAAGACTCAGGAAGTGAATCAGAAGGAGAGTCAGCTAAACATGTCACTGTACAGTGTATGTATTTCTGATGGTGATTCAAGTGAAGAGGAGCTAACGTATGATGAACTAGCAGAATCATATAAGAAGTTGTCCATCAGAAGCATTGAACTGTATCAGCAAGGAGAGCACCAGAAGAAGTGCATAATGGAATTAGAGGCTGAGAAGATAAAGCAACTAGCAACAATAGACTCACTCAAAAGTGAGGTCAACTTGTTGGAGTCCAAAATGGAGCAGATGGAAAAATCCATAAGGATGCTAAATCCTAGGGCTGACACTCTAGAAGAGATTCTGCTGAGTGGTCAGAACTCAGGAAATAGGTCTGGACTGGGATGTGTTGATAGACAGGATCCAGTTTTGAAACTCAAGAGATTACAACCTGAGATTCAGAAGTTAAAGAGAATGTCACAACATCCTCTACACAGAAATTTGAATCAAGTCAAGAGACAATTCCAAGGGAATAAATGCTACCACTGTGGAAAACTTGGGCATATTAATGTTGTGTGCTTCTGGCTGCATGGATTCCCTAGCCAAAGAAAAACCAAATAGGGTACACATGGCAAAAGGTAGCATCATGGAAAATGGCAGCATCAAGTCAAGAAATAGTATCATGCTAAACCCAAGAATGATGCTCCACACAAGAAAAGACAATGGGTGGCAAAGACTGTGGCATTAATAGCTCACACCTCTCCAAGGATACCTACTAGTGAAGATTGGTACTTTGACAGTGGTTGCTCCATACATATGAATGGAATTAAGGATCACTTGATTAAACTCAACCCTCATTCATCTAGTCATGTAACCTTTGGTGATGGAGCTAGAGGAGAAATCACAGGTGTTGGACAACTTAACAGTCCTAAAGTTCCAAAATTGAAGGATGTATTGCTGGTTGAAGGACTGACTATCAATCTAATAAGCATAAGTTAGTTATGTGATCAAGGTTTAAAAGTCCACTTTTCCAAAGACAAGTGTGTGGCTATCAATGAAGAAAGTAAGGAGGAAATGAGGGGTACTAGATCCAAGAATAACTGTTATCTATGGGAACCTAGATGTAACCTCAATGCCTTGGTCAATAAGGAAAATAAGGACCAACTATGGCTGGAGAAGGGAAGACAGTCACTAAAGAGGGATAGGACCAGGTCCAACACATTAGCAAGTGGATCTGCAAAGTGTGCTCCAGAAAGAAGGACAGGATGTAAGAAAAGTGATGAGGGGAAACAAGCCAAGAAGGGATGCCCAAAGATTGGTCATCAGGGAAAACTAGATAGGGTGTATTAGGACCTGATGGAGTCCATGGAAGCTTCCCTGTATAAAGAAAGAAATGTCACTCCAGATGTCATGACCTTGTTCTGTGACATCAAGAGTACCATCCAAACAAGCTCTGATGAGTTCAAGGGAAACATGCTCAGGGGTAACTTGTGTAAATGGCAAGAGGGTTGTGTTAAACCTGGTAATTATGTCAGTACTGACATGATTTTAAGAAGTGTCAAGGAGTCTCAATTTAAAAAGTCTCTAAGAAAATTGAGGACCTCTAGTAATGATGAATTCTAGTAATTAATAGGGAATTATATTTTGAAAAATAATCACATTCGGATTGGTTAAAATATTGAATTCCCTCCTCTTTTACAAGTAAACCCGTCTAAACCCGTTCTCGTCTTTCAATCCACCTCCTGCCTTATCTCACACAACCCCATCAGAAACCCTCTTTCGTTACAACCTAAGTCCTCTACAATTTCTCAACAACATCTCTCCAGCCCCACCAAGCCCGACCCTACTCAGCACAAGAGCACCTCTGTGATGAATGTGAGCCCTCTTGATATGATTTCTGGGAGAAGGAGTGAACACCAGTCGTCAGCTACTTCACATGCAGACCAAGAAGGTCATAATGTGCATGGAATCACCATTCCACTGTCTAGGGTTGATTCTTCTCCAATATCGACTAAGAACCTTGAGGACAATTCTGAGTTCTCCTCTGAGAAGACTAACCCTACCACAGAAAAACGAGCAAATGCAGTACAGGAGGAAGGACAAGATGATGATCTGACTAAAGCTCCTGCCAATGATGTTGATGTATCTTCAGATGATGAATTCCTCAAGAATGTTGCTTCGGGCATAGCTTAGAAACTAATGACCATTTGAAAGGCAATCCCAGTCTGGAAGACAACTCTCTCAAAAGTCAGAGAAAAAAAGCTCATGTTGGGTCCTCCAAACCTAGGAGCAAAAATGCCTCCAAGAAAAGGAAGGTTACTGAGAGTAGCCCTGAGTCTGAAGGTGATGTCATAACAGATGTTCCTAACATCGTCAATGTCAAACATTCATTGGGAGAGAGGCCAGTTAAACCCATGCCAACTGCTCCTCTGGACAACATATCCTTTCACTTCATTCACAATGTAACCAAATGGAGATATGTCTATCAAAGAAGAATAGCCCTTGAGAGAGAATTAGGGAAGGATGCCTTGGAGATCAAGGAGGTAATGGAACTCATCAACAAGGTTGGACTACTTAAAATAGTCACTGCATTTTCCAGATGCTACGAGGGACTGGCCAAGGAGTTCATTGTAAACATACCTGACTCAATCTCTAGCAGAAATAGCAAGGAGTTCATGAAGGTATTTGTTAGAGGAAAGTGTGTGTAATTCTCTCCTACTATGATCAACAGGTATCTGGGGCGAGCAAATGATGGTACAATAAAATTGGATACTTCAGGCAACCAGGTCTGCAAGATCATCACTACAAATCAAGTCACAACATGGCCAGCCAAAGGGAAGTTGTCTACAGCACTGCTCAGTGTAAAGTATGCCATTCTGCATAGAATTGGAGCTACTAATTGGGTGCCTACCAATCATACATCCTCCATTGCTGTTGGACTAGGCAAGATAATTCATGCCATAGGTACCAAAGTTAATTTTGACTTTGGTCTATACATCTTCAATCAAACTGTCAAGCACTCCACAACCATTGCTATCAGGTTACCTATTGCATTTCCCTCCCTCATTTGTGAGATCATCCTGAATCAACATCCTGGAATTCTAAACTCAAGTGATGTTGTCAGCAAGAGGGTGCCTGAACTGTCACTTCACTTCAAACTGTTTGAAGGAAGACATGTCCTAGATATGATGTTTACATCTGCTGAGACAGTTAAGATCTCCAAAGAATGATGATTGCAGAATTGAAGGACACCTGTAAGGAGTTAGGAGAAACCATCAGTACAACTACTTCCAGAAAAATCAAGCTAGAAGCTCTTATCCAAAGGCTTGAAAGAAATGCAGGTAATAATGGAGATGTGTCAGAAGAAGAGGCTGATGACAGTGGTGAGAATGTCCCAACCAATGTCAATAACATTGGTTCCAGTTCTTCCTCTGAGGAAGAAGTTTGATATGGTGATAACCTGACTGTGTGGCTCAGAATGCTGGATGCTGAGTTGATAAGGAAGAGGTGTTGTTGTTTTTTTGTTTTGTTTCAGTTAGACTTCCTTAAAATGTGGTTGACAACTTGAATTTGTAATGCTCCCCAAAGAGCAGTTTTGTTGAAATGTAACCCCTAACAATTGTAATGGTACCTATGATGATCTATGTTATTTGGATCTTAATTTATGGCTAAAAAGGGGGAGATAATAATAGAGAATTGCAGGTACAACAGATATTCCAGAACAGGTGCAGGTGATGTGCAGAACAGTGAAGAACAGGTGGATAGCTTGAAGAGCATATGTGTGAATTCCTATGGAATTAGACTATTTGGTTGATTATGTATGTTGCTAACAATGTGGACAATGGGTAATCCTAGAAGGTATTTAGGAATGTGTGTGTGTGTGTGTGTGTGTGTTTGTGTGTGTGTGTGTGTGTGTGTGTGTGTGTGTGTGTCTGCATGACTGCATGATAGTAGCAGACAGTCTTGTGCAACACTTCAAGGGGAGTAGCATAAGTGTGTGTGACTTCAGGAAGTCATCCTGAATGTCATGACATTCAGAGCAGACTGCAGAATGATCTGCAGGTTGTGTGCCCAACTGATCTGACCAGTTGTGGGGGAGAACACCAAATTGTTACTCAAATAGATGGGACATCTGTAGTGGTAACTACCAGATGGTTAACAAAGTGAGCTAACTATGAGGACTCAGAAAGGCTTGAGCTAGTATCTATCCTACATGACAGGACACATCATAAGTCTTCTGCTATGTGTAAACTCTGATATGATAACATGTTGTTTTAGCCAAAAATTTTCCAAAGGGGGAGTTTGTAAGTGCTCTTGATTGGCTGCATTTTGTGGCAAAACGTTAGAGCGTGCATGTATGTCATACTGGTTGTTAGGACATACTTAATGATGTGTGTACAGGGTAAGTTAACTATAAGTTAACTTAGTTAAGCTGAATGTCATACAAAATGTCATAACACTGAACGTATGACATCCAGCGGGCAAGGTTGTTTTTCTGGTATCTATAAACCAGGAAACAGAATAGGAGCTCAAGCTGGATATCAGGAGACTTTCTAGAAGCCCTAGGCGAACTAGAATAACCCTGAATTAAGTGGCAAGTGTGCAGATCATTGAAAATAGGTTTATTATGAATAAAACCTAATTGATGCACCAATGCCCAAAAGGACTAACAGCTGCTATAAAGATCAGAAGATGCAATCCTGAATAGCAGCTCTTGACAACAGAAGAAGAAATAGTGCAGATTGCAGAGTCCTTGTAAGTGAAGAAGGCTAATCTTCACGTGTGAATTCTGTCTAAGAATACTTGTACTCCAAGCAATTGTCTGGTTGATGATTTGCATTGGATAGGTAGATTCTAGGTTGTGTCTCACTCAAAGCTGTGAAGCAAGAGTGTGTGAGTTCCTTGATCAAAGCTGTGAAGCAAGATCTAGGTGTGTATGAAGTGTCTCTTCATATTGTATTCTGTAATTGTTTGATATTACTGTTGTGTGATTGAGGGGGAGTGAGTGGGTATACTCAGGTACTAGAGTGTCTCTAGGATGAAATTGCATTGGGTAGAGATTAAGTGAGGAGTGTAAACTGGAGGTTTAACTCTGAATTGATTCTACTGATAGTGAATTTCCTCCCTGGCTTGCTAGCCCCCAGATGTAAGTGTTGTTGACACTGAACTGGGTAAACAATTGTTGTGTTATTTACTGCTTTTATTATTGTTGAGTATTAGCTGTTAAGTAGCAGATGTCACAGTGGATGTTATAACCTTGGGAATAACATCCATTGTGTGCTTGCCAGAATTTTCATCTTCATTTGCGACGCTTCATGGTTTTACTATTATCTTTGCCACACTCTTCTCCCCTTTTGACAACATAAAAAAGAAAGAGAGATCGGTTAAGAAAAAAATGCTCAAATCAAAAGAGATATAACAGGTACACATAACTGTTGCACCCCAAAATTTGCTCAACCTTTTCTTGCCTGATTTGTGTTCGTTGCAATATCATTTGCATTGTTCGAGCATTTGCATTGCATAGCATTTATTCACGAGGCAAGGGATCAAGGCATTCAGGTGGCTCCAGGTGCAACTTTCAGTGCAAGAGGTTAAACAACAAACATCATAGGCTTCAACACTTGTTTTGCCCAGCGATCGAGCGGTCGATTTTATTTTATTTTGCAGGGCATTTTTTCATGTCAAAAGTAGCATTCAGGTTATGTATAGTGTTCCCATGGTCAGAGCAATCAAGAAAGGTTTTCAGCAGCTAAACAGAGTTCAGGACGGCAGGAAACGGGCAAAGGGGCAGGTTTCACTCCAAAAGGCGCCAAATTCAAATTTTTGAATGTGTTAATCGGTTAACACATAGAGGGTTAATCGATTAACCATTTGAAAATCAGTCCAGATTTGAATTTTTAACAGTGTTAATCGGTTAACCTATATGGTTAATCGATTAACCATAATAGGTTTTGCCTTGCACGTGAATTTTCAAGTCCAGCCACTTTTGGGGTCCAATTTTGGTCATTTAAATTGCATTTTCACACTTGGGAAGGATCTAGAACACTATCAAATTTCATTTTCCCTCCAAATGCCCAAACCTCATTCCATACCACCTTTTCCAAGCCATTTTCCAATTCTTGCTTTGGATCCAAACCAAGAGTGTATATATTTGATTCACTCCAAACCTCACAAGAATAATCCTCATAATTCACTCTCATTTTCAGAATTGCTCTCAATTTTCTCTCAATTCTCTCTCAATTTTCGATTCTCAAAAACCTCACCCAAAGCTCTTCTCCTTGAGATCATTGATTCTTCATTGGAATCATTGATTTCTAAGAGCTAAACCTCCATTAATTCACTCCATCAATTCCATTTCATCATCCAATTTCTGTGCACAAGTAGATCTGAATTTTGAAGTGTTCTTGGAAGTGATTATTTGGCTTATTTTGAGTTGTTCTTGGTGGATCTACATTGCTACTACAAGAATTGGAGTGGATCTTGAAGAATTCTGGTTTTCTTTGCTTAGATCTACTCATTTACAGTTGAATCAACAATTACCGGATCAAGTCTCCGATCCGAAGGTTGGAATTCTGATCCAATTTTGTTTTCGAACTTATTTGCACAATTTGCATGTGGATCTTTGCATTTGTTTGATTATGTTCATGTTGATCCATGATCTTGTTGTGTTATTGTGTTTACATGTTGTTTAAATCAATGTTTACTGGTTTAATTTCGTGCATGATCAATCACATGATAATTGGAGTGTTTGCTTAAGTGATAAGCTACTGAAAAGTGATTCTGAACTGCTATTTTTCACCTCTGGCACAGTGTTAATCGATTAACCAACTCAAATATTCAAATTTTCAAGCGTTTTTCAATGGTTAACCGATTAACCCCTGGCGTTAATCGATTAACACTGTAACAGAGGGCCTGTTTTGTTGTTTTGCTTGCTTGTTCGTGTGCCGGTTGGATCCGAATCATCATAGATCATTGTGTTGCATTAGGATTGAATTATTTTGGATGTTTGTCACTGTTTTTGGCCGCTTAATCATGATCTTGTGTGCATTTTCCACTCGCATGTTTGCATTTGCATGTTGCTTGTTTTCTCTTCTTCTTTCGTAATTCTTCCCTCTTTTTGTTGATTTTTGTTCTAGTGATTGGAATAGAATTAGGAGGAGATATTTTGCTGGATGTTAGTAGACATATTCATGTTCCCCTAGGAATTTTATTAGATTTTTACAACTTTGTTTTCTATTTTAGTTGTGTTTTGCAAGTGGCTTGTGTTTATGATTTCCTCTCTTGAGTGCTTTGGTTTGTTTGGCTTGGATGGCTGCCTTGGAGTTGGTTTGAGCTTGAGTTCTTTTTGTTGGAGCTTCTGGATTCATTGAAGATGCTTGGTATTGAGGATTGGAGCTTGGAGTTGAAGGTTTTTTTTCCTCTTGTGGATGCTTGTCGGGAGCTTAGGGAAGCTAGGGTTTTAGGAAGAGCATTAGACTAGTTTTGCTTCTTTCTTCAAACATGGAGTATCTTGTCCATCTCCATTCTATCCAATGACATAAAGTCCTCCTTGGGAAGCTCCATCTCTCCTTAGGAGGGATGAGTGGTATGCCCAAGTGAGTAGAACTTTGAGGATACCTTTCATTTGCAATGTTAAGTCCTTAGTGATTTCCCTTGGTTGTCATTAAGTCTCTTAACATTATAACTTGATTCTTGTTGGTTTGATTCTCCCTTGGAGGTGCTTGTTGAAGCTTGGTAAAGAGAAGTTTTGTGCTTGTTGAAGCTTGTAAAAGGAATAGATGAGGTAGCTTTTTGAAGCTAGGGTTTTGCTGCTTGCTGAAGCTGAAGTCAGGGGCTTGTTGAAGCTGTCTGCTGGTTGGGGTTTGAGCTTGTTTAAGCTGGTAGCTTGTTGAAGTTTGGTGTCTATTGAAGATTGAAAGTTTATTGAAGCTTGAAGATGGGAGTTATTCATGAAGATGAAGGTTGTTGCTGTCAACTTTTTGCTGGTTAGTCATCTGTTGCTGTCGGAGTTGCTGTTTGCTGTAGGAGTTTGGTGCTACTGCTTGGGCTGCCTCCTCTGCTTTGGGTTTTGTTTTAGGTATTGTTTGTTGGCTTGTGTAGCTTTCCCCCTAGGTTTGAGGTGAATGTTGATTCACTTTGCCTGTTGTTTTCCCAGGTTCGAGGTTGAGTGAGACTCCCTTGCCTCGCTTGTATTGCTGCATTGCATGCATTTTACTGTATTTGCTTGCTTTCTTTTCTGTTTATCCCCTAGGATCTCTGATTTCCTCTGTGCAAGAGGGAATTATGACTGACATTAGGATTCTTATCCATGCATGACAACATTAGGTTAGTTTTTATTCCCTTTTCAACCATAGGTTTTTTAGAGCGTCTTTCTCTTCTTATTTCAAAACAATTCAAAAACACAGTAATAAAAATAACGCGTGCTGTATGCTACGAGCCTTAAGCTATTTGAGAAAAGGTTGCTGGAGGGTCACTCTTCAGTAATCTGATTGCTTAATATTGTACCCTTAGGGTGACGTGCGACGTAGTCACTCTCAGATCACAAGTCTTTAGTACAGTACAAGTTGCAAACAAACTAAAAAACAGTTCTTTCGTAAGAAACTAAAAACAAACATCAAAGTGTCATTTTTGTCCGCTTGGACTCTTAATCAAGGAAAACCTTTTTTGAAGGTAATAAAAAACCGTCAGACAAGCTTGTGTCTTCCGTAGCCCGAACTACGTTTGCTCTGATCTTTCATGCCGTATGAAAGTACGTAGGCATAGGATGCCGTATCTGTCGCTACTGCGAAAATCGGCGCCGGCTGACAGAAGAGTCGCCACCGTGCGTTATTTATCCCAACGGAGGGAAAGGAAACGCTCGAAGTAAACCTCGCAAAAAACGGGAAAATGTATGGTCATCGCAACCAAAACCTGGGTTCGGGAGTCGGTTACGCAAGGGGAAGGTATTAGCACCCCTCACGTCCGTCGTACTCGACGGGATCCACGCTTTCTTGGTTTGCACGGATTACACTTCTATCTAAACTAAAGGATGAGGTCTGAAAAGAAAAGAAAACATGACTCGGCAAAGCGTCGCACTTTATGCCTACGTATTCCCGTCTGGAACGAGAAATCAGAGTCAACGTAGTTCGCCTAACTACGGGGGTGGATGGGGTGAAGGTTGCTCGCTAGGATATCGCATCCTATGCCTACGTACTTCCACACAGCATGGAAGATCAGAGCAAACGTAGTTCGGGCTACGCACGACACAAGCTGTTCAAGTGTCTTTTATGAAAAATCTCACCTTAAACAAGGGTTTTCTTATTTGCAAAAAGGTTGATGTTTGTTCAAATCTTTTGACGGAAGAAATGAATTAATCTCTGTTATAACCTTTATTAGTGTTTTTCTGTTGTTTTGAAGGAAGAAGAGATGACACTCTACAAACCCTAGGGTTGAAAAAGGGGAATAACATCTACCCTAATGTTATCATGCATGGGTTAAGACCTAATGTCTATCATGCTCCTCTCTTGCGCAGAGAGAAACAGAGATCCTAAGGGAATAGACGGAAACAGAAACAGCAGATATATACAATAAAGCAGTAAAATGCATGGATGCAACAATACAAGCGAGGCAAGGGAGTCCCACTCAACCTCGAATCTAGAAAACAATAGGCAAAAGTGAACAGACTTCACTTTCAACCCAACAAGTTAAACAGCAAACAATACAGTCCGGGAAATTCACACAATACATCAACAGCAAAAGCTAAACAGCAAAGCAGTCTTCATCAGCATCTGGCTTCAATCAATCTTCAACATCACCTATCCACAGGCTTCAAGCAAGCATCAGACTTCATCTTCAATCTCCAATGGCTTTTCTTCAAGTCCTAACCTCCAAGCTGAGGAATCAATCACAAGAATAAATTGGGTGTTAAGCAATTAGTTGACCACCAAGGGTGGCAAACATACTGCTATCAACACAAGGAATATTTCTCTCAAGAGTTCTATCCCTTAGACATTAGCACCAAGCCTTCCAAAGGAAGGGGGTGAGTGTCTTAGAGAGACTCTGCATCACAGAGAAGAATGGAAGTAATCAAGACCTTCCATGTTTGAGAATCAAGTTGTCTACTCTAGGGCTCTGCCTAACTCCTAGATCCTATAAACTTCATCAGCTGCCAGCAAGAGATACTCCTCATCAACTCTGGAAATTGGTCTTCATTATCTGATCTTCAAATGGGCTTCATCACCTCAGGTCTTCAGCTTCCCCCCAAATCCCAAACAAACCCAATACCCCACACAGACAAAACTAATAACCCTAAAGAGGGCACACCATACAGTCAATCAAAATAAGCAATATACTAATAGCAGTAGGGGAATACTAATATTTTCTAAGGGATCTATCCTATACCCATAACCCCTATAGTCCCATACCCCAAAATCAAATCAAAAATCCCTAAAAGAAATTATCTATCTCACATATGCTCACCTAAAACCCTAATTTTCATCATGCTATTCACACCTAAACAAATCACCTAAGATTAAATTCTAAAAATATGAATTAAATCCTATGCACAAGTTGAAGTCCTATGCTAATCACTCTAAAAAGAATGGATTAAAAATACTAAAGCATTTATTCAAACTAAAATCACCAAATTTAAGTATCAAACTAAACTTAGTAAAATGCTATTTACAAGAAAAATGCATGAAAAATATTAAAACAAAATAAAATGCCAATTTTATCATTTAATATTTTTCTAGACAGAATTATTGACCTAGAGAAAAAAGAACCAATTAAAACTAAGCTATTTTCCATTTTTTATGAATTTTTTAAAGGTGAGAAAAATATAAAGGAATTAAAAACACAAAAATAGAAATAAAATGGGGAGGGGGTGTAGCCAGCAACTTCGCCCAGTTCAAATCCACATTGGGCCATGAAAGTAGGGTGCAGATATCAATTGCATTAGGCCCAACACGCTTCAGAAAATGAATTGAAAAAATAAAAGAAAAAAATAACAAAACCTCGGTGCAAAAAGCAACAGAATCACGTGTATTTTATTGGGCTTCTCAAAATGGGGGTGTGGATAGGACAAACTGGATCAGGCCCATGGTGGTACGTTTAGTGAAACGCATCGTTTCACACTCAGCCATTCCCTCCATATTTCAACTTCAAATAATAACCACACGATGAGATGAATAGGTCAAGCATAAGAGGCAATCCAACGGCTATTGGTCATCGTCCCAAAATGATCTAGGGTTTGCAGAATATTACAGCTTCCATGCATGAATCTTCAAGCTCCTCGTTCTCCTTCCTCAGGCCATGAAATCAAAACTTATAAAGAGCAAAGTTGCTCTATTCTTTCCCCTGAACACGATGATACCCTCAGTTTTGCTTGAAACCAATGCCATAATGGAACCCGATAGGTGTAACAATCTGACTCCCTCATGATGCACTGCAATGGAACCTCACAATTCTCCAATTTAACTACCCTATCTTGTTCATCATGCCACACTGATCTCAGCAAGCCATTATATGATCATTAACACTCATTATATAACCTATCCTTGATCACCAAAGTCAATGCACCCTGCCATGGAACCTCACAGAATTCTCTCTATCTCTCAGAAATCAATCACCTATGGTCTCTAAGCATGCTGATCCTAACCATTCCATCTAATACTGCCTAAATAAAGAGATGTAGATTGAAATGCATACCTTGAAATTTGATGAAACAGTTGTGAATCTTTGCACTAGAGACCTTGGCAATCCTCTCAAATGATCCTTAGAGTATGGTGAACTTTCTGTTTGCAACAATTATGATGAAGAGTGCTTGGATTCTTGGCTGCAACTCTGGTGCACAACTTTGAATCTTGGACAACAACTCCTTAAACCTCCATTGATGGACCTTGCATCATGCTCATTCACCCTCACAATATGCCAAAGATTGAAAATGAAGAACTCTCTTGAACAGAAATGGAAGATTATGATAATTCTCTCACTTTCTTACAATGGAAGCAACCATGAAATTCTCTCTCTTATCTCCCTCTTTTCACCAACCCCTTGCACCAATGATTTACTCTCAATATATAGATGATGATGGACAGATCTAGAAATTTTTAGAATGATCTTAGAGGATTCTAGAAAGTGATGGAAAGTTATGGAAGTTCTCATGCCATGATACTTGGAATCATCTCATATCTCATGTATACACCCTTTGTATATTTGTGGCAAAATCTCCTCTCATGAGTTATTGACATGTATGAGTGAAGAAAACAAGTTCCTTGCCTTGAAATTCAACTTATGCCAAGTTTTCCATACTTGCATTATTATGCAAGCAACAAAAATACAAAGCAAGTCCAAACTTTTGCCCCTAAATCAAAAAAGTGGATGCACCAATGTCTCTAAAATGATGTTTGGAATCAATTTGGTATATTGGATGACCCATTTTGGATTTGTAGATCTCTCAAACCAATTTTTTATTTCAACATTTTCAACTTATATGCCTTTTTTAGGTCATTTTCCACCAACTTTGGTCAAGTCTCATTACATGCATTTAAAAACTTCCATGACTTCTTTTCTAGACTTAAAATGGCATTTTGAGAAACTTTGATGTTGTGAAGTTTTTCATTTGAAGCTTCCTTGTATGAGTTTTAGGCATAGGCTAAGAATGACCTGTAATCCTCAGATGACCAAAATACCCTTTGCTTGCCAAGACCATAAGTATAGTTCCACAAATCATATGAAGGCATACCATACCATTATAGAAACCTAAGACAATGAGGAACAACTCTTATGTTGGCCAGAAATCCATTTGAAATACCCTTGAAGGTCAAAAGTTGCTTGGAAGACAGACAACTTTCACAGACAAATTTCAGTGCCCTCAGATGACCTGTAACTTGCAAGAGCTATAACTTGAGTTCTATAAATCATCTTGATGACTTCCACCACTCAAATTAAAGCTATGAAGATACTCTACAAGTTTCATGTGGACCAAGAATTCACATGAAGCTTGAATCTTGAGTTACATTGCTTTGAAGTTGGACCTAAATCAGGGGATTTTACACTGAAACCCTAATCTAGTAACCCCAGTTCTCCTTGACTCCTCTTGATTTTTCTTTAGCACAATACCATATCCAGATCCATATAGCAAATAATGAATCCCACAATCCTCAAATGCTCCTTGATGCCTTCAAAACACTTCTTTGACCTAGTGTTGACCTGGTGTTGACCTGGTGTTGACCCTAGTTGACTGACTTCAACTGAGGCTCTTGCAATCATTCCAATGACTTGATTCTTCTTCAAAATGATCATCTAGTCTCTTCATAACATCCATACCCACCTCATGCTCTTGGCTCATGGCTCACACTCCCCCTGATGATCCCCAAACAACCTCAAGATAGGAGAGAACTCATTGATCAACCTGGCAACACTTCCAAGCCCCAATTCTTCCCTGATGACCTGAGTAGACTTGAATATGAATGAAACCCTTGAATATGCCTCTTGAGATAAGAATAGCACTTGCTCCCCTGTTAAGATAGCTTGCCTATGCAATGCAATGCAGATGAATAGACTATGTACATGGTACTAATGCAAATGACTATGCAATTGAGACATAAACCTAGGTTAGAAAAGGTTGGGCAAATTTTGGGGTGCAACAGTATCCTAGCGAGCAACCTTACCCTCCTTTCCCGTAGGTAGGCGAACTACGTTGACTCTGATTTCTCGTTCCAGACGGGAATACGTAGGCATAAAGTGTGATACTTTGCCGAGTCATTTTCTTTTCTTTTTAACCCATACCTGTAGAGTAGATAGAATAACACACCCTTAGATAGAAAACAAGCGTGGATCCCGTCGAGTAAGACGGATGTGAGGGGTGCTAATACCTTCCCCTTGCGTAACCGACTCCCGAATCCAGGACATGGTTGCGATGACCATTCCTTTCTCGTTTCGCGTTAGGTTTACTCTGAGCGTTTCTTTTCCCTTTTGTGGGATAAATAACGCACGGTGGCGACTCTTCTGTCATAGCCGGCGCCGATTTTTGTAGTAGCGATAGTTGGCGACTCTGCTGCGGACTCCGGTTCCCTATGCGAGTCAATCCTAGCGCTTGTTTTCCCGTCTAGGGGTGTTGTATGTATTTACCTTTCTGCCTTTACTTTCAGTGTTATATTATTGTTGTTGTGCTGGGAAGAGGGTTAGATTGAGAGATAAGCCGGACCTGGGCTTGAGTTTTCACATAGACTTAGAAGTAGAGAGTAGTGGTTAGCCTGCTTGCTTAGCTCGCACCAGCTAGCCGCGAAATCTACGCTCGGACGAGATTCTCTTTGATGCTTCTTGCCTGGCCCTTAGGGCTCGGCGAGTTGTCTGACCCGAGGATTGTCGACTCTGGGGACCTATCATTTGGGATTCAACTAAGTGAGGCCGCTTCAAGGGATGGTGATACCACACCTTCTGGGTATCGTATCATCGCTCTTGAAAGTCTGTGAAGTTGAACCCGCATAGGATGTCGTACCTCGTCTGCGAGTTAAGTACACACTTGTGAGGGGTAGGTAGGTTTGTTTGCAGGAAACCTGTGACCTCAGAATACCTGGTTTATCTCTGTCAGTGAGATGTGGTTACAAGGTTCATTTGAGTGGTTGGTTTGAGATGAAGATTTGATGGTTCTCGGGCTTCAGCACAGAGCAGCACAGTTCATCAGCATTGCACTTGATCCCCTGTTTGCATATGCATGTGCATTTTCATGTTTGCATTTCATTAACGTGTATTTATGTTGCAGGTGTGATCATTCCCCTCTAATTCTAGTGTATCTTCTGGTCAGACATGGAGTTCATGAAGAGGACAGTTGCTTATCGGTTGCATTCGCCAGATATCAGTTCCTTGCTGGGATTAGTTGCCCTAGCAGATGAGAGAGTGAGGGCTGAGTTCAGAGTATCTTATGGGAGATTGCTTAGTTTGTTGTACAGGCCTACATCATTTGAGACGACTGGGGTGTATACTTTGATGCAGTTTTATGAGCCTCAGCTGAGATGCTTCCTGTTCCCCGACCATATTCTGGCACCCACTTTGGAGGAGTATTCTGCTATGTTGGGAGTTCCAGTGTTAGACCAGATGCCCTTCATACATGTTGACGCTGAGCCTGAGTTGGATACACTTGCTGAGATTGTCAGTTTAGACGCTTCTGAGTTTCCTGGAGGATTGGTCAAGCTAAAAGGAGCCTATGGTTTTCACCTGTCTGTCCTGGTTGAGAAGGCTACACAGTGCGCGAAGAGTGGATGTTGGGTTGCCTTCAGTGCCATTCTAGCTATCTGCATCTTTGGGACTGTCTTGTTTCCTAATGTGCCAGATTTTGTTGACTCAGATGCCTTCTTGATTCTTGCCTCGAAGAATCCAGTTCCTACTCTCTTGGGCGATATTTATCATTCTATTCACTATAAGAATGAGAAACGTCGTGGCAAGAATGTTTCCTGATGTCTTCCTCTTTTGTACAGGTGGTTCCAGGGACATCTTCCGAAGACAGGGCCTTTTGTTGATGTTGTTGATACTTTGGATTGGTCTTCCCGGTTGATGGGGCTGTCTGCTGAGAACATCATTTGGTTTGATCGGAGTATGCTTGGCACTGATATTATATATAGTTGCAGTGGCTTTCCGAATGTCCCTTTGATTGGACGGAAAGGTTGTATCAACTATAACCCTTCTCTGCTGGTGAGACAGTTTGGTTATGCCTTGAGAGATGCTCCTATTGAGGTTGAGATACATGAATCTCTGTATTTCACGGGCTCATTAGACGAGGTTGTTTTGATCAGGTTGAGACATGCATGGGATAACATCCATAGGAGAGGGAAAGCTTTGCTTGGCAAGAGCAACAACAAAGCTTATGATCCTTTTTTGGCTTGGATCCGTGAGAGGGCTAGGACTTCCTTGATGCCATATCCTGTTGTGGAACCTTTGTATCTTCCAGTGATTGGTGCACCTACTTCGGTAGAGATTGAGAAGTATAACAAATTGTTGGCTGAAAACGAAGAATTGAACAAAGCCAATGACGAGTTAGAGAAAGAGATCTTCCAGTTGCGTCATGAGAAGAATGAAGCTACCTTCACTATGAAGGAACAGACGGAGTTGATTAATAGGTTGGGTTCAGAGTTGACTGAAGAGACCAATAAGAAGGAAAAGGTGGGAGTAGCCTTGAACGGTGTTAGCAAGGTGCTTGCTTCCAATAAGGAACTCTTAAGCAAGGCTTATTCCTGACACGGCAAGTGGGAAACATTATGGAATACCACGCTTACCAAGCGGAAGGAGCATGAAGATGAGCTGAAGCTGCAGATTGCCACGCTAGAGGCGCAGATTAGAGCCCAGGATGCAAAGATTGCTGAAGAGACATCACTTAGGAGCGCTGTTGAGCTTAGGGTAAGAGACCTTGGTGAGAAGCTGAGAGGTTGTGAATTGAAGGCCGGCTCTAAGAGATGCAGACTCGACGAGTGTTTTGGCGAAGGAACCTGCAAGGACGACGCCTAAAAGCTGAGATCCACTGCTGAGCGACATGCATTACTGATACAAGAGCTAATCTCCAGACTAGGTCATTCGGAGACATTGAGGATATTGGAAGATGTCAGAGTGCGCCATTTGGCCTGAGTCATCTTTGCGTTGCTTTTGTTATCTGTACTTGTATTTTGACCATCGCCAGGTTTGTTGGTCGAGGTCTCTTCAGTTGTATTCAGTTGTACTCTTGTACTCTGCCTCTTAGCATTTGTTTATGTATGAGGGTTTTCTGATTCCTTGCTTGCCTCATGGGGACTCCATTGTCGTGATGGCCTTCTCTCTGAAACTAGAATCGGGGGGGGGGGGGGGGGGGAATATAACCTGTAGCATATTTATACGTTTGCATCTGCATCCTCATATTGCATAACCGGTATTTTTGAATCTGTATCTTATTTCCTGCATGTCGAAGGTTTTTCAGGATTGACGACCAGAGAGTCCACCGCTATTCAACCAGAAACAACTGCAAGAAGATAATGGATCAAGTCCAAATTGAGATGCAGGAAATCCGTGAGAAACTGACTTTGTTCATGCAAGCTATGGAGAGCATGGCCAAGGGCCAGGAGAACCTCTAGACCTTGGTGCAGCCGCTGCTGACGCGGGCGAACGGAAATGGCAACACTGACCATATTTCTGTTGAAACTCCTCGCCGGGAGGATGAGATACCGGCAGTTGTTACTCCACCTGTTGTGACTGTCAACGGAAACACTGGTACTGGTGCGGGTGCTGGCGTTGGTAATGGCAACACTGGAAATGGTGGTGATGGGCATGTTGTTAACAACAAAGGCAACACTGTGGATGCCGATCAAGGATTCGCTGACAATATTGGCTTTGGAAACAATGGGTATGGCAATGTCAATCAGGACGGGAACTTCGGGTTCAACAATCAAGGTTTTGGTAATGATGGTTACGGCAACAATCAGGGGTATGGCTACAGTAATGGTGGATTCGGTAATGTGAACGGCGCTGAAGCACTTCCTTTCAACAATGGTTTTGGACCTGCTGGGGTCAATCTGGGGTTCGGAAACCGAGGACAGGGTCCTGTGTTCAATCATCCAGGATTTGGCCGTAACATGGGTTACGATGGGTATGGTAATGACTGGAATGTGGATCAACAGGAGGATGCTTTTTCAGGAAGAGGTATGGGACCTAAAGGCCCTATTGACCCTGTTCAGAGGATCAGAATGCTAGAAGAGCAGATGAAAGGTGTGGTTGATCAGAACTCCGTTGGGTTAGATATGACTACTATGGGGTTGGTACCAGGACTGAGGGTGACACTGAAATTCAAGGCTCCCACATTCGACAAATACAAAGGGGATACCTTCCCAAAGGTCCATGTACGTTCTTATTATAGAAGGATGTCTGCGTATTCCAATGATGAAAGGATGCTCATGCATTTCTTTCAAGACAGCTTATCGGGACCATCATTGGAATGGTACATGGGACTGGAGCCCACCCAGATTAGGAGCTGGAAGCAGTTGGCTGATGCTTTTGTTATGCATTACAAATATAACAGCGATTTGGCACCGAACAGGGTTCAGTTGCAAAGTCTGTCGCAGAAAAATGGTGAAAGTTTCAAAGAGTACGCGCAGCGGTGGCGCGATATGGCATCTCGGGTGCACCCTCCTTTGGTTGAAATGGAGATGAACGACATGTTTGTGGGGACGTTTACAGGAATGTACTATGACAGGTTACTCAATGTTTCGATGGGTAGCTTCTCCGATATGATCCTTATGGGAGAAAGGATCGAAAATGGAATTAAAATTGGAAAGATTCAGACAGGCGAATCTACTCCAGCTGGGGGTGCGAGAAAAGCGTTTGGTGGAAGACGGCAGGGTGATACAAGCGCTGTATTTGGTGGCAGAGGTCGGGGCAGAGGTAGAAATCAGTACATTCAACCTCAACAGATAGCCAGTGTTACTATTCCAATTCCGCAACAACAACCACAACAACAGCAACAACAACCACAGCAGCAGCAAAAGCATAATCAGGGTCAGGGAAGGTTTCAGAATGTAAGGCCGAAGAGGGTATTTGATAAGCCTCCGTCGACATATGCAGAGCTTCTTCAGACACTGCTGGGGTTGAATTTGGTCGAGAAAAGAACAATGGAACCACCTACAGGACCGGTACTTCCTAGGGGGTATGATGCTAATAAGCATTGCGAATTCCATTCCAGGGCGCTCGGACATGATGTAGAATCTTGTCATGCTTTCAAGCATAAAGTTCAAGACTTGTTGGACAGTAAAGCCATCAACTTTGGCCAAGTGGGGCCCAATATTGCACAACAGCCTATGCCTAATCATGGGGCCAATGCTATCTTGACAGAAGAAAATTTGAACTTGGTGATGGATGTTAACGAATTAAAGACACCATTGAGTGAGGTGAAAAGCAGGTTGCTCAGAGGGGGAGTATTCCCTAGCTGTGATGAATATTGTTTAGAGTGTTGGAACCAGCCTGAGGGTTGTACTGATTTGAAGCAGGGCATTCAAGCCATGATCGACGAAGGGACCTTGCAATTTGATAGAACCGCGGTTGAGAAGCCTGTGGAAGCATTATGTGATAAGCATAATGATATTGCAACGGTAACGATCCCGAGAAAGACTATAACGATAAAGGCGCCCTCCAAGCGGCCAACTATTACAATTACCAAAGCAGGGCTTGTTCCCTTTGAAAGTACGAAAGTTGTCCCGTGGACCTACGGATTAGAAGCGTATTGCAACGGTGAAAAGATTGTGATGAATAGCCAGCCAGCTGGAGCTGTTGATAATGTTGTTGGAACGGGGGGCATGACCCGTAGCGGAAGGATCTTTACCTCACCTGAAATAGAAGCAGAGAGGTTGGCCAAAGGCAAAGCCAAAGTAGATGAAAGCAGGCCTACTCAATCGAAGGAAAAGGATACGTCGCTCAAGGACATAGAGGAATTCATGAGACTGATTCGGAAAAGCGACTACAAAATTGTTGAACACCTACAGCAGACGCTGTCGAAGATTTCTATCTTGTCGTTGTTGTTATGTTCCGAAGCCCACAGGAGTGTCTTGCTGAAGGTACTGGATACGTCATTCGTACCCCAAGAAGTTTCTGTAAATTAGTTAGAGGGGGTAATGGCGCATGTCAATGCTGGACATAGCCTGGGTTTCACAGATTTCGATCTAACGCCCATGGGTCGAGAGCACAACATGGCTTTGCATATATCGGTGGAGTGCCGGGGCACCGTACTGTCGCGTGTATTGGTGGATACTGGATCGTCGTTGAACGTATTGCCAAAGAAAGCCATGATGAAATTGGACATACGGGGAATTATCTGCACGCCCGGCGATTTGGTTGTGAGGGCGTTTGGCGGAACGAAAAGATCAGTGTTTGGGTCAATAACATTACCGCTTCAGGTGGGGCCAGAGATCTTTGATACCGAATTCTACATCATGGATATCCACCCAGCTTATAGCTGCCTTCTAGGGCGCCCATGGATCCACGCTGCAGGGGCCGTAACGTCCACTTTGCATCAGAAGTTGAAGTACATGGTGGGTGATAGTGTCGTTACCGTTTGCGGGGAGGAGGATATTTTGGTCAGCACCTGTCATCGTTCAGGTATGTGGAGGTCGACGGAGAAATACACGAGACACCTTGTCAAGCCTTCGAAGGGTTACAGATTAAAGACAAAGCTCAGGGTTCTAGCAAAATATCAGACGTGGCAGTGTCATCCTACAAAGAGGCTCAGGCTTTAGTGCAGACTGGTGAGACTAAAGGCTGGGGGCAGGTATTGGAGATTCCCGTGAAGAATGACAAGTTTGGGCTAGGGTATCGACCGACGTCGTCAGCGTCATCTTCAGGAGCGTCCAGGTTCAAAGGATCGGTCACGATTACGCCAAGCGGGGTGTGCTTTGAGACTATCAACGCTATTTCCGATGCTGAGGACGGGGATAGAGACTGCGATATGGACGCGTGGATCAAGCTAAGCGTGCCAGGACAAAGTCTCTGCAACTGGTCCATCCGGGAAACTGTCCCAGTGACTTTTAAACAGTAATGATTTGTTTTATCAATTGTTGAATAATCCTATGTCCTACCCGGGGCATAGTAATTTTACCTTAGGACTGCTTGATTATGTGTATTGCACTGTTTAATCATGAAATAAAGGCGTTTTTCATATTCAAATATTGTGATCCCTGTTTTTCTTGCTTTTACTTTAACAATAAATGGCAACGTGGTTATTTGCTTTGTTTGCGTGTTGAAGCATTTAACCATTTCCTTTGCAGGACTAATATTTCAGATGACATCTCCTACGAACCGCCTATGACTCGTTTTGACTTCGAGCATCCAGTATTCCAAGCAGAGGAAGAGATTGTTGAGGATAGCGACTTGCCAGAGGAGCTTACTCGTTTGGTAAAACAGGAAGAGAGAATCATTCTGCCTCATCAGGAGGAAATTGAGATTATCAACTTGGGGTCGGAAGAAGTTGTGAGAAATATCCGTATAGGGGCTGCACTGCAGAGCAACATAAAGCAAAGGCTGATTGAGATACTGCGAGAGTATAGTGATATATTTGCTTGGTCGTACGAGGATATGCCTGGGTTGGATACGGATATGGTTGTGCACCGTCTGCCGTTGCGAGAGGAATGTCTGCCTGTTAAGCAGAAACTCAGAAGAACCAGACCAGACATGGCGGTGAAAATCAAGGAGGAAGTTCAAAAACAGTGGGATGCTGGTTTCCTAGCCGTTACAACTTATCCGTCATGGGTCGCTAATATAGTACCAGTGCCGAAGAAAGACGGTAAAGTGCGAATGTGTGTAGACTACCGTGATTTGAATAGGGCGAGCCCAAAAGACGACTTTCCACTTTCTCACATTGATGTGTTGGTTGATAACACTGCTCAGTTCTCCGTATTCTCCTTCATGGACGGCTTCTCAGGCTATAATCAGATCAAAATGGCGCCGGAAGACATGGAGAAGACTACCTTCATTACCCCCTGGGGAACATTTTGCTACAAAGTGATGCCCTTCGGACTGAAGAACGTTGGGGCAACATATCAACGTGCTATGACGACTCTCTTTCATGACATGATGCACAAAGAGATCGAGGTTTATGTTGATGATATGATTGCCAAATCCCAGATGGAGGAGGAGCATTTGGTTAATCTGCTGAAACTATTCAAAAGGCTCAGGAAGTTCAGGTTGAGGCTGAACCCTAACAAGTGCACCTTCGGGGTGAGATCGGGGAAACTGCTGGGGTTTATTGTGAGCGAAAAGGGAATAGAGGTTGATCCTGCGAAAATAAAAGCAATACAAGAAATGCCGACGCCTAAAACAGAAAAAGAAGTGTGTGGGTTTTTAGGGAGGTTGAACTACATCGCTCGGTTCATATCTCTCCTAATCGCGACATGCGAGCCGTTATTCAAGTTGTTGAAAAAGGATCAGGTGTTGACCTGGAATGAAAATTGTCAAAAGGCGTTCGACAAGATAAAAGAATACTTGCAGGAACCTCCTGTTTTGATACCCCCAGTGGCCGGGAGACCTTTGATTATGTATTTAATGGTTCTTGAGGAAAGTATGGGTTGTGTTCTCGGTCAACACGATGAGACCGGACGTAAAGAGCATGTGATATACTATTTGAGTAAGAAGTTTACCGACTGTGAGTCCAGATACTCAATGCTCGAGAAGACGTGTTGCGCGCTAGCCTGGGCCGCCAAACGTTTGAGGCAATACATGCTGAATCATACAACCCTGCTAATTTCAAAGATGGATCCAATCAAATATGTGTTTGAAAAGCAAGCACTCTCCGGAAGAATTGCCCGATGGCAGATGGTGTTAACCGAATACGATATCCAATATGTCTCGCAAAAGGCTATTAAAGGTAGCGTTCTGTCAGAGTACCTCGCAGAGCAGCCGGTGAAGGACTACCAATCGATGAGGTTTGATTTTCCTGACGAGGATATCATGTACCTGAAAATGAAAGATTGTGAAGAGTCGTTGCCAGACGAAGGACTAGAGTTGGGTTCCAAATGGCAGCTGATATTTGACGGAGCTGTAAATTCCTATGGTAGCAGAATAGGGGCAATTATCACCACTCCTCAGGGGTCGCACATCCCCTTTACTGCCCGATTGACCTTTTCGGTTACCAATAATGAGGCTGAATATGAGGCTTGCATCATGGGTCTGGAAGAAGCCATTGATTTACGAATCAAGCATCTGGATGTATACGGGGACTCTGCCCTAGTGGTCAACCAAATTAAAGGAGAATGGAAGACGCGTCAGCCCAATCTGATCCCCTATATGAATTATGCAAGGAGATTGTTGTCTTTCTTTGACAAGGTAGAATTGCATCATGTGCCACGAGCAGAAAATCAAATGGCTGACGCCCTGGCAACATTGTCTTCAATGTATAAAGTTAACTTCTGGAACGAGGCTCCCCGAATTGTTATCTCTCGGCTTGATAGGCCTGCATTCATATTCGCCATTGACGAGGCTTCCGATGGTAAACCCTGGTACTTTGACATCCAGAATTTCCTGAAGAACAAGGAGTATTCGGCTGGGGCATCCAGTCGAGATCAAAAGACTCTCAGGAGATTGGCTGACAATTTCTATCTGAACTCGGACGGTGTCCTATACAAAAGAAACCACGACTTGGTGTTGCTACGCTGTGTAGATGAGAAAGAGGCGAAGCTGCTCATGGAAGAGATACATGAGGGTACATTTGGTACTCATGCTGGCGGGCATGCTATGACAAGAAAACTGCTGCGGGCAGGTTATTACTGGCTAACTATGGAAACAGACTGTTTCAAGTTTGCAAAAAGGTGTCATAAATGCCAGATTTATGCGGACAAAATCCATGTGCCTCCGAGTCCTCTCAATGTGATGTCATCATCGTGGCCTTTCTCGATGTGGGGGATCGATATGATTAGCAAGATTGAGCCTACGGCATCAAACGGACACCGGTTCATTTTGGTGGCAATCGATTACTTCACCAAGTGGGTGGAAGCAACATCATATGCCAATGTGACCAAACAAGTGGTAGCCAGATTTATCAAACGAGATATTATCTGCAGATATGGAATCCCTGAGCGGATTATCACCGACAATGGTTCAAATTTGAATAACAAAATGATGAAAGAGCTATGTCAGAATTTTAAGATTGAGCATCACAACTCTTCTCCTTACCGGCACAAGATGAATGGCATTGTCGAAGCGGCCAATAAGAACATAAAGAAGATTATTCAGAAGATGGTTGTGACATATAAGGACTGGCACGAGATGCTACCTTTCGCTTTGCACGATTATCGTACGACGGTACACACATCAACCGGGGCAACCCCTTTTTCATTGGTATACGGGATGGAGGCGGTGTTACCGTTGGAGGTCGAGATTCCTTCCCTGAGGGTTTTACGTGATGTCCAACTTGACGAGGCAGAATGGGTTAAAGATAGACTGAATCAGCTCAGTTTAATGGATGAGAAGAGACTGGCTTCTTTAGCATACGGTCAGTTATATCAGAGCCGGATGAAGAAAGCTTACGACAAGAAGGTATGCCCTCGAAGCTTTCAGATGGGCGATCTTGTTTTGAAAAAGATTCTCCCACCACAAACAGATCACAGGGGCAAGTGGACTCCTAATTACGAAGGACCCTACGTTGTCAGAAAAGTCTTCTCTAGAGGAGCCTTGTTACTATCCACCATGGATGGTGAGGACTTTACGTCTCCTGTGAATTCGGACGCAGTTAAAAAATATTTTGCTTGAAAATGACCCGCTGGACAGTAAAAAGAGAAAGTCCAGGCAAAAATGGGGCATCCCGGCGAACCATAAAAAATGAATAAAAGGTTCGGGCAAAAGTTAGGGATAAAATTGAAAAAATGTACACCCGCGAAGTCGAAAACCTGAAAAGGGCGACTTCGGCAATAAAGGGTATCCCGGTGAATTGAAAACCCGCAAAGGGCGGTTCACGCAAAAGTTAGGGATTGAAAAAGCAAATGACTGCGGTCCGGATTTGATACGACATTGCTTAATGGTTTGGGAGTACCTGGGGGCCGTCTATCCAAAAATAATCTCTCCCGAAGATCGAGTACCGGGAAAGCGCAGAGTCAGGCGAGTCATAGGAGGATCAGCTCATGGTGTTTGTCTGTACCACGTCGCCGACATGTATTCAAATATTGTTTTGTATTTTATTTATGCTTCTTGTGCATATATGTATGTGTGTTTGTGCGTAACTTCCTCTTTTCAGGAGTTGCATCCAGTGTACAAAACTTTGCCTATTCAGAGGCCCGTTATCAATAAAACATGTTATTCAGTACTTGATGCTTGTTCTTTACTGTTTTGTTTGTGAAAGACGCCAATGTTTTTGATAAACTTGCACTTGCATAATCTTGTTGGCCATTGCCAATAATTGCTAAAACTTTGAATTGACTGAAGCAATGTCACGGATGCTAACCCGGGTAGATTCTGTTGTATATGCCTGTTTTGTCTCGTTTGTGTTTTGCAGGATTCTTACCTTTGGAGCAAACAGTCAGGGATTGTATTCCACAGCCAAAATCTCTTGACGTAAGACCTAACTCCAGTCGAGGTCATTCCCCAGCTAGTCGCATCTTATTCCCAAAGAGTTGGAATGACGTTATCCCTTACCGAATGAGGGATTATTCTCCCAAGAAGAGTGTCCTCGGGGAAGTTGTCCACAGGATATCCCCAGCAAGTCAAAGTCAATGTTCCCTGCAGAGGTTGTGCTCCTTAGAGAATCGAAGGTGTGCACGTTCGATCTCCGGCATGGGAGATTCCCGCAATAGTTAACCAAGTTGTTGGTTCGAAAGGATTATACCCTGAGGAGTTTTTTTCTTGCTCCCCCACAGGTCGTCATGCCATTGACAGGATGTCGATCCTCAGCAGAGTTTGAGGCTCTGAGTTTGTAAACTGTGCCCAGACATTGTGCTTTCCCTAGAAGTGTCGCTTCTTCCCCATCTAAGTTTGTTCACCAGTAGGGTGGCTTGTTCTTTCCTCCCAGTGGAAATTGATGTTTAATCGCTCCTCGGCAGATTTGGTTGTGTTTCTGGCGTTTATTTCGCCGGAATACTTTGTGATACTTGTTCATTCCCAGCGGAGTTAGCTTTATCCTCAGCATTCATGTAGTTGAGGCATCATTATCAGAGTGGCCCCGGCAACTTGAGCCTGCATTTGCATTTGCATATATCGTCACATTTGCATCTACTCAAACGCGTAGCATTTCCGTGCCGTACGGAGCATTATGCCATTTTCAAACATACGCATTTTGAAGCATAAGTCAGGTTGGCTACCTCTTTGTTTTCAGGCATTCTTCCCTGCAGCGGAGTGTTCTTTACACGGCTTCATAATTGGACTTTGGAGTTATTGTCAAAAATCCCCCGGCGGAGTGTTCCCTCGGGTTGCTGTCACGTCAGCATTTTCAGAAAAGATTTCAGGGATTAGACATCTGAAGTCATTACTCGTCGTCAAGTTGGATGTTTGGCAGTTGACGTCAGAATTCCCCCGGCAGAGTTCTCCCCTCGTTTGCTGTTATGCCTTCATAATTAGACTTTGAAGAGTGTTACGTCAGCATTTTACGGCTTCGTAGTTTGACTTTGAAGTTTGTTGCCCTCATGACATGGCTTCGTAGTTTGAATTTGACGTTATTGTCAGTTGTTAGCAGCAGTGGATAGCTTCATAATTAGACCTTGAAGTTATTATCAGTTTATACGGCTTCATAATTAGACCAGGAGTTGTTGTCAGCATTGAACAGCCCCATAACTAGACTTTGGAGTTGTTATTAGGAGTTCCCTAGCAGGTTTCCCCACGCGTAGCTGTTATGTCAGCATTACGGACTTCATGATTTGACTTTGGAGGTCGGCGTAGTTTCTTCCGAGTGGCTGTTACGTCAGTGTTACACGGCTTCAAGATTAGACTTTGGAGTCGTCGTTAGCGATTCCCCAACAGAGTTTCTCTAGCAGCTGTTACGGCAGCATGGCGCTGCTTCATAATTAGACCTTGGAGTTGTCGTCAACATCAAGCGACTTCATAATTAGACTTTGGAGTTCTTCAGCGGTACCACATCTTCATGATTAGATTTTGGAGTTGTTGTCCGAAGGTTTTGTCCGCACGGAATAGCTTCATAAGTAGACTTTGGAGTTGTTGCTAGATTTTTCCCCACAGAGTTGCTTGTTGAAGTTTCTCTTATCCGGCTATCGGAGTATTTTCTTCAAGTTTGCTGTTCCGTCAGCGTCACAGGGTTTCATAATCAAAATTTCAGGAGTTGTCGCCTGCTGTCGAAATAGGTGCCTGGAAGTTAATTTCAGAGCATCCCCAGTGGGTTTGGCTACTGCAAAGATAAGGTGGAGTTATTGTCTAGTATGATTGACAGAATTGAATTTCTATTGGGTTGAAGAGTTCTATCCCCAGGGAAGCCGCCATGATTTCTTCATGTTGACAAAATATTATCCCCAGTAGAGCCCTCCTCCAAAGTCGTTGTCACGTCAGCGCTGGAAGGTTTGTGGGTTGGGACCGATGGAGTTAGCTACTGCAGAGATAGGCAGAGAAACTGTATTCGTAGTATTTTCCCGTATGGATAGGCGGATGAAGTTTCCTGTGTTTAGGCAGATGGTCTTCCCGTATGGATAGGCAGATGAAGTTTCCTGTGTTTAGGCAGATGGTTTTCCCGTATGGATAGGCGGATGAAGTTTCCTGTGTTTAGGCAGATGGTCTTCCCGTATGGATAGGCGGATGAAGTTTCCTGTGTTTAGGCAGATGGTTTTCCCGTATGGATAGGCGGATGAAGTTTCCTGTGTTTAGGCAGATGAGTTTCCCGTATGGATAGGCGGATGAAGTTTCCTGTGTTTAGGCAGATGAGTTTCCCGTATGGATAGGCGGATGAAGTTTCCTGTGTTTAGGCAGATGTTCTTCCCGTATGGATAGGCGGATGGAGTTTCCTGTGTTTAGACAGATGATTTGCCCGTAGGGATAGACGGATGGAGTTTCCTGTGATTAGACAGAAATGTTTCCCCAGCAAAGTCGCCGGGATTTTTCTATGTTGACGGAATGTAGCGTCCTAACATGGACAAAGTTCTATTCCTGTTTTGTTAAGATTTCTTCGGGTTGACGAAATGTTAGTCCAGTTGTGGACGTAGGTGTTTTTGCAAAAGTTGTTCAATACCTGTGGCGTTACATAGGTCGTGGAAGTTGAAATCAGAATTATTATCAGACGTCGGATCAGTTGTTGTCGTAACAACCAGATTCAGATAACAGATGTTGTTCACAAGCGGTTGTGCAGTTTATTTCTTCGGTTGGCAAATTTCCGGGTTCCTTGGTATTCAACCGTCCCGTACCTCTATTGTTTGAAGGTCGTTCGCTCTTCACCCAGTCGGGTCCAAGCCGTTTGAATAGGGGCAGATGTTGCACCCCAAAATTTGCTCAACCTTTTCTTGCCTGATTTGTGTTCGTTGCATTATCATTTACATTGTTCTAGCATTTGCATTGCATAGCATTTATTCACGAGGCAAGGGATCAAGGCATTCAGGTGGCTCCAGGTGCAACTTTCAGTGCAAGAGGTTAAACAACAAACATCAGAGGCTTTAACACTTGTTTTGCCCAAAGATCGAGCGGCCGATTTTATTTTATTTTGCAGGGCATTTTTTCATGTCAGAAGCAGCATTCAGGTTATGTACAGTGTTCCCATGGTCAGAGCAATCAAGAAAGGTTTTCAGCAGCTAAACAGAGTTCAGGACGGCAGGAAACGGACAAAGGGGCAGGTTTCCCTCCAAAAGGCGTCAAATTCAAATTTTTGAATGTGTTAATCGGTTAACACATAGGGTTAATCGATTAACCAGTTGAAAATCAGTCCAGATTTGAATTTTTAACAGTGTTAATCGGTTAACCTATATGGTTAATCGATTAACCACAGCAGGTTTTGCCTTGCACGTGAATTTTCAAGTCCAGCCACTTTTTGGGTCCAATTTTGATCATTTAAATTGCATTTTCACACTTGGGAAGGATCTAGAACACTATCAAATTTCATTTTCCCTCCAAATGCCCAAACCTCATTCCATACCACCTTTTCCAAGCCATTTTCCAATCCTTGCTTTGGATCCAAACCAAGAGTGTATATATTTGATTCACTCCAAACCTCACAAGAATAATCCTCATAATTCACTCTCATTTTCAGAATTGCTCTCAATTCTCTCTCAATTTTCCAATCTCAAAAACCTCACCCAAAGCTCTTCTCCTTGAGATCATTGATTCTTCATTGGAATCATTGATTTCTAAGAGCTAAACCTCCATTAATTCACTCCATCAATTCCATTTCATCATCCAATTTTTGTGCACAAGTAGATCTGAATTTTGAAGTGTTCTTGGAAGTGATTATTTGGCTTATTTTAAGTTGTTCTTGGTGGATCTACATTGATACTACAAGAATTGGAATGGATCTTGAAGAATTCTGGTTTTCTTTGCTTAGATCTACTCATTTACAGTTGAATCAACAATTACCGGATCAAGTCTCTGATCCGAAGGTTGGAATTCTGATCCGATTTTGTTTTCGAACTTATTTGCACAATTTGCATGTGGATCTTTGCATTTGATTGATTATGTTGATGTTGATCCATGATCTTGTTGTGTTATTGTGTTTACATGTTGTTTAAATCAATGTTTACTGGTTTAATTTCGTGCATGATCAATCACATGATAATTGGAGTGTTTGCTTAAGTGATAAGCTGCTGAATAGTGATTCTGAACTGCTGTTTTTCACCTCGGGCACAGTGTTAATCGATTAACCTATATGGTTAATCGATTAACCAACTCAAATATTCAAATTTTCAAGCGTTTTTCAATGGTTAACCGATTAACCCCTGGCGTTAATCGATTAACACTGTAACAGAGGGCCTGTTTTGCTGTTTTGCTTGCTTGTTCGCTTGCCGGTTCGATCCGAATCATCATAGATCATTGTGTTGCATTAGGATTGAATTATTTTGGATGTTTGTCACTGTTTTTGGCCGCTTAATCATGATCTTGTGTGCATTTTCCACTCGCATGTTTGCATTTGCATGTTGCTTGTTTTCTCTTCTTCTTTCGTAATTCTTCCCTCTTTTTGTTGATTTTTGTTCTAGTGATTGGAATAGAATTAGGAGGAGATCTTTTGTTGGTTGTTAGTAGACATATTCATGTTACCCTATGAATTTTATTAGATTTTTACAACTTTGTTTTCTATTTTAGTTGTGTTTTGCAAGTGGCTTGTGTTTATGATTTCCTCTCTTGAGTGCTTTGGTTTGTTTGGCTTGGATGGCTGCCTTGGAGTTGGTTTGAGCTTGAGTTCTTTTTGTTGGAGCTTCTGGATTCATTGAAGATGCTTGGGATTGAGGATTGGAGCTTGGAGTTGAAGGTTTTTTTTCCTCTTGTGGATGCTTGTCGGGAGCTTAGGGAAACTAGGGTTTTAGGAAGAGCATTAGACTAGTTTTGCTTCTTTCTTCAAACATGGAGTATCTTGTCCATCTCCATTCTATCCAATGACATAAAATCCTCCTTGGGAAGCTCCATCTCTCCTTAGGAGGGATGAGTGGTATGCCCAAGTGAGTAGAACTTTGAGGATACCTTTCATTTGCAATGTTAAGTCCTTAGTGATTTCCCTTGGTTGTCATTAAGTCTCTTAACATTATAACTTGATTCTTGTTGGTTTGGTTCTCCCTTGGAGGTGCTTGTTGAAGCTTGGTAAATAGAAGTTTTGTGCTTGTTGAAGCTTGGAAAAGGAAGAGATGAGGTAGCTTGTTGAAGTTAGGGTTTTGCTGCTTGCTGAAGCTGAAGTCAGGGGCTTGTTGAAGCTGTCTGCTGGTTGGGGTTTGAGCTTGTTTAAGCTGGTAGCTTGTTGAAGTTTGGTGTCTATTGAAGATTGAAAGTTTATTGAAGCTTGAATATGGGAGTTATTCATGAAGATGAAGGTTGTTGCTGTCAACTTTTTGCTGGTTAGTCATATGTTGTTGTCGGAGTTGCTGTTTGCTGTAGGAGTTTGGTGCTGCTGCTTGGGCTGCCTCCTCTGCTTTGGGGTTTTGTTTTCTGTATTGTTTGTTGGCTTGTGTAGCTTGCCCCCTAGGTTTGAGGTGAATGTTGATTCACTTTGCCTGTTGTTTTCCCAGGTTCGAGGTTGAGTGAGACTCCCTTGCCTCGCTTGTATTGTTGCATTGCATGCATTTTACTGTATTTGCCTGCTTTCTTTTCTGTTTATCCCCTAGGATCTCTAATTTCCTCTGTGCAAGAGGGAATTATGACAGACATTAGGATTCTTATCCATGCATGACAACATTAGGTTAGTTTTTATTCCCTTTTCAACCATAGGTTTTTTAGAGCGTCTTTCTCTTCTTATTTCAAAACAATTCAAAAACACAGTAATAAAAATAACGCGTGTTGTACGCTACGAGCCTTAAGCTATTTGAGAAAAGGTTGCTGGAGGGTCACTCTTCAGTAATCTGATTGCTTAGTATGGTACCCTTAGGGTGACGTGCGACGTAGTCACTCTCAGATCACAAGTCTTTAGTACAGTACAAGTTGCAAACAAACTAAAAAACAGTTCTTTCGTAAGAAACTAAAAACAAACATCAAAGTGTCATTTTTGTTCGCTTGGACTCTTAATCAAGGAAAACCCTTTTTGAAGGTAATAAAAAACCATCAGACAAGCTTGTGTATTCCGTAGCCTGAACTATGTTTGCTCTGATCTTTCATGCCGTATGAAAGTACGTAGGCATAGGATGCCGTATCCTAGCGAGCAACCTTCCCCTCCTTTCCCGTAGGTAGGCGAACTACGTTGACTCTGATTTCTCGTTCCAGACGGGAATATGTAGGCATAAAGTGCGATACTTTGCCGAGTCATTTTCTTTTCTTTTTAACCCAGACCTGTAGAGTAGATAGAATAACACACCCTTAGATAGAAAACAAGCGTGGATCCCGTCGAGTACGACGGACGTGAGGGGTGCTAATACCTTCCCCTTGCGTAACCGACTCCAGAATCCAGGACATGGTTGCGATGACCATTCCTTTCCCGTTTCGCGTTAGGTTTACTCTGAGCGTTCCGTTTTCCCTTTTGTGGGATAAATAACGCACGGTGGCGACTCTTCTGTCATAGTCGGCGCCGATTTTCGCAGTAGCGACAACAACATGAACAATTATCCACACATGATAATCTCAATGATAAAGACATGAATAGATAAAAATAAAACACAGAACAATAGTTGCTATGAAATGCCAAATAAATCCAAACTACAAGTCGTTGTCACAAATAGAAAGTAATTAATACATTGCAAAAGAACAAAACAACAAAAAAAATGAAATAAAGGAATTCTAAATGCATATGGTTCAATTTCCTCTCCCCCTAAAGTGGTGGCCTCGTCCACGATACAGATTGGCCATGTTGGTAAATTACAAAACAACACTGTTCAAGGTATTTAGGCTATGTGAAATGGCCTACTCCTGACTTTCAGTCGATTCAGCTAGAGCATCTAACCGTGCATTAATATTGGAGGAGAAGGTGTTGAATCTTTCGGTGTGTGTCTCTAATTGGCTCTGAATTTGGGCGAGTCGGTCGTCCTGAGCATTCATGAAGGTACGTTGCTCTAATTGCATGTCCCTCATCATGGCGATAAGTTCTGAAGAAGATTGTTGCGGAGGGTTTGTGACGTGTGGTTGTGCTCCATATCCCCACTGAGGAGATTCCTCATTACCCCAATTTTGAGATTGCTCATTGTTAGAACACAGATTGGTGTTTAAGATATCTCATTGTTTTTATGATAACATTAATGGAATTTTGTATAGAGAATTTATATACTCTAATTTTATTCAAGTGTTTATTTGTTTCAGATATCAAAATTAATATTTTTCTGGAAGCAAGAACGCCTCTGAACACTACAGAATGATAAAGCTCTGAGCGTCAGAAGCAATACATCAGAAGATTCTGGTCTGCTACAGATGACTCTGAGCGAAGCTGAGAAGAATTTGAGTAAAGAACATACAGTATTGTTTTAGAAGACTCTGGAAGTACTTAACGCTGCAAGTACAGAGGCTCTGATAAAGCTAGTCTGTTCTGATAAAGAATTTCACGCTAAAGCACTTTGCTGCACAACTCTGTTAGAGTAACTCTGATCTGAAGAACTAGGAACATCATCAGAGGATCTGATGCAAGACGTTCCAAAGTTGTTGAAGAAGATGTTGTTCAAATAAAGATCCGTTGGCATATTCCTTGTCCTTATCCAAACGGCTCTTTCCTCATTCGTGCATGACACAGAAATTTAGACAAAAAGGATTTGTCAGAACATTCCCTTTCTGAGAAAGGAAAAGTCAATAGAAGACAAAAGCAACAGAATGCACAGCGTTGCACAGTCTTTGAGAAATGGACTTCAAGTACTATAAAAGCAAGACTCAGCATCACTTCAAAGTTAACGAATTATTGATGAATCTCTTGACAAATTATTCAACAAGCAAACTCATACAAACATTCTTCAAAGCTGAATAGTTTTTATTTCGTTCTTTAACTTGTGTAAAAATCAATGTTGTGATATAGCTTTTTATAAGCAAATCTTAAACACATTGTTAGTTTATCTTTTGTAAAAGATTCCTTAAGAGACCAAGTGTGGTCAGATTTCTTGAGAAGACTAAGAGAGTTGTCTTAGTGGTTAACACTATAATCAGTTTGATTTAGAGGATTAAGTCTTTGTTGAGAAAGGAAAATCACCTTGGTAGGGTGGACTGGATTAGTTTGAGTTCAAACGAACCAGGATAAAAATACCTTGTTATTTTTTTCTATCATCTTAATTGTTTTTGAAACCCTTATTCAACCCCCCCCCCCCCCCCTTCTAAGTGTTTTTCCTACCTTCACTCATGATCCCACTGCGAATTGTCTTGATACTCTGAGTATTGTGGGGGTTGGTAATATTCACGCAACGTTGTCCACCCTGTATGTTGCCATTGGCCCCAGCCTTGATTATTACTAGAATTTGTTGGAGATGTGTGTGCAACCCAATCCTCATTTACTTAATCAGCAGTTTCCATGGGTTGTCGATCAGCTTCCTCATCTTGTTCATCTTCTGCTTCTTCATCTTCATCCTCTTCACTTTCCTCATCACTCTCATCGAACTTTTCTAACCAGGAAGTAGTGGCTTTAAACAAAAATTTGTACCGCTGTTCATCATGAGACCAGATATAACCCATGATGGAAAGAGTTTTCTGATAAAACTCTTGATCCGAAGTAAGTGATTTATATGGAAATTATGGATACACAATGTTAGCGTTAGTTAGAATCTCTTGAATAACGGACCCGTAAGAGAGAGTTGTACCCCGACCTGAGTCCCTCATAGCGTAAATCCTACTTGCAATGTAGTACGGCCAATTAATCTTAATCTTATTTCTCAAAATATATATCAAGTGAACTTTCACCTGATCTACCCGAGAAAAACCACCTTTCTTAGGCCGCAGAATGCGAGCGACTATCCATTGCAGAATCTGATCCTGTGGTTTCAACTTTCTTGTGATGATGGTTTTAGGAAACACGTCGCTTGCCACAATATGAGCCGCATACGATTTTTTCAACATAGAGTTCAAGGTTGTCTTAAACTCATAGCCTTCCACTGTGTGTGCATCAGTGACCTCATAAAGAGGTTTGTCCGAATTAAGAGATATATTAAAGTACTTTTGCCAGACAGTAGGAGTGACACTAACCTTTGTGTTTCCAACCTGAGTGTGAAATTGAGAACCCCGAAATTTGTCGTGAAGACATGTGTAGAAAATATAGACGTGATCTTCATTATATGTTTCATTACATTCCAAAAAGTTGTTTATTCCTTGAAAATCAAGAAGTTCGATGATACGAGGAAGGTGCATGCTCTCCGCCTAGAGACGATAATATGCGTGTTGCTTGACCACAGCTCTTTTACTGAAGTTCTTGGTGAAACTTTCAGTGAACACCGGAGGTACCAAGGATACAGCGGAAATTAGAATGGAAGCAGATGAGGAGGCCCTTGAAGTTCTTTTACTTGTTACTCTTCTTGCAGCCATGATGGTTGAGTTCGAAGAGAGAATAAAGAGAGGTATGGATTGATGATGATTTGCAAGGTAAGAGAAGATGTTTTGAATGTGTTAAGAGTTTTACCCTTTTTGTAGAAGCTAGATGGGTTTTAGGGAGAGGAGAATGATTGAGTGTAGGTGTAATGTAGAGTCAAGTTACAATGCAAAAAGTAATGATAGACAATTAATGAGTCATAAAAATTGAAATCATGGGGATTTTGAACGGTTTTAAAAACAAATTGACAGTTTTCGCGCGATGCGTCAACCGCTCCTTTGTATGCGTCGACGCATACTGTGTTAAAATTGCCACGTTCAAAAATCAACAGGTATGCGTCGACCGGTAGGTCGACCTGAGCATACCCGAACAAAATTTCAATTTTGGGGACATTTTTGTGATTCTACCGCACCCTGTTTGGGTCGACTCATGTAGACAAAACATGCAAATTTCATATTTATGAACATATAAGCAACAAAGATGCATAAATAACCAGCCACAACAAACTTCAAGCAATCAAATAGGCAAGATACATATGTTATGACATATATGAGACATATAACACACAATTGAAAACATTTTGTATGAACATAAAAATCGAGAAAGAGAGAGAGTTAAGGAAAGATATCACCGTTATGCCAAGAGTAGCTTGATGCATATATGCTTATACTTTCAACATCTTCAATTTGTTAGATATTCGATGAGCAAAGTAGGTATAAATAGAGATGAATAAAATATGTGCAAGAAGTATTACTAAACACGATCTGAAATGTCGAGAATACCAAGTTCTCGTCGGATATGAAAGAAAGGTTCAGTAGCAAGTGATTTTGTAAATATATCCGCTAGTTGATTTGTAGTGTCAATGTGTTCAAAAACAACATCTCCTTTCTCCACATGATCCCGAAGAAAATGGTGTCGTATTTCAATATGTTTAGTGCGTGAATGTAGCACAGGATTCTTGGTAAGATTACTTGCACTAGTATTGTCACAAAAGATCGGAATACGCTCGAGTTTGAGGTTAAAATCTAACAATTGTTGCTTAAGTCATAAGACTTGAGCATAACAACTGCCAGCGGCAACGTATTTCGCTTCGGCGGTTGACAAGGCAACAGAAAACTGTTTCTTACTATGCCAACTAACCAAAGAGTTTGAAAATAGGTGACACGTACCACTAGTACTTTTCCTATCCGATTTGCACCCGGCAAAATCGCAATCGAAGAATCTAACCAAGGAACAATCGTTTCCTTTGGAATACCATAGCCCATACTTTGGAGTACCTGAAAGGTATCGAAGTATGCGTTTAAAAGCTTTTAAATGGGATTCCTTAGGAGAAGATTCATATCTAGCGCACATGCAAACACTAAACATAATATCGGGTCTAGAGGCGGTAAGATAAAGAAGAGAGCCGATCATACCTGGATATCTTTTTACCTCTACATCCTTACCACTTTCATCTCTATTCAGATTTGCACATGTCGGCATCGGTGTGCCAATGGCATTGGAATTTGCCATGTTAAACCTCTTGAGAAGCTCAAGACAATACTTCGTTTGACTTACAAACGTTCCTTCCTCAAGCTGTTTGATTTGTAATCCAAGAAAGTATGTGAGTTCTCCCATCATACTCATCTCGAATTCACCGTGCATTAGGTTAGGAAACTCTCTTACGAGATTCATGTTAGTTGATCTGAATATAATGTCATCAACATAAATTCGTACCAAGATCAAGTGTTTTCCTTGACGCTTAATGAAGAGGGTTGTGTCGACCTTTCCTCTTGAATACCCTTGATCAAGTATAAACTTGCTTAGGCGCTCATACCAAGCCTTAGGGGCTTGCTTGATTCCATACAAAGCATGTTTTAACTTGTATACATGATCGGGATATTCATGAGACTGAAAACTCGGAGGTTGTGCAACATAAACTTCATTAATATAATCGTTAAGGAATTCACTTTTTACATCCATTTGAAATAGCTTAAAATATTTCGCACAAGCGAAGGCAAGTAAAAGGCATATAGCCTCGAGTCGGGAAACCGGCGTATAAGTCTCCTCATAGTCGATGCCTTCCTCTTGGTTATACCCTTGGGTGACTAAACGTGCCTTATTACGGATTATTACCCCATTTTCCTCCAACTTGTTCCTAAACACCCATCGGGTGCCGGTTACTCGATGACCTCGCGGAGGAGGGACAAGGTCCCAAACGTCATTTTTCTTAAACTGATTAAGTTCCTCTTGCATAGATAAAAACCAGTGCTCGTCGAGTAAGGCTTCTTTCAGGTTTTTAGGTTCCATTTGTGAAACGAAAGTGAAGTGATAACAGAAATTACTTATCTTAGACCGATTCATAACTCCCTTTGATATATAACCGAGGATATTGTCGATTGAATGGTCTTTGGAAAACTTCCAAGCTGGAGGGAGATCGTCTTTTGTATATGGATGAACTTCCTCTGTTTCCTCATGGCAGTCATCTTTCTCCTCCTCAACTTTGGCTTGGTCGGGTTGATCAATTTTCGGCTCGGCACCCTTGAGTATGTCTTCCATAGATGTACCTGCACCATGAACAACACTACCTTTTCCGACGTCTCTCGGATAAGATTCATCAAATGTTACGTGTACAGACTCTTCAATGGTAAGTAATCTCTTATTATAAATTCTATAAGCTTTACTTGACTAAGAGTATCCGAGGAAGATACCTTCGTCAGCCTTGGAATCAAATTTTCCTAAGTTTTCCTTTCCATTATTCAACACAAAACACTTACAACTGAAGACATACAGGTGAGATACATTCGGCTTGCGCCCTTTTAAAAGTTCATATTGTGTTTTATTTAGAATGGGGCGGATGAGCACCCTATTCAAAACATAACATGTCGTACTTATGGCGTCGGCCCAAAAATATTTAGGTAATGCACTTTCATTGATCATTGTTCTTCCCAATTCTTCTAAAATACTACTTTTGCGCTCCACAACCCCATTTTGTTGAGGAGTACGTGGAGTGGAGAAGTTGTGATCAATTTCGTGTTTACCGCAATATTCTCCAAATAAGTAGCTTTCAAACTCACCTCCATGGTCACTCCTAATTGAGACAATGTTTGTGTTTAATTTATTTTGGGAAATCTTAGCAAATCTTTCAAAGGCGGCGAATGTATCGCTCTTGCTAGCCAAGAAGATAGTCCAACAGAGTATAGAAAAATCATCAATTATTATAAAACCGTAATAGTTACCACCTAGGCTTTTAATTATAGATGGCCCGAATAAATCCATATGGAGAAGCTCGAGAGGTCTCATAGTTGAAACGATATTTTTGGATTTAAAAGAGATCCTCGTTTGCTTTCCCATTTGGCATGCATCATAAAGGTGATCCTTGGTAAACTTTATTTTCGGCAGACTTAGGACTAGATCTTTGGAAACTACCTTGTTAAGCAAGTCAAAGTTGACATGTGCTAAACGTCTATGCCATAACCATGAGTCCTCACTCATTTCATGAGACATTTGTCACTTGCCAAAGATACTTCATTCAAGTCTAGCATATAGACATTGTTTACTCTTAGGCCATTAAACACACTCTACATTTCACCATTATGCATAATTTTGCAACATTCTTTTGAAAATGATACATTGTATCCTTTGTCGCATAATTGACTAATGCTAATGAGATTATGTTTAAGACCCTCGACAAGCAATACATCAGATATAGTAGTGGAAGAAGGTTTACCTACACTACATTTACCAAGTATTGCACCGCGGTTGTTATCTCCATAGGTTACATACCCCTTCTTCTTTTCCACGAAGTCAATGAAGAGAGAGATGTCTCCTGTCATGTGTCTTGAGCAGCCACTATCAAGAACCCATCTTCTCTCGGTGGTCTCAAGACGTTGTACCTATGAAAAAAACAATTAACAAGAGGAGGTACCCAATGGCTTATTGGATCCTAAGTCGTGAGTGACACAATGGTTGCATTTAGGCAACCATTGATAAATGCCTTTAGGAACCAAAAATATCCTAAAACGACACTTAGCAATGGAATGGCCTTTCTTTCAACAATATAGACATGAAAAGTTAACTTTTGAATTACCTTTTCTATCGTTATCTCTTACAACATATTTGTATTTTTGATATGGATTAATCATACTCTTTCTAAAATCAGATTTATCGATGGCAAAAGTAATTTTGGGCTCTAGAGCCTTGTTAAGTTTGAGATTTAGGTTTCTAACTTCATTTTGCCAAATGTAACAAGTGTCACACCCAAAGTTAACTATTCTACTTCTTAGATCCTCACAACCTACTTTAGTACTTTCCACTATGGAAGCTTTAAGTGCCTCAAGTTTTTTTCGGACACTCGAATCTTTTGCTCTAAGTGAGCAAAATTTTGATTATTTGAGGCAAGCCTTTTAAAGGATTCTTTTGCTTCGCAATGCAAAGTATTAAATGCAGTTTCTAATTCAAAATGAGACATGTTAGAGGAATTTTCATATTTAGCATGTCGTACCTGTTTTTTCTTATTCTTTTGGTGAGCGGAAAGACACAAGTTTACGAATTCATCTTCATCACTAGATCTTTCATTCTCGAAGGAATCGCTATCGCTTTCCCAAGCTATATATGCTCTCCCCGGCTTTGATTGCTTCTTATGTGATCTATTTGATTCCTTTTCTGTGCCCTTTTTGTTTAAGGGACAATCCGGTTTATAATGTCCGGTCTTTCTGCATGTGTAACATGACCCTCTTGTTTTGTTCCCCTTGGTGTCATCATTTCTTGTGCTTAATTCCTTAAATGAGTGAATTGATCCCTACCAGCACCTTGTATTAATTCTGTTGCTTTTCTTTTAGCTCTATATGCCTGGTTAGATGACAATTTAACTCCTCATCTATCTACTGATTCAGCAATTAGTCCAAGAGGTTTCATCTCAAGATTATGACTCAAAATGTAGGCAAATTTCTTGGCTATCCATTTATTTTTTGCTTGTCTATTATTTGTGATCATCAATTAGACTAACTACTTGTCAGTATTTTTAGAGGATGGCACAAATCTAGAAGGGGGTTGAATAAATCATTATTAAAAAATTAGTCGGCGCTACCAATCAAATTGGTTTTAAAAAATTGTTTAAATTGCGGAAGCTGTTAGAACATAGATTGGTTCTTAATTACATCTCTATGTTTTGATGATAACTCTTACGAAATTTTGTATTAAAGAATTATATACTCTAAAAATTTGTTCAAGTATGTTTGCTGCAGATATTAAAGTGAATATTATTCTGAAAGCAAATTAGATCTGAACATGGAATTATGCAAGGCTCTGAAGCGTCAGAAGCATCTGAATGTTGTCTTAGAAGAATCTGAACGCTGCCTACAGAAGATTCTGAAGCAGAAGCTACAAAAGCATCTGAAGCATTGAAGACTTTTGTATGAAGAGTTTCAAGCTTAGTTTATTTCAGAAGAATCTGATAGTACTATGTTGTCAGTACTGAGGATCTGATTCCTAAAACTCTGCTCTAATGAAATTACACGCTGAAAGCACACTTGCTGCAATGCTCTGATTCAGCAAACTCTGATGAACATCAGAAAATCTGATCACTCAAGGCTCTGATGTTATTTGCTGAAACTTATTGAAGAAGAATTCAAAGTTATGTCCGTTGGTTTGGCCAAACGATGTTTTCCTCATTTATGCTAGACACAAGAACACAGACAAAAAGGATTTCTCTATGCATTCTACTTCTAGGAGAGGTCAAGTGATATGAAGACAAAAAGGTTACAGCCCTTTTCAGTACACAACCTTCAACGTGAAAACATCTTGGACTTCTGTGCCTATAAAAGTAAGACTTCGTCACTCTTCTTCAGTTGACGAAATCATTGAAAGAAATTCATTACAAGCTTTCATACAATTTATACTCGTTACTGAATTTATTTCATAGTTCTTAAACTTAAGTGTAAAATTACAGTTGTGATATAGCTTACTTAGAAGCATTTAAACACTTGTTTTAGATTTACATTTGATTGTAAAAGTCCTTAAGAAGATCCAGTTGGGATCAGTTGTTCTTAAGAAGACTAAGAACAGTTGTTCTTAGTGCTTGCTATTGTAATCAGTTTGATTAATAGTGGATTAAGTCCTTGTTGAGAAAGGCAAATCACTCTTGATAGGGTGGACTAGAGTAGTTGAGTTCAACGAACCAGGATAAAAATCTTTGAGTTTTATTGCCATAATAGTTTCTCTATACTTATTCAACCCCCCCCCCCCACTTCTAAGCATTTGCTCACCTTCAGTTGGCATCAGAGCTCTGGTTCTGTGTGTGCTACTACTTCATAGTGACAGAAAAGATCCAGTGAGAAAACTTTGATATATGTTTGGTTGTTATTATGGCTGAAACTTCAACATCTAACAGTAACAACAGATATGAAGAAAGGGATAGAATCAGCACAAAACGCCCTATGTTTGATGGGGAGAAATTTGACTATTGAAAGGACAGAATAGAAAGTTTCTTCCTTGGTTATGATGCCGATTTATGGAACTTAGTCATTGATGGGTATGTTCATCCCACTGATGGGGATGGCAAGAAAATTGATAGAAAATCAATGACTGAAGCCCAAAAGAAGGAGTTCAGAAATCATCACGAAGCTAGAACAATCTTGTTAAATGCAATATCTCATACTAAGTATGGGAAGGTCACAAGCAGAGAAACTGCATTTGACTTGTTTGAGTCTTTGAAGATGACACATGAAGGAAACCTTCAAGTTAAAGAGACCAAGGTTCTGGCGCTAATACAGAAGTATGAAGCGTTCAAAATGGAAGAATCTGAGTCTATAGAAACTATGTTCTCTAGATTCCAGATCCTCACAGCTGGTCTAAAAGTGCTGGACAACGGCTACTCAACTGCTGATCATGTGAAGAAGATCATCAGAAGCTTGCCTATCAGATGGAGACCTATAGTCACTGCTCTGAAGCTTGCCAAGGATCTAAACAAGATCACTTTGGAGGAACTAATCATCTCACTAAGGAGCCATGAAATTGAACTTGAGGAAGATGAGCCTCAAAAGAAAGGTAAGTCAATTGCCTTAAAATCTAACAAATTTGTGAAAGCTTTGCAGGTGTTAGAAGAGAGTTCTGAAGAATCTTCTGAAGAAGAAGAAGATGAATTGTCCTTGTTGTCCAGAAGATTCAACAGACTCTGGAAGCACAAACAGAGGAAGTTCAAGAACTTCAAGAAGTCAGATCAGTGTAAGGAGTCCTCTGGACCAAAAAGATCTGGAAAGAAGGAAGTTGTTTGTTTTGAATACAAACAACCTGGCCATTACAAAAATGAATGTCCAAAGCTTCAGAAAGAAAAGCCTAGAAGAAAGCCTGAGTATAAGAAGAAGATTCTAATGGCAACATGGGATGATTCAGATGAATCTGGATCCTCATCAGAATCTGAAGATGAATGCACCAACATGGCTCTGATGGCAGGCGTGGAAGATCAGAATGAAAGATCATCTGGATCTGAGTCTGATTCTGAATCTGACTTAGAAGAGGTACTTTCTGATCTCACTAAGGAAGAGCTTATTAAAGTCTTATCAGAAGTCCTGTAAAACTATAACCAGATTAAGCTCAAATGCAAGAAGCTTAAATGCAATCTTCAATCTGAGAATAATCTGTTAAAGTTAGAAGTTGCTGAGCTAAAAGAAAACAATTTAAAAATGAAAACTAATTTTGAAAAAGCTCAATAAGACTCTGAGTCTGAAACTAAGTCTAAATGCAAAAACATTTTAGAAGAATATGACTTCAGCTTTCAGAAGTTTCTAGCTAAAAGCATAGATAGAAGCAAGATGGCTTCAATGATCTATGGAGTTAGCAGAAACAACAGGAAAGGAATTGGATATGAATCTTCCTCTGGAAAGGATTTAAATCCAATGCATGTTGATAAACTTATAATTAAGAAAACTCCCTTATACTCTCATTTCAAGTTTGGTCATCTGAATGATATAAAACACACACGTTTTGATCAGAACGTTCCTGTGTTTAAGCCAAAAGTCAGTCAGAACAAAACTGTTGTAAAAAGAAAGAAGTTCAGACAAACTTTCAAGGCAACTAACTCACAAGGACCCAAAAAGATCTGGGTACCTAAGGATAAGATAATCCATGTTGCAGATGTATTTAGCAGAAAAGTCAAGACGTCAGTCATGGTACCTGGACTCTAGCTGCTCACGTCACACGACGGGAGAAAGGTTTATGTTCCAAAGCCTGGAGCTTAAATCTGGAGGAGAAGTGAAGTTTGAAGGGAATCAGAAGGGCAAGATCATTGGCTCTGGTACTATTGGCAATGGTAACCTTCCCTTTATATCTAATGTTTTACTTGTAGAAGGATTAAAGCATAATCTATTGTCCATAAGTCAATTAAGTGACAATGGTTATGACATAATCTTTAATCAACAATGTTGCAAAGCTGTTAGTCAGAAGGATGGCTCAATCCTATTTAATGGAAAGAGGAAGAACAACATTTACAAAATCAATCTTTCAGAACTTAAGGTTCAAAATGTTAAATGCCTTATGTCTGTTAATGATGAGCAATGGGTCTGGCACAGAAGATTGGGGCATATTAATATGAGACATATATCTCAGATTAATAAACTCAATCTAGTCAGAGGACTTCCTAAGTTGAAGTTCAACTCAGATGCTCTTTGTGAAGCATGTCAAAAAGGAAAATTTTCAAAATCTTCTTTTAAAACTAAGAATGTTGTTTCAACCTTAAGACCATTAGAATTACTTCACATTGATCTGTTTGGACCAGTGAAAACTGCATCTGTCAGAGGCAAGAAGTATGGATTAGTCATTGTTGATGACTATAGCAGATGGACATGGGTAAAGTTCCTAAAACACAGGGATGAGTCACATTCTGTGTTCTTTGACTTCTGCAAACAAGTCCATAATGAAAAAGATTTTAAAATTGTTAAAGTCGGAAGTGATCATGCTGGTGAATTTGAAAATAAATATTTTGAAAAATATTTTAATGAAAATGGCATTGCTCATGATTTCTCCTGCCCTAGAACCCCACAACAGAATGGAGTTGTAGAGAGGAAAAATAGAACTTTGCAAGAAATGGCCAGAACCATGATCAATGAGACTAATCTAGCAAAGCATTTTTGGGCAGAAGCAATAAACACAGCTTGTTACATTCAGAGCAGAGTGTCTGTAAGACCTCTTCTGGAAAAGACTCCCTATGAATTGTGGAGGAACAGAAAGCCCAACATTTCTTATTTACATCCTTTTGGATGTATTTGTTATATGTTGAACACTAAAGAGAATCTTAACAAGTTTGATTCTAAAGCACATAAGTGTTTCATGCTTGGCTATTCTGAACGCTCTAAAGGCTACAGAGTATACAATACTGAAACACAGATTGTGGAAGAATCTATACATGTTAGATTTGATGATAAGTTTGGCATTGAAAAGCCAAAGCAGTTTGAAAGTTCTGCAGATAGAGAAGTAATTCTCACAGACTCTGAAGGCTCAGAGGAAGAAAAAGCTCAAGTGAAGGAACCAGAAGCAACGCCATATGCAATTCCTTTAGCTTCTCAAATGAACAACTTGAACATTTCTGAAGAATCAAATGTTAGAGGATCATCTTCCAGAATCAAGGCCTCTCATCCAGAGGATGTGATAATTGGAAAGAAAGATGACCCAATAAGAACAAGATCCTTCCTCAGATCATCTGAAGCATCATTATTTGGGTTGGTGTCAGTTATTGAACCAACTTCGGTGGATGAAGCTCTGCAAGACAATGACTGGATAATTTCCATGCAAGAAGAGCTCAATCAGTTCACAAGAAATGATGTTTGGGATTTGGTTCCAAGACCAAAAGGATTCAACATAATTGGAACTAAATGGGTCTTCAGAAAAAAGTTGAATGAAAAAGGAGAAGTTGAAAGAAATAAAGCAAGGCTTGTTGCTCAAGGTTATAGCCAGCAAGAAGGAATTGATTATACAGAGACTTATGCTCCTGTAGCTAGGTTAGAGTCTATTTGTTTACTCATTTCTTTTGTTGCACAAAATAACATCACTCTATATCAGATGGATGTTAAGAGTGCTTTTCTAAATGGAATTATAGAAGAAGAAGTTTATGTTCACCAACCTCCTGGTTTTGAAAGTGAAAAATTTCCAGAACATGTTTTTAAACTAAAGAAATCTCTGTATGGTTTAAAACAAGCTCCCAGAGCTTGGTATGAGAGATTAAGCAATTTTCTTCTGGAGAAAAATTTTATTAGAGGCAAAGTGGACACAACACTCTTTTGTAAAACATTTAAGAAAGATCTGTTAATTTGTCAAATATATGTGGATGATATTATATTTGGATCTACCAATGTTATGCTAGGAAAGGAGTTTGCCCAATGTATGCAGGCTGAATTTGAGATGAGCATAATGGGAGAATTGAGAGTCTTTCTAGGAATTCAAGTCAACCAAACTCCAGATTGCACTTACATTCATCAGACCAAATATGTTAAAGAGCTTCTGAAGAAGTTTAACATGACTGATAGTAAGATGGCAAAGACCCTTATGCACCCAACAAGTACTCTTGGTAAGGAAGAGGTAAGTAAGAAAGTAGATCAGAAACTCTACAGAGGTATGATAGGATCTCTTCTCTACTTAACTGCTTCTAGACCTGACACTTTATTCAGTGTATGCTTGTGTGCAAGTTTCCAATCAGATCCTAGAGAATCACACTTAACAGCTATTAAGAGGATTCTAAGGTATCTGAAAGGTACTTCTAATGTGGGTTTGTGTTACAGAAAATCTGATGATTTCAAATTAGTTGGATTCTGTGATGTTGATTACGTTGGAGACAGAGTGGAAAGAAAAAGTACTTCTAGAAATTGTCAATTTCTAGGAAGAAATTTAATCTCCTGGTACAGCAAAAAGCAACCTACAATTGCACTATCAACTACAGAGGCAGAATATATTGCTGCTGCTGGATGTAGCATGCAGATGCTCTGGATGAAAAGTCAGCTAGAAGACTATCAGATATTTGAGAGTAATATTTCTATATTCTGTGATAATACTTCTGCTATATGTTTGTCTAAAACCCCTATTTTGCACTCTAAGGCAAAACATATAGAAATTAAACATCATTTCATCAAAGAATATGTTCAGAAGGGTATTATAAACTTAGCCTTTGTTGATACAAATCATTAGTGGGCTGATATTTTCACAAAACCCCTTGCTGAAGATAGGTTCAAGTTTATTCTGAAAAATATTGGTATGGATTTTTGTCCAGAATGATATTTATCAGAAGCAAATTTCTCAGATGCAAAATGTTTAAAACTCTGAAGTATTTCATCTGTCAATTATTTGATTTATTTAATTATTATTATTTATGTGTATCTAAACTAACAAATCTTAAAGGATCTGAATATTGGCTAACGTTTCATTTCTTAAGAGAATTCAAAAGCACACGCAAGCAAACACGTGTCACTCTGAATCTGAAAAGATGGCGTGCACATTACTGAAGAGACATTTGAGGTATTGTTTGAATAGTTAAAATCTTGGTTTTCCCCCCAATTTGTCAGAATCAATTAATGCTTTGAAATGATTTTTATTCTTTTCATTAAATGCCATTTAATGCTAAGTGAATACATGCTAAATGTGTCTGTTTGTGTGCCCTAGCTTCTCTCTATAAATACCACAAATCACACCATTTCACACTTTTCACTTCACAAACAATATATGCATTTCTGTTTGCTCTTTAGTCTTCATCAAAACCCTAAACCTTCATCCAAATCTTCTTCATCTTCAAGAATGGCAACATCATCCTCAACATCAGCTCAGTTTCAATCATCAATGGTTGCAGTTGCGTCATCTAATATGGGTGCTACTTCTTTCAAGGAACCAGAAAGAACTTTATTAACTCCTGTTGATAAGCAGGAAGTTCTTTGTGAATCAATGGTGGAATTTGATTCTCTGGCTGAAAATGGGTTTGATTTGCGTTCTATTATTGATGCACAAGGCTGGGTCAAGTACTTTGACAGATTATTTGGACCAGTGTATCCACACTTAGTGAAGGAATTTTGGATACATGCATCTGTTTACCCAAAGTTCATCCTCTCTTCTGTTCTGGGAAAAGTTATCATAATCACTGAAGATCTCATCAGAAAACTCATAGGGTATGAGGAAACTGATGGAGTTTGTCATCTGCCAGATGGGCGTGTTGACATGGAAAAAGTTTATGACGAAGTTATTGCATCTGGACAGGCCTCCAACAAATTTAAGGATCTGAAACCTGACTACAAAATCTGGGCAAAGATTTTTCTGGGATGCATCAATCACAGAAAATCCACAAACTCTCCAGATTATGTGAATAATGAACAACTCTGTTTCATGTACTGCTTAAGTCAGAGTACCAAAGTAGATTTTCCTTACATTCTATTCATGCATCTATGGAATCACATCAATGCATCCAAAGAACCCATTAAGACTAAGGGACAGAAGATCAGGACGTGGATTCCTTTTGGAAGATTGATCTCAGACATTCTGACAGAGAATGGTCTGGTAGCTGCTCTTTATGAAGCTGGAGTTAAAGAAGAGCTTGAGACAATAGTTGGAAAACCCTTGAGTGGAAAGAGTCTTAAGAGGCTAAAAGTTGTGGATGAACTCACAACTGCTCCTAAGAAGCTAAATGTTACTGAAGTTAGTCAGAGAAGGATTCCAGTTCAAGACTTTCCAATCTTTGGTGCTGAAGAACCTAGGGATATTATTCTTAGGTATATTGAAATGTGTAAGGCAGATGGAACACCTATTCCTGCAGATATTCTGATTCATGCTAGAAAACCTATTCCAGATGTCTATGAAGAGAACATGAGGAAAAGAAGACAATTAGAGGCAGACGAAGTTGATGCTCAGAAGAAACAGAGAGTTGTTGAAAAACCACAGAAGCAGATCAAGAGAAAAGCTTTTGGAGAAGTTCCCTCTGTTCCCACCAAGCACATCAAGACAAAAGGTACTAAATCACCTTTACCTTCTATTTCTAAAATTGCTGTAAATGTATCAACAATTAGTTCTATGCCTGAACCTCCTCCCACTCAAAATCAAACTATTCCTGCTCCATCTCAAACCTCTGAACCACCAAAATCATCTGATCCTGTTTCCACAACACCAATAATTTCATCTGACATTCCTCAATCAGAACCACAAACAAAACCAACACAACAACAGCCTGAAAGTCAACAATCAGTTGCATCTGAACCTATTCAATCTGACCCAGTTGCATCTGAAACTTTTGCATCTAAACAAGTTGCATCTGAACCAGTTGTATCTAAACCACCAACATCCAAACCTTCTGATCCTCAACCAGAACTATCCAATCCTATTGAATCAAACATACCTGACTCTGAGATTCTGGATATTCAACCTCTCAAGACTGTATTTGAAGTATCATCTACATCTTGTACCCTATCCACCTCATCTGATTCCTCTGAATCTGATGTCCATCCAGATGTCATTTCACCTCCCTCTCTCAGAGAATTTGAATCTAAACAATCAGATCTACCTGTTTCATCTGAAACTCTCATTCCTGAACCCATTCCATCACCTAAACCCAGGACATCTGAATTTGTTTCAGTTGCTTCCTTTAAACCACTTCCCTCTGATCCACTTCCTTCTGGTTTAAAGCTTAAACATTTTAAAACCAGAATAGAACCAACTGACACAATCACTCCATTTAAACCTAAGACTTCCACTATTCTACCATCTGTTCTTCAAACCTTCTTAAAAGAACTGCCAGATATGATTTCATCAGAACCTCTGTTGTTTGATAAATCTATTTTCATTCCTTACACTTCCATTACATTTGATGTTGTTCCGTCTTCATCACGTGTAAAACCATCTCTGGTTCATGCCTTATCCAGATCCAAAACTACCACTTCATCTGACCATCCATCTTTTCCTTTCTACCCTCGTCCTCTGATCATCATTCCAAAATTTACCATACCATCACCACCTCAACCCAAGCCATTCACTTTGGAAACCCTTCTCAAACCAAAAACTAGGCTAAACGTTGATACTTTATTTGCTAATTTTCTGAAAGAGATAAAGATGACTTTAGGCTCTGTTCAGAAGAGATGCTTGTCAACCATGGACGCAAATGAATCTGATGCTATCTGGAATAGCTTCATTACAAGATTCAATATTGTTGCCTCAAATCTGAAGAATGTATGTTCTGATGATGCGAAGCTCAGATTTGTTGAGACTGCCAGAAGCATGATATGGAATGTGAAAAGATCTGCACCCTTACTTCTTGAAGATGTACCTTCATCTTTTGGAGTATCTGCTACATAAGTTTTTGCAGAATCTGCTTCTAAAGAAAATCCATTGGCTCTGACAATTATAAAGCAACCCTCTGCATCTGAAGCTCCAAACTCTGCATCTCCAATGGATATTGACTCTGCACCAGTATCAGAATCTGCCCCACCTTCTTCATCTGAGATCAAGAAAGAGAATCCAGATTTAGAAGATAAGATTGCAGTATTGGAAGCTGTACAATCTGAAATCAAGTCATGGATGGCTCAACAAGATCAGAAGAATGAGAACTTGGCAAAATGGATGACAAAGCAAGAAGAATCCTCAGCTGATATCACTCAACTTCTGAAGATGATTCTGTCCAAGCAAACTTAGTTTTTTGTTTTTCTGTTTCTGATGTTTGTGCACATGTACTTGAATTTATCTGATGATTTGTCTGTTTTTAATCTGAATGAATGAATGACTCTGTTGTTTTCTCTACATGAATGTATTTTTTCTGTATGTCTTTTTAATTGTCTTTAAAAGTTTTACTTTTTGATTATGACAAAAAGGGGGAGAAAATGGATATGACTGTTCAAATAAACTCTACCTAAATGAAATTCAGACATATCAATTATAACTAACGTGAACTCTTAGTATTTCAGAACTTATGAAAAATCTGACAAATTCTTTAAAGTAACTCTGAGATCCCCAAATCTAATTTTAACCAATCAGGCTCTGATTCTGAAACATTCATCCAAGTCAAGATCTAATTTTTTTTTGGAACAATCAGACTCTGATTCTGTAAAGAATACTCATGCAAAAAGGGAAGTTTCTATTCTCTCTAAGTATTCAATTCAGGGGGAGGTTCATCATCTCAAAGGGAGTTATAATTATTGCTTTATTGGAAAAAAAATTCTTATGTTTTTGTCATCATCAAAAAGGGAGAGATTGTTATAACACAGATTGGTTCTTAATTATATCTCTATGTTTTGATGATAACTCTTATGAAATTTTGTATTAAAGAATTATATACTCTAAAAATTTGTTCAAGTATGTTTGCTGCAGATATTAAAGTGAATATTATTCTGAAAGCAAATTAGATCTGGACATGGAATTATGCAAGGCTCTGAAGCGTCAGAAGCATCTCTTAGAAGCATCTGAATGTTGTCTTAGAAGAATCTGAATACTGCCTACAGAAGATTCTGAAGCAGAAGCTACAGAAGCATCTGAAGCATTGAAGACTTTTGTATGAATAGTTTCAAGCTTAGTTTATTTCAGAAGACTCTGATAGTACTACGCTGCCAGTACTGAGGATCTGATTCCTAAAACTCTTCTCTAATGAAATTACACGCTGAAAGCATACTTGCTGTAATGCTCTGATTCAGCAAACTCTGATGTTATTTGCTGAAACTTGTTGAAGAAGAATTCAAAGTTATGTCCGTTGGTTTGGCCAAACGAATCTTTCCTCATTCATGCTAGACACAAGAACACAGACAAAAAGGATTTCTCTGTGCATTCTACTTCTAGGAAAGGTCAAGTGATGTGAAGACAAAAAGGCTATAGCCCTTTTCAGTACACAGCCTTCAACGTGAAAACATCTTGGACTTCTGTGCCTATAAAAGCAAGACTCCATCACTCTTCTTCAGTTGACGAAATCATTGAAAGAAATTCATTACAAGCTCCCATACAGTTTATACTCGTTGCTGAATTTATTTCATAGTTCTTAAACTTAAGTGTAAAATCACAGTTGTGATATAGCTTACTTAGAAGCATTTAAACACTTGTTTTAGATTTACATTTGATTGTAAAAGTCCTTAAGAAGATCTAGTTGTGATTAGTTGTTCTTAAGAAGACTAAGAACAGTTGTTCTTAGTGCTTGCTATTGTAATCAGTTTGATTAATAGTGGATTAAGTCCTTGTTGAGAAAGGAAAATCACTCTTGATAGGGTGGACTGGAGTCGTTGAGTTCAACGAACCAGGATAAAAATCTTTGAGTTTTATTGCCATAATATTTTCTCTATACTTATTCAACCCCCCCCCCCCCTTCTAAGTATTTTCTCACCTTCAGAAGCGGCCGTGGAAAAATTACCGTCTATAACGAACCGTTACTAGAAGACCGGATATGCGTCTAGCCTTTGGAAATTGATAATGAGAAATGAGCAATGAGAATCACTATGCTAGTCACACTATCAATTGATTTATATCACTACTTGGTATGACTAGTTCCAATGCCTTAATATGCCAACAAAATAGTTGGACAACACAAGAGAATTTTGGTTCAGACAATTTATCAAACACGTCGCGTGCGGAGCACTCCTAGTGATTTCAGCCTTGAGTAAGTAGCACTACATTCCTTGTACAATAAACTATTGTACTATAGTTAAAATTACTTCAGCACTTACTCAACATTCCTTAATTCGATATTATTGTTTGAACTAAATTCATGTAAATATTAAGCAAAATGAAAATGCGGAAAGTAAAAGGCACAAAGATTTGTTGAGGCAGTTCCCCCGCCGTCCTCGCTTCGGGGTACGTCTGCTCTCAATTCTAACAATAGAATTGAGCTCGTATAATATAAATGTAACCTATTTTTGAATCGTTTATACAAGAATAGACAAGCAAATGCACAAACAAACTCTCTTGTTGTTGAAGATGCTTTCTCTTCTTATCCCTTGATTCGAGTCGAATCAAGTCCTTCGATTGCTTGTGGATGAACCTCCGATTACAGCTCCTTGGTTGAACAACCTTGCATTTTCAAACCCCATCCCGGATGATATCAAACACTCGCCAATCGAACCTGAATCTCTCCTTCACAATTCACTGATTCTCGCTACTAGATCGACGGAACCAACCGCTCCTCGATCACCTTCGCTCAGCTAAATGTATGTTGAGAAGATTCGTACCAAAAACCCCTAAATTCGGCGAATCTTGGAGGACAAAACCTTCAAGGTTTTATTCAAGAAAAACCTGCCAAACTCTCAACCCGAACCAGATTCCCAATCAATGGCTTCAGACGTTATCACTTCAAACAGTCCATAATGCACAACAAAGATTGTTGTGGTATAAATGTAGAAGATGAAGATGATGAGAATTAATGGCACCTCTTTCACTTTTCTTGTTTTGCAAATGATTCAATTTTTTCTATTGTTGAAAATGAAGAACTTTCTATTTATAGCATGCCTGTAATACCCCAAATTTTACCCCTGGATTAGTCGATTTATATCGCGTTACATTTCATTTATTTTGCATTACATATTAACTAAACACTAACGGGTTTCATAGTCTGTTGTTTTGCAGGAGAATCACATCTGATGCACTTTAACTATTGAATGGCGAATGGTCATTTATGCACTGTTGGCTGACAGTTTAGGAAGCAGGGTTGTCATCAGGGATCCACTGAGCAATCAGGGTTCCTTTTCCGAGCTCCGGGTTTTGGTTGAGGATGAATTGAATTTTTAGGGCTGAGTGTATTGAGATGTCAGTGGTTTGGTTCAAAACAGTGGATGATATCTGTTTAGCTGTGATTTTTAACTGAGTCGGTTCAGGACATTGGATTTAGTCATCAGAGACACAAATTGGATTTTTCAGTGCAGAGTTTAATTCTGCTTTGCTGTTAATCGGATTTCTCTGTTTCTTTCTGTTTTACTTCGTTCATGGCCACTACCGCTTCTATCATCAGGCACGACTTAATTTGGGAAAATATTTGATTAAAATTGGATGTCATGTCAGTTTTAAGTGGAGCAGCATGTTCATAACGACAAAATTGATTCGGATAATTATTGTTGAGGATTTATGCGTGCGAGTTTTATCTGGTGAAGTTAATCCGTTTGTTTAAGTTCATTTGTTCGAATTTTTAATCGGTGGAATTTGTTCGGAGGCACTTAATCATTTGGATTTAATCAGATGTTTGTTTAAGTGATTCATTCAAGTGTGACAAATTAGTTGAAAGGAGTCATCGGAAGAATTTTATTTGGATAAAAATAATATGAATTTTATTCGTGTTTGTTTTATTACAAATTACAAAGGGAATATTAAATACATGTTGTTATTAAAATCCTATTTGTTTCTAAATATGGTCTTCATGCTCGATTTCCCGATTAATTCTTCACGACTCGGTTCTTTTACCTGCACAATAAAACAGACAAAAGCATAAAACAGTTGTTATGGTAAAGTTAGAAAGAAACAGTTTTATTTGATCAGATACCTTCAGTTATCCATCATCGGGTACGTCGGCAGGGCAACGACAAAGTTGAAGTCGGCTCCCGACTCATATTCTCAACCTCGGACTAAAATCGGAAGACTCTGTTCTTTTTCGAGACGGCCGGAGGAAGAGAAAAAGAAGTGATTTTGGGGCAAAAGTGATTATTTGGATAAGCGCTTATTCCGAAAATGAGTTTTTCACATTCAGCCAAATAGGTCATCAAGTAAATATAACACCATCAAATCCAATCCGAAATATCAAAGTTCATATCCATTTTCTATTAGGTAAATCCATGGATATCCGATAAAGCAAATCTGGATTATGTAACCGAAAAGATCAATCAAATCCGGATTCGAAGCATCAGATCCAAAATCCGGACAAATCCAAATCAGATCAGAAAGCAAATCCATGTCCAAATCAATATCCAGATGAAATCCATAATCCAAAACCGGACAGATCCAAATCATATCAGAGGAATAAATCGAATCCAATCAAATCTGCATAAAAATCAAAATTGTGATTTTCTGTCAAAAATAAAACGTAAATCCAAGCGCAGTAAGAGGAAAAAAGAGATATAAAACGTGAAGAAGAAGAGATCAAAAGGGGGGATCAAAAAAGAAACCCTAACCACCGAAACGGTAAACCCCAAGGGAATCACAAAACAGAACAAACTCACCAAGACGGCGGCAAAACTATAAAACAAACTCACCAAATCCACGAGTTTCATCACCGAATGGTCGAAACCGTAATCACACAGACCATAGCCGCAAGAACAAAATCTCGGTTTGGGCTCAGAATACCTTCATCACGGCCACAACTGTAACACCCCATTTAAATTATTCAGTCGCTTTGGTATTTTCTGTGAGGTGTAGTTATGTGGTGTCCTTAATTAAGGGTATGAGGTTAGGAGTAAGGGAGAGAGGTGACCTTAGTTGGGGTACTATGGACCTAGATAAAGGAGTAAGTTAATTATGATATCGAGAGCATTATAGTGATTAATATTATTCCAACTATTATTAATAATAATGTTAATGAGATTATCATTATCATTATTATTATCATTATTATTATTATTATTATTATTATTATTATTATTATTATTATTATTATTATTATTATTATTATTATTATTATTATTATTATTATTCGCATTAATAATATTATTTGGTGGAATATTATTATTATTATTCATATTATTACTATTAGTATGAATATTATTATTAGTGGGAGAATAATATTAGTATTATTATTATTATTATTATTATTATTATTATTATTATTATTATTATTATTATTATAGGATTTAAATAATAAAATAAGAAATAAGGGATTAAAGGAAATAGAGAAGTTTTTTGGGGAAAGAGAATTAGAACACGATAAACTGCCAGAGAAAGGTTTTGGGAGAAAAATTGAGAAGAAGAACAAGGAGGAAGAGAAGGAGGCTAGGGCTGTCAATCCTTCAAAATTCTTCAACGATTGAGCAATTAATCGAGGTAAGGGGGGAGAATGGATTTCAATATGGGTGAATTAACATGAGAGGGTAGTGAGAGGTCCTTTCTCTCATAGGAATTATGTGTTCTTGAGGATTCTTGATCTAATTTTCGTAGCATGATAAATTCCATAAAATTGTTGTTGTTCTTGAATGATTATTGTATGGGGAGTATTGCTTTTCATAGTTTTCTATGTATACCTTTCGGTATGTTGTGGTGATGTAAGGTTTAGGGATTTGGGTAAATATGTAGAAATGAATGTGTTATATCGTTATTATTACGATGCTCTAAGGTTTCCCTAAGGTTTTGGAATTTGGGTTAATTGTGGGAAATAGGGAGGTAACCGTAAGAATCTGAGGTTATGACCAAATGGCCAAATGATATGTATCGTTGAATATTAATATAGGAAAAACTTATGGAAAATTGAACCTTTGTGGCCAAAACCTTAGATCGTTGTATGTCTACCCATATGGGATAGAATATTTGATATTTGAAATTACGATGCCTTCGGAGCAATTGTAAGGAAATTGACGGTAGACCCTAGAGGTTAGTGGTTAGTATTCTTGACCCTTTGAGTGTAGAGATGAGAAATAATGATCTTTTCCTTCGTGGCCAAAACCTTGGATTGTGATATATTTGACCCTATAGGAATAGGAATATTCAAATGTGAGTAACTCTGAAGTACTCAGAGCAATTGCAGGAAATAGTGTTTTATGTGTTGCAAATGTTGTCAGATGAGCCTAATAAACCATAGAAGTTGTGTCTTTATTGTCGTATAACCTTAGGAATATTTTAGTTATGTTTTAAGTGCTTTGAGTAAGTGATTCTCAAGAATAATTGAGTGAAAACCAGTTCCGGAGCGTAACAGCGTCTTTCTGTCCCTCACGGATGTTCATGTTTTCGGTCGAAATTGTTTTGGACGTAACTTTGGATCCGTAAGTCCGTTTTGATCCCCGTTCAAAGCGTTGGAAAGATAATGAACAGAGATATAACATAGGATAGATAATGGAATTGTTTTCCCAATATTTTTATATCTAATTATGTTTGAGAAGTCAATTGTGTATATGTTTTAGTAACGAATCATGTTCTGGTTCAATGATGTCTTGGGGTTTTGATAGATGTGGGACAAGATGGTCGAATGTGGACAATCTTGTGCGAGTGTGGTAATTCCCGAGAGGATTACGGTGAGCGGATGGCTCATGTGAATCAAGATTGATCATGAATTATGCATGATGTATTACATTGCATAATTGTGTTGACATGCATTTCATATCATGTGTCTTGTGGAGATGGCTAGGTGGGAATCCATGATGGGTGCCTAGTTTCATCCGGACTTCAATGTGGGAGTCGTTGTGGAGATAAGTTGTAGTTCAGAGGAACGTATATACGACTTATCCGGATTCCGACGGGAATCAGGTTCTAGTGTGAACCGTATGAGATTGTATTGGTACCACATGCATTGTGTCGAGTCAGTGAGTCGCATTGCATTATTGTAATTGAATGTGGGCTATTGATGCCGAATGATTGAGGTGGCACGTGTATATGCGTTAATTATGTATGATTGTATGTGTGGTGTGTAACTACTCCTTAGCATGTGTATTTCACTGTTTATTTATTGAATGTAGTTCTCACCCCTTTTTGTTGTTGTGTCTGTGCTCTCTTGGGAGTACAGGTGACCAGGTACCTGAGTAGTGCTTGGAGTGTGTTTCTATTTGATCGAGTCTTAGGAGTCGCTCTGATACGTAACATGGGATGACGGGATTACGTTGTTATTTGACTACTTTATTTGTTTATTGTTACGTATCTTCATTTGTTGGACTTATGTTGTATGACCTCGTGTTGAGGAGAATTATATTGGAGAATTGATTTGTATTCTGCTGCTTACTTGAAAACTAAATAATATTGATTATTTTAATGAAATGGAGTGACTTAGTGTGATATCCCACTGTGTTGGAGAACTCTGATGAATTTCATGAATTGTTTCTATATATTTATTATATTACGCGTACGGGGTAAAGTGGGGTGTTACAACAACCATCCTTCATCTTCAACCCACAAGCGAAACCCTCACAGCCTCTGTTCTTCAACATCATCGGCCAAAATAAGGGCCAACCGTGAAACATAACCAACCGTAAGGATCTAAACCAGTTAATCGTGTGATTTTGTTTGTTTTTTCAGGATAAAGGAAAATAAGAGAAAGATGAAAAGAGGAATACGAAAACGGCATGAGAAAGACAGAAAGGCGAGCAGAAGAGACAGCTCCGGGAAGCCCAGCGCATCGACTATGAATTGGGATCAATAAAACCCTAATTTTTCTTCCACCCTTTTATGTTGAGGTCATACGGGTCGGGTCTGGCGGGTTGTGACCCAGCCCGACCCGTTTTGTTTTGTATTTATTCCCTGTGTTTTTTTATTTTTGTTTTCTATTTTTATTGTATTTATACTGTAAAAATGTAAATTAGATAGTACACAAATTTTCTTTTAAAAATAAAACTAACTTTTTATATATATAATATAAAACTAACTCTTTTTTATTTTTTAAACACTAAAACTAAAACATTTTTTATTAAGACTAAAAACTCTTTTTTAAAATTAAAACTAACAAACTCTTTTAATTTTAAATTAAAACTTTTTTAAACTAAAACTTTCTAAAACAAAAAATTAACATTTTTTAAACTAAAACAAAAATCTTTTTTTAAAAATAAAAATTCCAACCTTTTATTCCCACATTTTCACAACATAAATGTCAAAACCTTTTTCTCAAAACCTCACAAGGTCCTATCTTGGTTAATTTCAAGCTCTGTTTGATTTTCATTCTTAACATCGTTCTCGATTATACATAAAGTTGTTACTAACCTTTTATGTGTATATTTTTATTTTCAGGGTTGTAAATTATTTAACAATACTGTTGTTTCTCATTTCATTATCATCCACATTTGTCTTTTTATTTCCAATATTGTCTGTAATTTATTTATCTTGCGCTGTTTATTTCTCCATTAATTTCCCTCCGAAGGAAAGGTCTAGTCATTTGACCATCGCGTCAGTAATCTTTAACCCTTATATCTTCCATCGTTCAAACTATAAAACTTTGAGTCGTCGTACTCATACTTTTAGGCGTCCCGCCGCGGATAATTTTACCCTTTACCCTAGCTTTAGGATTAGGAGTCGCCGCACTCCGTTTTAGGGTTTCCCACCGCGGAATCCCTAATTTAACCCTATTTCCAATTAACAATTTCAACGTAGAAATTAGAGTTTCCTTACTCCACGCAAGCGTGTCCTTAAGATACGTTTACCCCCCATTGAAACCTTGACCACAGTCAAGACGTTTCTAGCCTCCCTTTCAAGGGGAACTACGATTACTCTGACTCTATTCCCTACCCAGGATACGTAGGCACAAGATGTGAATCTTGTCGAGTAAACTTAGGAGTAACCCTTAGGTCTCTCTTTCACTCTTAAACCTTTAGCTCAGTATATATCTTCAGGAAAATAATTAAAGAAAATAGTAAAAATGAACAAAAGGTTCCTGTAGAGTACTACAGAAGTTTAGGGTGCTAATACCTTCCCTAAGCTTAACCAACCCCTTACCTAGATCTCTCCCCGCATTGTGTTTACGATGCAAAAATAGGTTTTTCCTCTTATGACCTTTTTCTTCGGATAAATCAAAAAGTGGTTGTGAACTAAATATGCGATTCAAATTAATTAATAATTTGATATCCTATTTCCACCGTAATAGATAATGGCGACTTCACTGGGGAGTTCTAAATCTTTTGAGGGTTATCCTTATTTTGTTTATTTTTCATATTGGTTTCATTAACATTTTTTCTCACTTGTATGTATATATTTTGGGGTACCTTGCTTGGGGTATCTTTTGTTGTGAGATAAGTCCTACACCCGGACTTGAGTGACATTATTATAGGATGGCGATATATTCGACGAGGCTTATAGGGAGTGAGTCTCGACCAAGCTGACTCGAGAATCACCGCTCAGTTGAGACCCTTTCAAAAATAGTTCGGTTGAACGAGTGTAGTCGTGAAAACTTTTACTATTATCGATTGGAGTTTGTGATACTGGGAACCGTAGTACCTTTACACCATCTTGGCCTTATCTAGGATGTAGTACGAGAACTATGTGGGAGTAGTCCTACAATGGTTGGTACGCGATGCTACACTCAAAAGAGGTTCTCTTGAGAATATTATCGACCCTCGAGTCAGTCGGGAAGTTGATAATATCCGAAGGATGGACTGATGACTTTGGGCACCACTTTAGAACCTTGTTCTGCAAATACAACTACCCTATAGTACATACCTTTTGGGGATGGGTAGACCTTAACTCCATTCATTATTCCTTTAACCTAGGACTTTGTTTTCTTATGTGTATCTGTGAATTGCATCCATAAAGCATCATATCATTCCTATTTTCAAGGAATTCAACAGTCCTTTGCAAATTCAAAAAGTTCTACATTTTAAAGTCTAAAAACTTTTCCAGCTTTCCTAAAAAAAAGGAATGTTTGCGATCGACCGTTGAAGTTCTTGAAACTATTGCATCGCATTAACATCATGTCTTGCATTTCATTTTTCCTCTGGTTTCTCATGTCCAGTTGTCTTCATCTTCCAGTGTCCCTTTGAGTCGTCAAGCTGATTCCTCGACACCGATATCAGACTAGGGCTAACTAGTTGTGCCCATCATTGTGCAACAAGGCCTGATTACTACTAGAGCTTTGGGTCCACCTCTAAATCCTCTACTTGCCAATCACAATGTCGCCGCTCATCGTTTATTTCATGAGGGTGCGCCAGGCCATGATTTAGAAAGTTGCTACGCTCTCAAGTACCTTGTCAGAGAGTTAATGGAAAAGAAGATTCAGTCTTCAGATAATCCTCCAAATGTCCAAAAGAACCCTTTACCAGTGCATCAAAAGTGAAGTTTCAGTCTGACCCCAGCGGATTGTTTGTGTTTCAGACAGGACGACTCACTGATTTAGTAACTAGGCTTTTGTTTCTCGTTGTTTGTAATTTCCTTATTTTATGAGTTGTTCGCTTTCGAATTATGTTTGTACTTTTACATTAACGAACTGAGCATTGCAACTTTTGATTTAATTCATTTTACCTATTATTTGCATCTTTACGCTTTATCTTTCAAATGTGTACTTCTTGCCCAAGTTTTTGATATGCAAAGATTGGATAGAGGATGACGAAAACGTTATACCTATAACTGCTGTCAGTATGCTTTCATTCAAACTTTGTTGACGATGTAAGGCATTGTTTCAATCCTCAAACACTGGAGAAATAAGGAAGTTATTCCCTTGTCACCCCCTTTGAGCCTAGAAGTTGGAGTTTCTTTCTTTACAAAAAAAACCCGCAATTTTAACCTGGGGCATGGGTAGTTCTCAGCTAACTCGGTTGTGCTTTTCTGCAATACGCCTTTCATATAAAGGTTTCTTTCACAAATTTTCCTTCGCACACAACAAACAAGTGTCAAAGATGTTTTTTAAGCCAAAACTCGAGGATGGTTCACCGTGATCATTAAAGCTAGGCAGTCACTTTCTTCAACAAAAAAAATCAAAAGAAAAAGCCCGCTAAGTCAAAACCTATAAAGGAGACTTAGGCAAAACTAGGGCATCCCGCTGACTGTGTGCTTTAAAAGAAAAAGTTCAGGCAAAATTTAGGGATAATAAAAAGAGGAGATCTTTAAATCCTTACCCTGAAAATTCTCAATGTCAAAACAACCAAATGTTATAGAGAAGTAATGGATGTCTTTTCAAAAAGGTATGTTGACTTCTGAACTATCATTGCTACCATCAGTGCAATTTATGACCTATAGGAACCTGAATGCATAATATGAGTTAACTGAGCATAGGACTGAAGTTCATCACGTAGATGCGATGGGTACAAATAAGTTTTGAGCCTTTATCCTTTGTTTCATAAACCGTGAACCAGGCCACGTTACAACCCTCAAAAGACCTAATTGAAACAAGGTTATTTTGAAATCATACTACAGCAAGGTTGCGTAACCTGACTCCAAAAGATCTTTGCGAATAATTTATTTTGGCAGTACATTTTTGTTTTAAACTTTGAGCGTTTTGAACCACCGTGTTCTGACCGACAACTCATTTATTTTTCACCTTTTAAAAATAACTTTGGTTTCAAAAGTTGCATGAACTTTGCATTACCATGTTGGTATGAATATTTTTGTTTGCAAACTGACTTTCCTATAAGGAATTTTCAAACAGTCGAGAAACTTGGTCAGTGATCCTATCAGGGGAAAGGTCTTCTCATAGTTGGTTTATCCAAAAGATTTTCCAAGACTCAAACTGGGGCAAGCCTTCCGAGGGTACAACAAAACAGTCATTTTCAGAATAAGACAAGCTGAAGCAATTATTAGTTCATCTATAACAGGAGGTTTAATCTGGGGCAGTTTACTTAAAGGATCCCTAGGCAGCTTTTCATCCTTCTTATAAGGACCATCAACTTAATACAGTTTACCAGTATGGCAAAGATGTGCCCAGCAGTAACATCTTCGGTCTCCGAGCAAGTAGCAGCGATCTCCGTGTTGAGGAATCAGTTTTCCAGTCTCTTTCATCTTACCAGAAGAGTCGGGCCTTGTCGTCGACATCTGCATTTGCACTTGATCATATCTCATAACATAATTTATATACATATACATATCACATATTCATAGCATGAGTGTTTCATCCTCATTTACATTTCTCCCGAGGTCGTGTTTTATCCATGTTTTACCTTGTGGTCAAAGTCCAACTTATTTGGCACCTACCAAACAATTTTGTGTCGTGTCTATCTGACGTTCTTCCAGATATGACATTTCTTATCCGATGGTTTTCCGGATATGTCTGTTTCTCTTACATTCCATACCATTCTCATATATTGTGTTTATACCTTTCAATCAAAGCCATTATTGGATGTCTGATGTCCTTTTTATCCAATGCCATTATTGGAGGTCTCATTTTGTTTCTCTCTCTGATGTTCTTCCAGGATGAGTTCATGTTCTGATGTTCTTCCAGAACTTCTTTGTTACGTATCTGATGGTTTTCTAGATATTCCTTTGGTTTTGATGATTTTCCAGAATCTATCCGATGGTTTCCCGGATTTATTTCTCTTTCTGATGGTTTTCCAGATCGAGTCTTTATCTGATGGTTTTCCAGATAATTCCTTGTGATTCTGACAGTTTTCCATAATCTTATCCGATGTTTTTCCGGATACATTCCTCTTTCTGATGGTTTTCCAGATCGAGTCTTTGTTATGATGTTCTTCCAGAACTCTATCTGACGGTTTTCCAGATACCCCTGTAATTCTGATGGTTTTCTAGAATCTCATCCGATGTTTTCTGGATCTATCTCTTTATGATGTTTTCCCAGACTGAGATTTTATTCTGACGTTTTTCCAGAACTTCTTTGTTGCTTATCTGACGTTCTTCCAGATATGTCTTCAGCTTGTCCCGTACATTTATTGCTTTCCTAAATGTTTCGGGTTTATCTTCAGAGACTTGTCTTCATCTCATGCTCCTATAGATGTTGTTCTTTTGTTTCTGGATGCAGCCCAGAGTTATTCGATGGTTTTCCGAGTATCTCTGGTGTGTTTCAGAATTCATTCGATGTTCTTCCGAATGACCCTGAAATGTGTTTTCGCGTCCCAGAGTTTATTCGATGGTTTTCTGAGTATCTCTGGTATGCTTCAGAGTTCATTCGATGTTCTTCTGAATGTCCCTGAAATGTGTTTCTTTATCCCCGAGTTTATTCGATGTTTTCCCAAATATCTTTGGTGTGTTTCAGAGTTCATTCGATGTTCTTCCGGATGTCTTTGAAATTTGTTTCTTTGTCCCCGAGGTTATTCGATGTTTTTCCGAGTGTCTCTGTTGTTTGTTTCTCTGTATATTTTCCGATGATTCCTGAAGACCCCGCTTGATCTCTTCGTTTAAAGGAATGACCCGAAAATTCCAGCACTTGTCGTTTACCTAATCCTACCGCCGTGTGGATCCTGTGTTATCGTTTCATCTTAAAGTGACAACTGGTCGTGCCTGCACCGGTTGATCCATCACTCTAGAATTCCCCAATTGTCGCGATGTTCCACCAGTGCGTCGTATTCCCCAGTGCAGTTACGCGTCGCGTCTGTCCCTTGTGTCGTCGTGTCATCTTTATTTTTGCATTCATCATTCTCATCGTACGCATCATATTAACGTCATGGTATTGTCAGCATTATAGTTCGTTTTGTTTTGTCCATAATATTGCACATCACTGCGTCTAAGGGCAAAATTTTCGGTTATCTGTATTTGAATCCCTCCACCGTGATTTCTCGAGTCTCCACTGCTCAAATCATCCGTTGAAGCTATTTAAATAGAGGCAACTATAATACCCCAAAATTTACCCCTGGATTAGTCGATTTATATCGCGTTACATTTCATTTTTTTTGTATTACATGTTAACTAACCACTAACGGGTTGCATAGTCTATTGTTTTGCAGGAGAATCACATCTGGTGCACTTTAACTGTTGAAGGGCGAAATGGTCATTTATGCACTGTTTGCTGACAGTTTAGGAAGCAGGGTTGTCATCAGGGATCCACCGAGCAATCAGGGTTCCGTTTCCGAGCTCTGGGTTTTGGTTGAGGATGAATTGAATTTTTAGGGCTGAGTGTATTGAGATGCCATTGGTTTGGTTCAAAGCAGTGGATGATATCTGTTTAGCTGTGATTTTTAACCGAGTCGGTTCATGACATTGGATTTAGTCATCAGAGACACAAATTGGATTTTTTGGTGCAGAGTTTAATTCTGCTTTGCTGTTAATCGAATTTCTCTGTTTCTTTCTGTTTTACTTCGTTCATGGCCACTACCGCTTCTATCATCAGGCACGACTTAATTTGGGAAAATATTTGATTAAAATTGGATGTCATGTCAGTTTTAAGTGGAGCAGCATGTTCAGAACGACAAAATTGATTCGGATAATTATTGTTGAGGATTTATCCGTGCGAGTTTTATCTGGTGAAGTTAATCCGTTTGTTTAAGTTCATTTGTTCGAATTTTTAATCGGTGGAATTTGTTCAGAGGATTAGGAGTCGCCACACTCTGTTTTAGGGTTTCCCGCCGCGGAATCCCTAATTTAACCCTATTTCCAATTAACAATTTCAACGTAGAAATTGGAGTTTCCTTACTCCACCCAAGTGTGTCCTTAAGATACGTTTACCCCCCATTGAAACCTTGACCACAGTCAAGACGATTCTAGCCTCCCTTTCGAAGGGAACTACGATTATTCTGATTCCATTCCCTACCCAGGATATGTAGGGACAAGATGTGAATCTTGCCGAGTAAACTTAGGACTAACCCTTAGGTCTCTCTTTCACTCTTAACCCTTTAGCTCAGTATATATCTTCAGGAAAATAATTAAAGCAAATAGTAAATATGAACAAAAGGTTCCTGTAGAGTACTACAGAAGTTTAGGGTGCTAATACCTTCCCTAAGCTTAACCAACCCCTTACCTAGATCTCTCCCCGCATTGTGTTTACGATGCAAAAATAGGTTTTTCCTCTTATGACCTTTTCCTTCGGATAAATCAAAGAGTGGTTGTGAACTAAAGATGCGATTCAAATTAATTAATAATTTGATATCCTATTTCCACCGCAACAATGCCAGAAATAACAGATAAAACCACTTTTCGAAATAAGTGGAAAGACCAGAATTATGCAGTAAAACAGCGAACGGTCGACCATATAGAAAGGAGTGGTCGACCGGAACTCTTCAGACAAAACAAATTATGCAAAGTAACAGGCTATGCATCGACCAAAACAGGACTATGCATCAATGCAAAGTCTGTAATTTTAGACAAATAGAAATGTTATCAGTATGCGTCGACCGGAGGTCGGCATGCGCCGACCCGTGGAAAATTCACTTTGCAGACACCTTTTATGAGTCGACCGTAGCAGATGAGCGGTCGACTCAAAGACTTGATTTTTACAAAAATGCCAATTTTTCTATTTTTGACTCTTTTAGATGCGACCTTTAACATACCAAAGATGTTTAACTCATATGACGACACTCAATGCAATACTCAAGATGTTTGATGCAAGCAAATGAGATATATAGGAAAAGGTAATCACTTCTTCCATGCGGTTGCATTTTGACATCATCGAAACACACATGTATAGTATATGAGGCTTTGCCCTCACAAGTATTGGTTTCCAACCCTTTTACTGAAACTCATATAGAACTTGTAGTCATTCGTACACTTAACTAGCATCCTCTTTCTATCATTCTTCTTCAAGAATACATTTTTCTTACTCTCCATGGCATATACCTGTATAGAATTCCTTATCACTATGTACTATTAAAAACCATACCCAAATGGAATTTGATGGCCTCACCGCTTTTCGAACTTGGAAAAGTCCCATACTCTTGCTCATTTTCACTTTCAGCCGGTGTATGCAATTGATCATAATACTCACCATGATTCTGCTCAAACTCAGCTTGATATTTCTCATATTGTGCATGGGTTGTTTCATTTTTAGCATGTAAGACTATTGTCCAATCCATATAATATAATCTTCACTAATATAAATGTCATTTTCAAAAGAATATTCACTCCCAACATAGTCACCATTTATATAATCATTATCATGTTTAATTTCAACATCATTGTCATAATCTTTAATAGTATCATTGTTAACTTCAACATCATCATTAACTACAACATCAATATTATCATTGTTAACTTCAACATCATTATCAACTACAACATCGGCTCTATTAGAGTTAAATTCAATATCATCAACTACAACATCAACCTTATCTTTGTTAATGTCAACATCATCATCAACTACAACGTCAGCCTTATCAGGGTTAACTTCAATATCATCATACTACAACAACAATCTTATTAGCGTTAACTTCAAAAATCGTCATCCTCTACAACATCAAATCAATGAACTATATCTACCTCATCTATTATGTCAGGATTATCAACATCATGCTCTACATACAGATCAACCAATTCAAATTCACGAAGATCTTCAATGAGTTTCAACACATCAACATCATATTTTAGGGGGTCTAAGTCATCTATTAAAGCTAAGCTTGTGGTTCTAATACAAAAAAAAAACTTCATGTTAAAATAACACTCAATTTTAATCAAATACTTTAACTATATATAGGGTATATAGTCAACATCCGCCTTCCAGCTCATTTTTGTCACTACTCTACCCACATGCCATTTAATAGGGGAGTGTACAAGTTCACCCTTGTGATGTAATCTTAATCTAATAATTTATATCTTAGTTTCCCTCTAAATCATTTTTAACATATGTATTATATTAAACACTTGACTATCTTAGTTTCCCTCTAAATCATTTTTAACATACGTATTATATTAAACACTTGACTCTAGGGGTGTTCACGGTGTTGTTTAAACAATTTTTATTCTAAAAGTCATCTGAAATGCAAGAGAAAAAATGTGCGATTTGGATTGGCTCACTTGGATTTTATAAACAAAACCGAAACGAACCAAACCAAACTAATGTGATTTGGATTGGTTTGGTTTGTTCAGCTTTTTTACAAAAAAAAAAATATTGAGCCAGCACATATAAAAGACAACATGATTTTTTGTTTAGACATTCATATATTACCAAAAAATAATTTTATAACTTGATGCATAAATATGAATTGCATCTTACAATTTTATCTTATGTCTAAAGGACAATATAAATGAAGTTGCATTCTTAAATAAATTTGAAATACTATATTGTGTAGTTATAAATAATTGCATGCATGTGACTATGCTCTCTTAATTTTATATATATATATATATATATATATACACACACACACACGCACGCACAAGCGCGCGCACACACACACAAAAGTAATGCAAATTAATTTTTTCTTTTAATTTTATCTTTATCAACGTGAATATATATATATATATATATATATATATATATATATATATATATATATATATATATATATATATATATATATATATATATATATATATATATATATATATATATATATATATATATATATATATATATATATATATATATATATATATATATATATATATATATATATATATATATATATATATATATATATATATATATATATATATATATATATATATATATATATATATATATATATATATATATATATATATAACAATTTCATTTCAAATAAAAATAATACTACTATTTATAAATAAATAAATAATATATATTTTTTAATATGTACATTAAAATAAATATCATACAAAGAATACGATAAAATATACATATTGTACTTGTTGATTTCTCTAAAAAAAATTAAAAATATATATGCAAAATATCATTTTTGGTCCCTTAACTATACTCTTAGGTTCAGATTTGTCCCTTAATTTTTTTTCGTGTCAGATTTGTCCTTAACTCTTTAAACGTGTCATGTTAGTCCTTTTTGTCTTATTAGAGACATAAAAATTAAAAAATTAGTCGCTAAATTTATCGCTAATTATACAAAAAGGACTAACATGACACGTATTAAAAGTTAAGGGACCGATCTGACAAGAAAAAAGTTAAGGGACCAAAAAGGGTATTTTGCCAAATATATAATAGTTTGTAAGATTTTGTAACATAACGCGGTTTAGTTTGGTTTGATTCAATTTGTAAAATACAAATCGTAAATCAAACTAAATCGTGCGATTTTGTTAAAAAAAAAATGATCCAAACACATCTGTACCAAATGTGATTTTTGGTTTGGTTCAGTTTGGTTTGCGATTTTTTATTAGGCCGCTCCGGTTTTGCATACGCCTACCTGAGTCCACTTCACGTGAAATTAAGGGTCCACTTACTAAGCATATGATCAACATCTTAGATTAAACAACTGTGAAATATAGGACATGTCATTTGGAGTAGGAGTGGCAAAACGGACCGCCTGCCAAAAAAAGGGCGGGATGGGCAAGCCCGTTAAGTGAAATTGAGCTTAAAAATATAACTCGCCCCGCCAAGGCGGCGGGTTGGCACGTGAAATATATTAGTAGACTTATTTTTACATTCCAACTACATTTTTCACTTATTTTTAAGAAATTTTTTTTATAAAGCATCTTTTTAACAAATTTTACTTAGAAAGTATTGCATATATATTCACAAATAAATGTATAAAATAGAATCATCAACAAGTATTCCTAAATTATAGTTTAACTATTAACCTTTAACCAACCCAAATAAATATATTGAGTGCTTGATAACTAGGTTGGCGGGCTAGCGGATCAACCCGTCTCTTTTTTTGGCGGGCTTATAGCGGGGTTGGCTGAGTGAATAGGCGGACACAAAATTCCAACTCAACCCACCATTTTTTGGCAGGTGTGCAGGCCTGCCAGACCCGTATTGTCACCCCTAATTTGGAGCACATACAATTGACAGAAAATTAGAGTTCAACATATGGACCAGATTCAGAAACAAAAACATTTACCTAGGCTTCTAAAAGAGTGAACAATAATACACATACCTGAGATAATACTTAACTTCTTCATCCTCTTTTTCATGAATGTCATGGGTGGTTCTTCATTGCAGAAATGCTTCACTGAAAACATGACGAAAAATTACAATTATTGTTTGGAAATGAAGAACGAATTGAAACTGATTTCAAATGAAAGGAGTTGTGAAATTAAAAGAATGGAAAAGGATACCTCACTCTCTGATATAAAAAGAAAAACTAGGGATCATGTACAAAGTGGGAAACTGAAAGAACACAAAAGGGAACAAATTCATATATAACATTAAATTTAATTCATAATAATAATTAAAATTGAAAATAAGAATGGTTTAAAATTATTTATAATATTAAAAATATTTATTTTTTCAAATTAATAATAAATTGTGACATGACATCAACTTATAGCATGTGGCACAAAACAGTACCTGCCACGTCATTTGTCTGTCATGTGCAGGGGGCTAGCAAAAATCAAGAAATATAAATAACGGGGACCAAAATGTGTTTAAGCTTAAAAATCATTGACATTTTTTTGGTTTAGAATAATGTTAATTTAATATTTTTCTATTATATATTTTAATCTTAAAATTTATTTGACCGCATAATCTAATTTAAAAATAAATTTATGATAAGCCTTTAAATTTTCAAAATATAATATATTAGTTATTCTCATCTAATTAATAACGAATTTAATAATTATTTTTAAAAAATTTTAATATTTTGGTAGACAAAAAAAGATTAATATTGTACGTTTTTTATTTTAAAAAGTTAAAAAGTAAATAATATTTTTTTAAAATTAAATAATTAAAATATACAAAAAGAAAATTAAATGAAGGTCATATAATATAAAGAAAAAGATAATACACAAAAAAAGAGATAGGGGGACTAGGCCAAGACCCACTCAAAAAGAGACAAATCTATAAAAACTCAACTCAAGCCTATTCTTTACAAAATAATTTTTAATAGCTATGGCAATTGAGTCAAAAAGAGTTAAAGAGAGGGAATTGCGGTCAAGGTTGGCAAAAAAATTTGCATGAGAGTTTTCTGCCCTGTAAATGTGCGTAATAACAAAATACATATTAGAAATGAGTGTTTTACAATGCAATCATCTATTTCTAAGAACCTATGGGACCAGTGTATCCTTTGAGAAAGCTTGGAGCGTGATAATTGAATAACTCTCTATTCTGAATTGGGCCGACGCTTAGCCCACAATCGAGCAGGCCCAAACCCCACTGGATTTGGGCCCAATAGGACCTCACAGGCGGGCAGAAGATCTGTCGGGCACAGCATCTTCCCCCGTCAGGCACATGCCAAGATCCATCGGGCAGGACCCTCGTAGTTGTCTGGCCAGCCTCTTTCTCCCCCGTCGTCGGGCAGATCTCAGCCTGCCCGGGGAGCTCCTCAGACCTCTCCCACGTTCTCTATGTGTCCCCCACGCAGGGACAAGTCATCAAGTAACTACCCACATCCTGGAGATTCGGTCTTCCACCTCCCGAATAGCACGGAACAGTTACACTAGGGTGAAGACCATGTGCTGAACTTTACGACGCCACATCAGCCCTAGCAATTACCTACGTTGGGCCTGGCAGCCCAACGCAGAGTAACCGTTGGCCCTGCGTCGGGGGCTCATTATAAATACCCTCTTCCACTAGAGGATCAGGTAACTCAACTTTCTTACTATTGTCTCTGTACTTGTTAGCACTCTGCTCGTCGCTTACTTTGACATCGGAGTGTGTTGCAGGTACACCTCCCCTCTGTCCATCAAGTCAGCAAGTTAGACAGCTCAGACGTCTGGCAGCCCATCGATCTCTCTGGTCAGGTACGATCATTGTCTATCCAAATCTTAAGTCATGCTCTTTCTATGGCAATTTCTATGACTTTAAAAACTGCATAGAACTTCACATGTAAGGAGCTGAGACCATAAATTGGCTTGGCGAAACCTAAAATAAAGTTACCTCTATATTGTGAGTTAAAATATTCGTCGCAGTTGCATTTAAGCCAATTAGCATTGGGAGGTTTCTAAATGACTTTTTTCACCAGAGGCGCGTTAGAAGGATGAACGTAAACCTTGAAGAATTTGAGTTAATTAAAGTTTGTCATGGAAGAGGAAGACTTGAGCAAAGAATTGTTACCAGACATAGGAATTTGAGCTATTATTTTTTATATCAAAGTGTGGGTTGGCAAAATCTTGTTGTGAAAATTTTCCAATTGCGAGCCTGCTAGATGGAAGAGATTGTGAAAATAATTGTCGCCTTGATTATGAGAGATCCTTGAGGGAATCTACTATTGTTTCATAAGGACCAAACATCATATTTAAAGGTAATGTTGTTGGAGGAATTGAGAAGTCCACAAAGCCACTTCCAGATTCTAATAGCATAAGGACATCTGAAAAATGCATGCTCAGAAGTTTTCGTGCAAGCCCATGCGACAACCACAAACAGAAACCAAGGTGCAACCCATTTGCTACAGCTTATCATCCATGGAAATTCTGTCATGCATAAGGGCTTATATAGACAAAGAAAAAATGAAGAAAAATTTCTCCCAGGAACGTGGACAGGTGGCGTGCTCAAAGCCAATAATCAGTCCCAAGGAAAGGAAATCCATGATTAATAAAATAAAAAACAAAATCTCGAATCTCGGGTTGGTGGCTAGTTAATAACCTTGGAATTCTAGATAATGATGTACTGATGTCACACATTTTAGAGACGTAATATTTAGTAAGAAAGTTAGTCATAATGAATGGCAACAAGCATGATTAAGGTGACATGGTACAAAATATGAATATTGTTAAAGTATGTACAAACAATGCCATTTTTCTCCCCTCATATATGAGTCGACAATGACATTTGGGGGGGGAGGGACATTTGTTACACTTAGATTTTCATCTACTAGAAATTCAACAAAGAATGTCAATGAAAAGACGTTTACTATAAACATTAATGAAATATCTTCAAAGAAACACTAATGACGAGACGTCGAGAGACCAACGACGATGGTTCGACCGAGTCGTCGACGCAACGAGACATGGTTTAAAGGACTTTCAGGGATGACCCGACTCACTGGAAAATGAGTCCAAAATCTCGAAAAAGACAATCGATAGTAACATGTCCAGAATCTCAAGAAGAACATTCGACAGAAGCCGTCATTCCGAAAAGGACCGGTCGATCGAACGACTTGGTATAAAAGAATTAAGTAAACTTACAATTCTTAGGGGGTCTTGTTAGGCATCGTTGACAATATGTTTGGAGCAATTATCATTGAGAGATTGTGAAGAAGGGGAAAAAGTGGAAAAGCATTTACCACTCAACGTGGGTTGCAAGAAGATAGCGTCTTGAAGTCACGTAAGTGCACTAGTGAAAGCTTGAAGGATTGAACTTAGAGCAAATTCAATTATTCTTCTAGAGCTAATAACAGTCGCCGACGATCATTTCGTAAATAGAATAAATAGAAGACTCATACATGGGATCAGGAGTTACAAAATTTCATACATACTCTCCATACCACTAGAGTACCCGAGTCAAAAAGCGAAACAGTCGACATTTTTTTTAGTTTTTTTTCCTCCTCAAACGAAACATTGTGATTTTTCTTTTGCTTTGTTAAATGTTATTTACTACATTTTACTTTACGACTTGACTTCATTTAAAGTCTTTTACTACGCTACATTCAACTCACACGCACGTGTGTTCACACAAACTATTTGCACAAATTACTTTGAAGATATTTTGAGTTAATCTCATAAACCTTCAAACTCTTGATTGTTTACCAAAAACACCAGTAAACAAGCTTTCATTTCTCATTCGAAAAATTCTATCTATGGTGACATTGCTAGACACAACAGTGGCGGGTTTTTTTTGAGAGATTTTACTTCTTTTTTAAGAGTGTCGAATTTTCTCATTACCGAACTCTGGGATATTATGTTAGCAATTGAATTCATTTATTACAAGAGCTAACACTTATTCGACAATTATGATTAAAGTTTCAAGTCTCATTTTAAAGTTCCCTTGTATAAATTTATTCTGTAATTAAAATTTTGTTGTTTTTCATATCTTTAGATAAGAGAATAATTGTACATATGTCCTTGCAAGTATATGATTAACTATTATTGATTCTCCTTATTTTACATCAATACCTTTGTATTTAAGGGCAGATTTAGTAAATAATAGATTGGTTTCTCTTCTTTTAAGTTTTTTCTCCTTGAGAGGGTTTTAGTTGGACTCTATTTTATATATTTTCTTTCTTCTACTCATCATTATTGAAAAAAACACGTTGAATAATATACTTACATAAATCATTCCCATTCTTCAATATTAATTAAATATCATGTAATTTATTATTATATTTTCACACTTGTTATGGGACAAACAGAATAATAATTTGATGTGAGAGCCACACTTTGAATAATATACTCACATGCATTATTTCCACTTTTCAATATTAACTAAATATCACATTTAAAAAATTATTATTATATTTCCACACTTCTTATGTGAGGAATGAAATAATATAATTTTTCTTTATAGTTTCAGCCTTGATGGTATGTGACCAGGCATCCCCACAAAATGGTATTGAAAGATATCAATAATTATTTATCATTTTTATGTTTAAAAAACAAATTATGATCAATAACATTTTACCGACAGAGTGAAATTATTATTTAAAACCTTGTTTCTGCTATTTATGTTTAAACCTAACTGTTAAGATGAAAATGTTACTTTATGGAAAAGTGGAATCCAAGATAAAACTCCAACATAACAAGTACAATAACATATTAATCATGAGATTAATACAAACTCCTCCACTTATTCATTAAACCATAACTAAACCTAACTCATGTTACTAATTTCCCCACCAGCAACAGATTTAACAAAACCAGCATCAACAAACACAACAGAATAAGCATTAGTTACAGTCAAAACCAAACGTGCTCCACCTTCTTCAGAACCAAACTTTTTCAGTCCAAGATAACCACAATCACCAGTACTATCCAAACAAAACCCAAGCCTATAAACCCCTCCAGAACCATGTTTCGCTATCAAAAACTTTCCACCGACCGTTTCAACACCGTGGTAGTTCTCAGGACCACCAATACCAACACAGTTCAGTTGAGTGGTGTTATCAACGAAGAGCAACCATTTTGATGATTCGGCGCAGTTAGGTTTCTTTGTGAACTCAATGTCGAGATCAGTACCGGTTAGGATGTTACCGGTGGTGCTTTCTGGGATGGTGAATTTGACTGGTATGCCTGCTATAGCGTTGTTTTGTAGGACGGTTAGTGGACATTCGGAATCGGAGATTTTGTTTAGGGTTAGTCCTCCGGTGCTAGGTTTATCGGTTGCTGGAAAAATGAAGTATTGGTTGCCATGGATGAGGGGGTTATTGTTAGTGTCTACAACTTGAGATGGAGCAGCGTTGTTTGATGGAAGATTGGTGATGGAAGTGAAGAGGAGGAAGGAAAGGATGAGAGAGAAAAGGGAATTCATGGTTATGTGCTTTGATGGAAGATGGATGGATCTGTTATATATAGTGGTAAAGATTACTAAGAACACCTCCAATGGTGCAACCCATTTTTGGGTTCTTTGTGGGACCCACTCTTTTAAAGCAACTCATTCAATTTTCACTCCAATGGTGCAACTTCAAAGAATCCATATTGGGTCCCACCACTTTATTTAAAAAATATTATTTATATTAAATTTATTTTATTTAAAATTATAATTTAAATATTTAAATTTTAATTAATATAAATACAAATTAAACATAAAATTAAAATTAAACATAAAATTGAAAATAATAATTAAAATTAAATTTAAATACATGTCACATAATTAAAAACAATAAAAATAAATAACATCACATAATTAAAAACAATAAAAATAAATAACATCACATAAACAAATGTAATTTGAAATAAAAAGATGAAAATTTGGCCTAAACAAATGTAATTTGAAATAAAAAGATGAAAATTTGAAATAAAATGATAATGAGAAGAAATTGTTGGAAAAAAATTAAATATTTATGAATAAAATGATGAAATTGTGAGAAAGAAATTTGAAATTAAAGAGCAAATAAAAAGGAGAGAAAATAGAAATAAAAAGGAGAGAAAATAGGAATGATATAAATTTTTTCCAACAAACCTATATTTATAATAAATAAAAAAGTTAAAAAAATAAAATAAAGCTAAATGATTATTTTAATAATAAACCAAATGAAGAACCGTTGCTTATGTTTGTAACGTTCTACAGCTGGAATAACATTTTGTTGACATTTTCAATGCCAAGCTGGCAAACCAATTTGAAAAACCACCGTTGGAGTTGGTCTAAGCTTCCATTATTTAATTGGTTTATGCTTGCTTTTACATTTTTAGCCCTATTGATTGTAGAAATATAAAATTTATTGACATGTTTTATTTATTTATTTTGAGTTTTGAGTAGAATAATTTTGACTTACACTTGGTTTTGATTTGAAACTAAAATTTATAATTTTTGAAAGAGATTAGATAGTGTTTTGACTGTGTAAAATTTCTACTATCATTTAATAAAAAATTATTAATTAATAATATCACATAATTAATTTAAAAATAGCAAAATATTTTAGCATAATATATATAGTAGTGATTAGTAGACAATATTAAATTATTTTAGAGTGTTAGTATATATTCTTTTCTCTCATTTTTAAAATGTAAGTTTTACATCATTGTGATTTGGACCAACCAAATTCAAAGGGATCAAAGTTTAATCTATTTCAAATTTGATTAATTTGATTAAAAATATAAAATAAATTCACACAAAAAGAGCTAAGTATATTTTTGATCTCCACTTTATCAATACACCTATTTTAAATTTTTAATGGATTTAAATATTAGAGTATTATCTCACCGATTCTCTTTTATGCCATTATGAAAATAAAAGTAATCGTTAAAATATTTATTTATACTTTTTTTCTTTTTGAATAGAACAAATCAGTTTTAAATTTGACTTATTTTTAAATATAAATAAATACAAAAATAAATTTATTTCTATTTTTAACAACATTTTAAGTGTACTTTTGTAAAAAAAGTAAATTGTTAAAACTTATAAATTAATATTTTTATAAAAAGTCCTTGAAATGAAAAGGCAGGAAAAAAAGAGGTAGGTAGGCCCATACCAAAAATGTCTCCCGCGCAATTAAAATGAAAGGAAGAGGATCTATCCGATTTTGGCTGAAATGATAAAACAACCCTTAATATATGATTGTTTTTATTAAATATTTATAACTTTTTTGTACTTCTAAAAGCAACGTATGTATTGTAGCTTGACATTGCCACTATCACTTGATTTTTAGAAAAGAAAACTTTTTTTTTTTGGTTTTTCAATAATATAACAACATATAATTTTTAATTTTTGAAATATTATATAAATATATACCTATATTAATATACATTTTTATATATTTACTTTCATTTCTTCAATACTATTTATTTTCTCATCAAAACAAAACACTAGTATTATTATTTCTTTTGATACTGATAGTGGGTACTAGGTAGCACGTCACGTGGAATATTATTTACACTCACGTGTCCAAATATTTTCAAGAATTGAGGAAACATACAGTGTTATGGCCCACATCCACCTGTCCACATCATTAACCTAATTTCAGCAAACAACTCTTTTTTTTTGTCGATTTGTGGAAAAGAATCAGATTAAGATTCGTAATGAGTTTTGAATATTACGGTATGTGATAAAGAATTATTTTTTTGAAACTCGTTCTACACATGCATGCCACTCTTTCATAAAATAAGAATTTCATTACGTTCCGAACTCTTCAAAATACTTAGTAGTATGTATTTGTGGAAGGTGACATTTGAAACGTTGTTTTTTCAAATAGATGTTTTCATTTTTAATATTTTGTAATGGCCTTAGCTTGCACGGTTCATGCATGGATTTTACTTCAATGGGAAGATATAGAGCAAATTTATCATGGATTGTTTACTTTTATTGGAAGATGAAGAGCAAATTTAGCATTTGTTTGGCTAAGTTTTTGGTCATGTAAACTTGGGTCTGCAACGCATTTTAAAGTACAAAAATGTGAAAAAGATGAAATTACTAATTCAAGTGCTAAGATAAGATACATTTGTAATAAGGAAAGACGTGAAAACAAACAGACATTTAATCATTTAAAAAACATAAATTTAAGAAGAAAAAAAAGCACACGCTGAAAATGGTTGGTTTAATCGGAAAAAATGGGAGTTTGTTTTATAAAAATGATTGAGACTGATTTCTTTGATGAAAAATAAATAAATTTGATGAGAAACTATTAAAATAATAATAAACTAATTCATAACAGATATAAAATTTCTGATAACAACCTTGAGAAACAAATAAATATATAATAATAAATTGAATAAATAATGACACAAATGAAAAAGTAAATATTGCAGGTTGTTCATACCAAAAAAATAACTACACTATAATCAAATAAGACAAGAGAGTCTCAAATTGATTCACAAACTAGTGCTAGCAACAATAAAATCGCAAATCAAAATAGCTTACAAATAAGAATAAAAAAATTAAAAAAATTACTCAAATCTACAACTTCAACTCAACTCTTGTTAAGAGTCCCACATCGGACAATATATGGCATGAACATGTGTTTATAAGTGAGGATAATCCTCACTCTACCAACCGGTTTTGTAAGGTTGAGTTAGACCCAACCACATTTCTTAACATGGTATCAGAGCAAAGTTTAGGGTTGAGTCCTCTTTTGTAGCCGATTTTGTGCCTCATTTTTAACTTTTTTACACATGTTACTATTCTGAAAATTTAATATAAAAATGGCACATCTTAAAAAAATTCTAGAAATATCAATTTTTCAATTTGTACTCGGCCAACCATTATTATTTTCTAGAATATTTATTATTTTTAAATTTTTTATAAAAAGGTTTGTGTGGGAACCTCTAGTTCTTAGATCATTTACATCCATTTAATCATTTCACTCTGAAATATTTTTTCAAAAATGGAGTATTTTAGTAATCCAAATGCTTCTCTTATCAAAAGTGTTGCTCAATTATTTTTTTCGATAATAAAGTCTCCGTTGAAGATCTGACTATGGAACAAAGTGACATACGAGCATTTTCAGAGAAGTCTGGTGAGTTGGTTAGATGGAGAAATTGATGAAGGTGAAAAGATTAGAAGAATTGACAGACTTGTTAAAGATGGAGAAACTCGGTCCTAGAAAGTTGTTAAAAACGAGTCGACTACATTTGAACATTTTCTACGTATATGACCTATTTTGCAACAAATCCCACACTTTATCTTCTCTTTTTCAACATCCTCCATTTCGGTTCAAATTTGAGTACTATTTGGACGTCCTTTCTTTTTCCTTCGCATTGTCTCATCATGGAAAAGAGTATATCCTTCATATGTTGGCCATTTTTTCTGGTGTGAAAAACTAAGGAAGTTTTTCGTTGTAGACTTTAAAAACATTCAAAATCTTGAAAATATCTAGTATGTGCATGGTGTGGTCTTGGTGTATAAAAGAAAATTAATTACATACAATTGAAAAAATATTTATATACTATATTCAAATAATAAGAAAATAAAATATTAATTAAAATATTTTATTATATTATAATATTAATTAAAATATTTATTTATTATTATTTAAAATATAAAAATTATTTTTAAAATTTAAAAATTATTTAAAAATTAAAAATTAAAAAAAAGTCTTAAAATAAAACAGTAAGAATAAAAATATAAAAAAAACTTCTTCAAGGGCTCGGCCAATGGATGGCTGAGACCAAACTGAAAAAGTGGCATTTTTGGAAAAAAAAAATTCAAGTTGTGGCATTTTGGTATTAAATTTTTAGAATAGTAGCATGTGTGCAAAAAAAATCCTCATTTTCCTTGTCTAAACTATAAATTGACTCTTTCCACTTAAATATGTGAGACATAAATGGGCTAACATATTTGGACGTGTCTCTATGTATGAATGGAGTCCAAACTCAATAAATCTTCCACTCACAACTATGTGGAGGAAATCTCCAAACCGACGATATCACCACAAACTTCAAACTTCCCTCTTAGTAACGCTTTAGATATCATATCATAACCATTATCATTTCTATAAACTTTAGCTAACTTCAGCAACTTAGCATCCAAAACATCACATATCCAATAATACCTCACATCAATGTGTTTGGACCTATTATATAAAGACGAATTCTTACCAAGATGAATAACGCTTTGACTATTAAAAAATAACACATATTTGTTTTGAACAAAACCAAGCTCCTAACAAAATTTCTTCAACCATAATGACTTTTTGCATGTTTTAGTAATGTTAATGAACTCAACCTATATAAATAGATAATGCTACAAACTTTTGTAATCTAGACTGCCAAGCCATAGCTCCCCGTGGAAATTTAATCACGTAGTATGAAGTGGACTTTCTATAATCAATGTATCTAGTCATATCAGAGTCAAAGTACCCCACTAGAGTAGGTTTATCTTCTCCGAAGCAAAAGCTCATACAAATAGTACCACGAAGATACTTTAAAACCCATTTTACAACATTCCAATATTCTCTGCCTAGATTTAACAAAAATCTACTGACTATACCAATAACATGTAATATAACTGATCTTGTACACACCATTATATACATCAAACTAACTATAACATACACATAACAAACGTGTTTCATATCAAATTTTCCATCTTCATTTGAAGGAATTTGATTAGAACTCAACTTGAAATGAGTAACAAAAAGAGTGCTTGCTTACAGCCTTAAAACTTTCCATTTTGAATCTTTTAGACACTCTTTCGATATAATTTTTCCGTGACATCCAAAGTTTCTTCTCTTTTCAGTCATACAAGATTATAATTCCAAGAACTTTGAAACCCTCATTCATTCTTAGTTCATATCATTCATTATGTTTATTTCATCTTCTAAAACTCTCATTCAACCATATTCTCCAAAACTCCAATTTTGCACTTATTTTTTGTTTTTCTTCATATCTTTGTGTATTTTTGTATCTGTTTTATATCATTTGGGTTTGTGGGAAATCATATATCCTTCAAACATATTCACTTCTTGTTCACACATTCTATCAATCAGTTGGTGTGCGAACTTTTGGTTGAACAATTCTTCATGGCACCTAAGCTTGCAAGAACCAAAGGTGATTCTAAAGGTAAGGGTAAGGTTACTACATCAGCTACAGTTCTGGAAACTTAACTTTAATTGGTTACAACTAAGTGTGTTAAGGAATTCGAAGAGAAACACTAACATTGACTTGTTTTGGAATAATTTGTTTGGAAACCTATTGTGGATGATTGCTCGAACATTCCATGATTGCCAAGATTTTGAACTATTTTAACATAGGGATGGCGAATCTTCAGTATAAATCTCTGAGTCCAACTTAAGAGTTCTCTCAGCACACCTTAACAAACATGGGATACTTTTGGAATGTAAATCGTCGAGTGTACTACCTCCATATGGGAAATAATGGTAGGAAGATATATAGTTTTGATGATCCTACAGAGTTGTGTGATGATACTGCTAAAACGCATATGATTGATGATCAACTAATTGATACTTCTCATGATGTTTTTTAGGGTCATGATTTTATGCAAGCATGACGATACTCATTGTAATAACTTTGGTGTTGAATTTGGTGACGCGTCTTCCATCATGATTGTGCTACAAAACATGCAGCTTAGGAAAGATAAGTGTTATGAGGAAGATTTTAGGAGGCAAGATGCCTTTGAGGATGCTCAAGTGGGGAGATTTTGTCTAATGCAAGAGCACATGACTACGCAAGATGCAAATTTTGAAGCATTTTCTTCTTATGAAACAGAAAGTCTTGTGTCTATGCTCAATGAAATGGATGCAAATCGTGCAGCTACAATTGCTAGGATTAATCATATGATCTCTCCTCAGAATGAGAATCATTATCATTATGTGCAATTTTACCAAGAAATGTGTGATTTCTTAGATCATCATTTTGGTAATGAAGGGCAAGGTTGGCATCAGTAAGTGAGGCCAATGCCTAGGGGCCATGGAGGATGATGAAGTGTTGTGTTATTTTGTCTTTGAGTCTCATGTATTATGGAGCATTTCCGTCATGAAGTTCATACTTTGAGTTATCATGCGTTGTTTTTTGTTGGTTTGTTTTGCTTTTAGTTATGTCTTGAAAATGTTACTATTTAAGTAAGAGACAATGGTTCTACTATGTGTATTGCCTTGGATGACAATTGTGTAATGTTGGTATTGTCACTCTATTTATGTTGTGTTTCTTTCTATTGTGTATCTTCATGCATGTAACGTATATGCGAGTGCACGTTTTTATCTTTGCAAACGCCTCTATATGATATATTGTATATGTGTTATATTGTATCTATGTGATACTGCTAATAGCTTTCTTTGTCTCTTTTTAATATTGTTTAAGGAGGGGAAGTATATGCAGCTATGAAGCTATGATGCATACATTTATGGGGAGCCTCCATGAAGACACGAAACACATCGTCTCAAGTTTTTCCATCATAAAAAAAGGAGATTATGTGAGTGCAAATTTCCATTAGATGTATTTTGTATGATGTCAAAACAAGTATACTTTAGCGTTTATGTACATTGAACGTTATCCTCTGAGTCTAGTTGTTCCTTTTAGCACTAGGTCCACTTTTACATTTTAGCATTAGGAAGCTTAATAACATGTTGGAAAAGGTTCATGCATCAAAGAAAAGGCTTCATGCATCAAATAAAATGTTTTATGCATCAAAAATTGATTTTCATGTGAAAAACAGTTCTGTGGTTACACATACGTGAAGGTGAGATAATACTTAGAAGGGGGGGTTGAATAAGTATAGAAAATTAAGACTTGAAAATAATCACACATTTATTTTTATCCTGGTTCGTTTAACAACTACTCCAGTCCACCCTTCCTAGAGTGATTTGCCTTCCACAACAAGGACTTAATCCACTATTAAATCAAACTGATTACAATAGTATCACCTAAGAACAACAGTTCTTAGTCTTCTCAAGAGCTACTGATTCTAACTGAATCCTCTTAAGGAATATCCTTTACAATCAATGTAAATTAAATACAAGAGTTTTTAATGCTTCTAAAAAGCTTTTATCACAACAGTGATTTTTCTCTTAAGTTTAAGTACAATGAGATTCTATGAAGAATAAGAATGAGAGCTTTTGAATATATTGATTTCTTTTCAGCAAAGTGTGTAACTGAAGAATGTAGTGAAGTTCTCCTTTTATAGGCAGCTGAACCATGCAAGCTGAACATTGAAAAGAGAGTCCCAAAAGGTCTGAGCCTTTTTGTCTTCACATCAACTGACCTTTCCTAGAAGTAGATGGCACAGAAAAATCCTTTTTGTCTGTGTAAGTGTGTCTAGCACAAATAAGGAAAGAGACGTTGAATAGCTCCAACGGATATATTCTTGAATATTTCTTCTTCAGTTTTCAGCAAGTTCTTCAGAGTCTTAATGGATCAGAGTCTTCTAATGAGATTCAGAACTATGCTGTATCAGAGTCTTCTGCAGCAGGTGTGCTTTCAGCGTGTTGATCATCAGAGCATTTTGACACAGAACTTCAGTACTTGGCAGCGTTGGTACTTTCAGAAACTTCTGTAGACTAATGCTTTGAGAAACTCTTCAATCAATATTCTTCTATACTTCAGATGCTTCAGCTTCAGATGCTTCTGATTATCTTCAGATGCTTCTGACTCAGAATGTTCTGGAGCTTCTTGCTTCAGATCCTTCTGGAGACTACGCTCAAGATCTTCTGTAAGGAGCAATCAGATTCTTCTGTAAGGTGCATCTGGCGCTTCAGAGTCAGAATAACTTCTTGTATTCAAAACAGATTTGCTTCTAGAGAGTTAATATTATTTCAATCTGCAGTAAAACTCTCAAACAAATTTTAGAGTATATAATTCTTAAATATAAATTTCCTAACAGTTATCATCAAAACAAAGAGTAATTATTAAGAACCAATCTGTGTTCTAACAATCTCCCCCTTTTTGATGATGACAAAAAGTATCAGAAATTTTATTTAATTGAACATAAAGAATTATAACTCCCCCTGAGACGATGAATCTCCCCCTGAGTTAAATATGAAAAAGGAATAGAAACTTCCCTTTTTATCTTGAGTAATCTTCAGAGTCAGATCTTGTTTGTCTTTGTAATAATTAAGGGTCAGAATATCTTGCAGATATGAGATTCAGAGTTTGATAAAAAAAATGATCTGAGAGTCTCAGAGATTCTTTTATAGAGTGTTCTTATCAAATGTTCTGAAATGGTCAATTTAAATATTAGAAAGAATAGATATGTCTGAAAATTCATTCTAGTGAAATCATATTAAATAGTTCAGATCTTTATTTTCTCCCCCTTTTTTGTCATAAGCAAAAAGTAAAAACTTTTAATAAAGACAAATAAAAGGAACATGTTGCGGTGGAAATAGGATCACAAACTATTAATGAGTTTGAATCGCAATTCAATTCACAACCGCTCTTTGATTTATCCGAAGGAAAAGGTCAAAAGAGGGAAAACCTATTTTGCATCGTAAACACAATGCGGGGAAAGATCTAGGGTTCGGGGGTTGATTAAATTTAGGGAAGGTATTAGCACCCTAAACTTCCGTAGTACTCTACGGGAACCTTTTGTTCAAATGTTTACTATTTTGCTTTATTCATTTGCTTAAGGTATGTATACAAAGGGTTAAAAGTGAGAAAAAAGACCTAAAGGGTTAATTCTAAGTTTACTCGGCAAGACGTCGCATCTTGTGCCTACGTATCCTTACGGGAGTGGAATCAGAGTAATCGTAGTTCCCCTCAAAAGGGAGGTTAGAAACTTCTTGATTGTGGTCAAGGTCTCACGGGGAATAAACGTATCTTAGGGACACGCTTACGCGGAGTGTAGAAACTCCAATATCTACGTTGTAAATTGTTAAGTTGTAATTAGGGTTAAATTAGGTTAGGGATTCCGCGGCGGGAAACCCTAAAATGAGCGCGGCGGCTCTTTGACCTAATGCTAGGGGTAAAATGGTAATTTTGCCTGCGGCGAGGCATTTGTGAAAATTAGGGTTTGTAAAGTGTAAGGGTTTGAAGTTGAGGACCATTGACACGGCGGTCAAAAGCTAGACCTAATTCCTTCGGCAGTGTGTGCAATGTGACAGAAATATTGATGAAGGTGTGGGATAATTAAATTGTAAACAGGGAATAAAACAGAAGTTAAAGTCATGCAAATAGAAATTTAAAGGCAGAAATTTAAAGCGCGATTATTAGATTCGCGGGGTTACATATGAGAAGCAGTTACAATATAGTAATGAAATAAGTAATGGTAAATGTACTGAGCTGCAAAATGAACAAACGACGTTAGTGGGCAGAGTTAGGCGGCAATCAAATGAGTTACGAGACAATGAAGAAAGAAAAAAAATGCAAATTGGAGATTTATTATTGTTTTATTTAATATTAACTTGCAAAAAGATTTAATTTTAAAAAATGTTTTTTTTAAAAAGAGTTTTATTTTTGAATATTTCTAAAAAAGTTTTTTTTTTATTTTCATTTAAAAAAGAGTTTTTTAGTTTTATATTTACAGAAGTTTTAGTTTTATATTAAAAAAAGGTTTTAATTTTTATTTTAAAAAAGAGGTTTTTTATTTTATTATAAAAAGATTTTTGTTTATTTATAATATTTACACAAAAAAAGTTTTTAAAACAAATATAAAACAATTTAAAAACAAATAAAAAAACATAATTTAAAAACAAAATAAAAAATAAAACATAAAGGGTTGGGCCGGTCATCACCCCGGACCCAACCCGGTTGGTTAGTAATGGGGCCAGATATCAATTAGGGTTTCAAAACCCTCAGTTCTTTCAGCGGCTCCGTTTGCACTTCGTTCTTCCTCTCACTTCTCTCATTCTCATTCACGATGCCAATCATCTTCTTCTCCGTTCTCTTTCGATCTTCTTCGTTCCTGAAAAAAAAACACATGAAAATTGTAACGAAAAGCGTCCCTGGCTCACATTTAAAGTGAAGCTGGCCGATGATGGATGCGAGCTGAGGCCTGAGGGTTGATTGTCCGCCGTTTAGACGGTGAAGGCGATCTTCCTTCGTTGGCGCTTCGCTCGTGGTTTTATGATGTTTGTTCGTCGGAGACGATGATGAGGGTGTCGGTCCCTCTGAGTCTCGGCCGCCTCCTTCTTGCGCCGCCTAGGGTTTGTTCGCGATTTCGTTAGGGTGTTCGTTCCTTTGGGGCTTTCGCGATTTCGTTCCTTCCTCTGGGGCTTTCGCGATCTCGTTCGTTAGGGTTTTTACGAGGTGATACCTTTCCCCTTTTTATAACTTCTATTTCATCTTTTTGGGCCTTTAATCCGTGTTGGATTTGTGCTATTTTTGGCTGAGATTTGATTTCGTGTTGATATGATTTGATTTTATCTGATACTGATTCACACTTTCCTTTTCCAGAACTCCTTGATGGATTCGCTTGGATTCCATTTGATTCGTTTGATATCTGAATTGATTTGATTGATTCGTTTTTCTGTTTGATATCTGAACTGATTCGTTTTTGATTTCGAACTGATTCGTTTTTGATTTCGAACTGATTCGTTTGATTGATTCGTTTTTTGATGCAGATAAGATTCTTTTCCTCTTCTTCTTTCAGAGTCAGTACATGCGCTCTGGTTGAGTTAAATGCCGCTGAGAATGGTATACGGCGATGATGTTCATCTGAGCCGTGACAACTGATACTTTTTGATGACGCTGCGATTGCCTCTGATGACCTTCGCTTGTGGTTTATCATTTGTTGCGATTTCTGGCTTTTTGCACTTGTTTCACTCTCTGAACTGGTGTGTTTTGTTTGTTCTGAACTGGTATGGATAACAATCGCGTTTTTTGGTGTAGTTGGATTGTTTCTGACATAACTGATGGCTGTATCACCCTATTCGTATTCTGATGCTTTTAATGTTTTGGCAGATGTTTCATCCATATCTGTTTCTCTGGTGTTCATATTGATGACATAACCTGACTTTCCCTGCTTTTTGCTGATACTCCTAATTACCCAGGGCAATGATGTTGAACTGAGCCCAATGCTTGCAACTGTGATTTCTGATTGCGGGATCTTATTGACATGGACTGAGCCCTTTGTATTCGAGCTGGTTCTGATAACCTTTCTGAATTCACATTTTGCCTCTGTCTCTGATACTTACGATGGATTCTTGTTGTGGCGCTTTAGGCATCAGTTCTATTGTGTTTTTCTTTGTACGCTTGCAGATATTTAAACTTGGATGTGCAATCCATTTCTTCACTTCTGATTTTTTATGATATGAGTTCATTTGTTTGGTTCAGAACTGTTGTGAACTGATGCTCTCTTTTTGCAGATGTTAGACTTGATGCCTTTTGTCCCTTGGCTCGAATTTTTTCGCAGCTTGGCCTTACCATAATGCCTTCGACAGCACTATTGTTGGTAGTTATTCATTGATACTTGGAGTTCCTTTATGAATTTATGAATTCATTTGGGGCAGCTTGGTTTTCGTTCTGAACTATTTTGCCGCAATTTGATGCAGCCTTGGCTTTATTTCACTTTTCTTATTCTGTGTTGAACTTGGCTTTCATTTGTTTCTTTGCGCCTCTTCACACTTGTACTGGCGCAGGCTCCCTTCCGCCTAGTTCTGTTTATGCAGCTTGTTATGCTGATGATTTTTGTGGCTTTTCAGGTGTTGGAAATTTCGGAACCAAAGCGACTCAGACCTGCCGGCATCCGGGTCTGAGTCCAAACTTGCCTATGTTGCCTTATTCTCGTATCAGTTTGGAAATCCAATCGCGGAAAAACGAATCAGTCCCGCTTCTTTTATTACTTCTATCTCTCGGATGTCCCGTACCGATAAGAACAGGTGTTACCTGATCTGACGCCAACGGCGCAGATCGGTAACGGGGGGTAGGACGCAGCTTCGGTTGTGCCACTCCCGGCACTCGATGATGACACTGTTCTGAGAGTGTCAAAAACAACTTCTAACATTTTCTTCTATACTGTTTGTTTTGTTTTGATGTGCAGGTGAATTGGAGATTCTGCGGAGAAGCTCAAGGACATCACGAAGACACTTAGAAGTTCTAGGACTTAGGATTTAGGATATACACCTCTTTTGTAACTTGTAATAAAAAAAGCATTATGAAATAATAATACATTTTTTTATCCAAATTATTTCCTTTTTGTAAATCGTGATGAAATATTATGAATAAAATTCAACTTTCTATCCAAATTCTCTTTACAAATTGTAATAATAATAAAATATTATGAATGAACTTCACATATTTATTAAAATCATCTTCCATTTCTTCTCCATGATTTAATTCACAAACATCTCAACATACGATTCATCAGTCGAATATCCTTGAATTAATCCGATCCAATCTTAATACCTTTGCCATGAATAAGCTCCAATAATCAGTAGAAGTTTTCACTGTTGTCCCTCTAAAGATGAAGAATGATCTCTTGTTAAATCCCGTTCCACAGATCAGACTTTCCAAACCAAATTGATATCAAACCCACGTAAATAAACGCCTCAGAACTTAATAACAGCCCGTCTTCAAGGAATTAGCAGAATTTGCGTAAAATGACCAAAATACCCCTGGAACCAAATTTGCAAAACAAAACACCTCCATAACTTGTTAGTGGTTAGCAAATGTACATATGAGATGATATGTGAAATGACTGACTAAATATAAGGGTAAAATTTGGGGTATTACAGAACAATAAATAGATAAATCAATGGAGAAAAACAAACTGATTCATTTAACAAAACAGAGCAAGAGTACATTGGAAAATATCAGAAGATATAACAATAAAATTCAGATGCAAAACAACAGATGCACAAACATTAGAATGAAAAAAAAAATCTAAGAGTGTTTTGACAAAAGCATCTTCAATAGGTCTGTGATCTCATATGAAGATTGCTCTTGCTTTGACATCCACTTAGTCATTGTCTCATTCTTCTCATCTTGTTTTGACATCCACTCTGACATGTCCTCAGATTTCTTGTCTTGCTTCGCCATCCAAGATTTTATTTCAGATTGACCAGCCTCCAGAGCAGCAATCTTGTCTCCAAAATCTGGATGTTCTGTTTTTATCTCTGATGAAGAAGATGGAGGTTCTGCAGTCTGAACAGAATCAATTGCCATAGGTTCTGGAGATCCTGAAGAGGGTTCTACCAGAGTCATAGTCAATGCATTGGCAGTTGGTTCTGGTGGAGGAGGAGGAGCATCCAAACAAAGCAGAGGTTCAGTCTTGTTGACAATCCAGAATTGAGTTCTTTCAGCTCTGAGCTTTGCATCATCAGAACTGATGTTCTTCAGATTAGAAGCTACAGTGTTGAATCTATTGATAAAACCTTTCCAGATGATGTTAGTTTCATTTGCATCCATAGTTTCAGAGCATCTTTTCTGAACAGTACCTAAAGACATCTGTATTTCTTGCAAAAATGTTTGAAATAAATGATCAATATTAAGTCTGGGTGGTGGTTTAAGCAAGGTTTCCAGAGTCATCTGTTTAGGTTTGGGAGTTGGTGGTATCAGTGATTTTGAGATGGAAATCAGAGGAGGGGGATAATATGGAATGAAAGGAATTTCTGGTTTTTGAGGTAAGGATTTGTTTAAAGCATTAAGCAGTTTAGGTTGTGGTCTTGTGCGTGGGTAAACAACATCAAAGGGTGCATTAGAATATGGTATGAAAGCAGAGGTTGATGGTTTATCAGATGCAACTTTGTTATCAGATGCAGGTTGCAGAGCTGAAACAACAGCTTTACCAGATGTAGCAGATATAATTGCTAAGGATCCTTCATTGTTCATAGATTGAATATATGAAAGGATTACAGATGGAAGGGCCTGACTGAGTTTTGGTTTCAGAGGTTTCAGAGGTTCAGAAGGTTCAACTCTATCATAAAAATCTTTTAGTTTGAAACCATAAGATAAATTATGATAAAGAGAAGACACTTGAGCACAAGATATACCAGATGATGATGGATTGGAAGTGGGAACAATCATCTCAGATGATGGTGCAGGTGGAGGCAAAGGGTCTGAAATGGGAGTTTTAGCAGGTAAGGTTGATTCAGGTTCAGGTTCATGTACAGGGTATTTGTCAGATGGATTAATTAGAAAGTCTGGATGTATTTCTGATTCTGATGAGTTGGAGGATGTTGTAGGTGTACAAGAGGTAGAAGAAACTTGAAACACTGTTTTTAATGGAGTGATGTCAAGAACTTCTATCTCAGGGATATGAGAAGGTTCTGAAGGGGTATCAGATTGTTGAGAAGGTGGTTCAGATGAAATAGGAGCAGAAGTTACTTTTGTGAGTTCAGAAGTAACAGGTGCAACAGGTTCAGAAGATGGAATGTTTGATGGTGGTATGACAGAGTCTTTTTCTGGTTGATCTTTTGTGGTTTGTTTTTCTGGATGTTCAGAAGTTTGTGGTTGATTTTCTGTTTGTGGTTGATCAGAGTTTTGTTTATCAGAAGTTTGTTGTAGTTCTGATGGTTGTGGTTCTGTTTGTTGTGGTTCTGTTGGTTGTGAAGCTGATGGTGATGGACGTGGAGTGAAGTGTTTGATGTGTATTTTGGGTTGAGGTGGTTTTGATACAGAAGCAGCGTTTTGTTTTTGAGGTGAGACAGAACTAGGGGCAGCAACAGAAGTTGTTTGAGTGACAGGTGGTTTGGGAACAGACTTAATAGTTGAATCATTAATAACAATATTTTTAGAAATAACAGAAGTCTTAGTACCTTTGAGTTTAATCCTCTTAGCAGATGCAGAGGCAGCTTCTTCAGAATTCTTTCTCTTTAAAAGATTCTTGGGTTTCTCAGCAATCTTAGCCTTCTTCTGGACAGGTTCAGATTCTGCTGCAGGCTGAGATCTTCTCCTCTGAAGGGGTACTTCTTCTTCTTCTCCTGCATCTGGTAGTGGTTGTTTGACAAGTTGAAACACATTGGCTGGAACAGGTACTCCTTCCTTTTTGCATTCCTCTATATACATCAGTACTATATGTCTAGGTTCTTCAGCAAAGAATAGAGGAAAGTCAGATACTGGAACCCTCTTATTCAAATCAGACATATTTAACCTCTTTGGAGCAGTAGTGAGTTCATCTACAATCTTGAGTCTCAGAAGACTTTTAGCGTTCAGAGGCTTTCCCATAATGAACTCCAATTCCTCTGTAACCCCAACATCATACAGAGCAGCCACTAAACCATTTTCAGTGAGAAGATCTGAGAGCAACCTTCCAAAAGGAATCCAAGTCCTGATCTTCTGGCCTTTTTCTTTTACAGATTCTCTAGATGCATTGATGTGATTCCACAGATGCATGAACAAAATGTAAGGAAGATCTACCTTGTTGCTCTGACTAAGGCAGTACATAAAATAGATCTGTTCATTGTTGACATAATCTGGGGAATTTGTTGACTTCCTGTGATGTATGCATCCCATTAAGATCTTGGCCCAGATCTTGTAATCAGGCTTCAGATCTTTGAATCTGTTAGAGGCTTGTCCAGCAGTCATAACTTCCTCATAAACTCCATCCATATCCACACGCCCAGCTGGCAGGTGGGAAACACCATATGTTTCTTCATAACCAATCAATCTTCTTATCAGATCCTCTGTGATGATAATCTCCTTTCCCAGCACAGATGATAAAATAAACTTGGGATACACAGATGCATGAATCCAGAATTCCTTCACAAGTAGAGGGTAAACTGGTCCAAACAATCTATCAAAGTATTTCACCCAACCTTGAGCTCTAACAATGGAGCGAAAATCAAACCCATTGTCAGCCAGAGAATCAAATTCAACCATGGATTCACACAACACTTCTAGTTTATCAATAGGTGTGAGAAGAGTTCTCTTGGGAGGAGAATATGGAGCAGCACCTCAGTTATCTGAAGTCACAGCAGCCATTGTAGATTGAAACTGAGCAGTTGTTGATGAAGAAGACGCCATTGAAGATTGCTTTTTCAAACACTTAGGTTTTGAGTTTTTATGCAGAGAGAACAAGAGATGAAAACGCATGTAAATTCTGAGAATGAAAAGTGTAAAAGTGAATACACAACAAGTATTTATACTAATCACTTAGGCACATCAAAAGTCAGAAAAAACACACACGTTTGAGCAGCATTAAATGAAGAGAATAAAATCATTTCAAATAATAAATGCTTCTGACAATTTTGGGGGGAAAACCAAGATATTTACTATTCAAAACTTCACCTCAAACGTCTTTTCAGTTATGTACACGCCACCTCTTCAGATTTTGTGTGACACGTGTTTGCTTGCATGCTGTTCTGAAATCTCTCAAGAAATGAAACGTTAGCCAACGTTCAGATCTTCTAAAGATGGTTAGTTCAGAGTTTCACATCAGAAATATTAATCAGAATAGATTAAATAAACAGAAGAAATACTTTAGATGAATTAAGCATTTTTGCATCTGTAACAGTTTGCTTCTGATAAATAACATTCTGGACAAAAATCCATACCAATATTTTTCAGAATGAAATTGAATCTATCTTCAACAAGGGGTTTTGTAAAAATATCTGCCCATTGATGATCTGTATCAACAAAGGCTAAATTTATGATTCCCTTCTGAACATAGTCTCTGATGAAATGATGCTTAATTTCTATATGTTTTGCCTTAGAATGTAAAATGGGATTCTTGGACAAACATATAGCAGAAGTATTATCACAAAAGATAGAAATGTTACTCTCAAAAATTTGATAATCTTCTAGTTGACTTTTCATCCAGAGCATCTGCGTGCTACATCCAGCAGCAGCAATGTATTCAGCCTCTGTGGTTGAAAGTGCAATTGTGGGTTGCTTCTTGCTGTACCAGGAGATTAGATTTCTTCCTAGAAATTGACAACTTTCAGAAGTACTTTTTCTTTCCACTCTGTCTCCAGCATAGTCAGCATCACAGAATCCAACTAATTTGAAATCATCAGATTTTCTGTAACACAAACCCACATTAGAAGTACCTTTCAGATACCTTAGAATCCTCTTGACAGCTGTCAAGTGTGATTCTCTAGGATATGATTGGAATCTAGCACGCAGACAAACACTGAACAATATGTCAGGTCTAGAAGCAGTGAGATAAAGAAGAGAGCCAATCATACCTCTGTAGAGCTTCTGTTCTACTTTCTTACTTACCTCTTCTTTGCCAAGTGAGCTAGTAGGATGCATTGGAGTCTTTGCCAGCTTGCTGTCAGACATGTCGAATTTCTTCAGAAGTTCTTTGACATACTTTGTCTGATGTATGTAGGTGCACTCTGGAGTTTGATTAACTTGGATTCCTAAAAAGAATCTGAGTTCTCCCATCATGCTCATTTCAAATTCTGCCTGCATACATGTAGCAAACTCCTTTCCAAGCATAATATTTGTTGATCCAAAAATAATATCATCTACATAAATTTGGCAAATTAGAAGATCTTTCTTTATTGTTTTACAGAATAGAGTTGTATCCACTTTGCCTCTTATGAAATTCTTCTCCAGAAGAAAATTACTCAATCTCTCATACCAAGCTCTGGGAGCTTGTTTTAATCCATATAGAGATTTCTTTAATTTGAAAACATGATCTGGAAAATTTTCATTTTCAAAACCAGGAGGTTGGTGGACATAAACTTCTTCTTCTATAATACCATTAAGAAAGGCACTTTTAACATCCATCTGATACAGAGTGATGTTATTCTGTGCAGCAAAGGAAATAAGAAGGCGTATAGATTCTAACCTTGCCACTGGAGCATATGTCTCAATGTAATCAATACCTTCTTGCTGACTGTATCCTTGAGCAACCAGCCTTGCCTTGTTCCTCTCAACTTCTCCTTTCTCATTTAGCTTATTTCTGAAGACCCATTTTGTACCAATAATATTGAATCCTTGAGGTCTTTGAACTAGATCCCATACATCATTTCTGCTGAATTGGTTTAGCTCTTCTTGCATGGCAATAATCCAATCATTGTCTTGCAGAGCTTCTTCAACAGAAGATGGTTCAATTTCTGACACTAGTCCAAAGAGTGATGCTTCAGATGATCTTAGAAATGATCTTGTTCTGATGGGATCATCCTTCTTTCCAATAATGACATCCTCTGGATGAGAAGCTTTAATTCTGGATGATGATCCTCTGATAGTTGACTCTTCAGAAATTTTTAGATTATTCATCTGAGAAGTTAAGGGAGTAGCATCTGGAGTTGCTTCTGGTTCCTTCACTTGAAGTTTGTCTGCTTCTGGTACTTCAGAGTCAATAAAGACTACTTCCCTATCTGCAGAGTTATCAACCTGCTTTGGCTTTTCAGAGCCAAGCTTATCATCAAATCTGACATGAATGGATTCTTCCACAATCTGTGTCTCAGTGTTGTATACTCTGTAGCCTTTAGAGCGTTCAGAATATCCAAGCATGAAACACTTTTGTGCTTTGGAATCAAACTTGCTCAGATTTTCCTTAGTGTTTAACATATAACAGATACATCCAAAAGGATGAAAATATGAAATGTTGGGCTTTTTGTTCTTCCACAATTCATAAGGAGTCTTCTTCAGAAGAGGTCTAACAGACACTCTGTTCTGAATGTAGCATGCTGTATTGATTGCTTCTGCCCAAAAATGTTTTGCCAGATTTGTCTCATTGATCATGGTTCTGGCCATTTCTTGCAAAGTTCTGTTTTTCCTCTCTACAACCCCATTCTGTTGTGGAGTTCTAGGACAGGAAAAATCATGAGCAATGCCATTTTCAGAAAAATATTTTTCAAAATATTTATTTTCAAATTCACCACCATGATCACTTCTGACTTTTATAATTTTGAAATTCTTTTCATTCTGGACTTGCTTGCAGAAGTCAAAGAACACAGAATGTGACTCATCCTTGTGTTTTAAGAACTTTACCCATGTCCATCTGCTAAAGTCATCAACAATGACCAATCCATACTTCTTGCCTCTGATGGATGCAGTTTTCACTGGTCCAAACAGATCAATATGAAGTAGTTCTAATAGTTTAGAGGTAGAAACAACATTTTTTGATTTGAAAGATGTTTTTGAAAACTTCCCTTTCTGGCATGCTTCAGAAAGAGCATCTGAAGTGAACTTCAGATTAGGGAGTCCTCTGACAAGATTAAGTTTATTAATCTGAGATATACGTCTCATATTAATATGGCCCAATCTTCTGTGCCAGACCCATTGCTCTTCATTAACAGACAAGAGGCATTTAACATTTTGAACTTTAAGTTCTGAAAGATTTATTTTATAAATGTTGTTTTTCCTCTTACCACTAAATAGGATAGAGCCATTCTTCTGACTAATAGCTTTACAACATTTTTGATTAAAAGTTATATCATAACCATTGTCACTTAATTGACTTATGGACAATAAGTTATGCTTTAACCCTTCAACAAGTAAAACATTAGTAATAAAGGGAAGTTTATCATTTCCAATAGTGCCAGATCAAATGATCTTGCCCTTCTGGTTCCCTCCAAACTTCACGTCCCCTCCAGATCTAAGTTCCAGGCTTTGGAACATAGACTTTTCTCCTGTCATGTGTCGTGAGCATCCAGAGTCCAGGTACCATGATTGGTGTCCTGACCTTGCTGCTAAGAACATCTGCAACAGAAATTATTTTGTTTTTAGGTACCCAGATCTTCTTGGGTCCTTTGGGGTTAGTTGGTTTATAGGTTTGTCTAAACTTCTGTTTTGCAACATAATATTTATTCTGACTTGCCTTGGGTTTAAACACATAAGTACTCTTCTCAGAGCTTGTGTGTTTAATGTCATTCAAGTGACCAAATTTGAATTGAGAATACAGAAGTGTCTTCCTGATGAAAAGTTTGTCAACAGGTTTTGGATTGCTTCCAGATGAAGACTCATATCCAATGCCTCTTCTGTTGTTTCCACTAACACCATAGATCATGGAAGCCATCTTGCTTCTGTCTATGCTCTTAGTGAGAAATCTCTGAAAACTAGAGTCATATTTTTCTAAAATATTTTCACATGACTTAGTCTCAGATTCAGATTCTTGTTGAGTTCTTTCAACGTCATTTTTTATTTTTAAATTTATTTCTTTTTGCTCAACAAGTTCTGTTTTCAGAAGATCAATCTCAGATCCAAGATTGCTTTTCAGCTTCTTGTATTTGAGTTTGATGTTGTTATAACTTTTAAGAACTTCTGTTAAAACTTTAATGAGTTCTTCTTTGGTAAGTTTAGCCATTACCTCTTCTGCATCATCATCAGATTCAGATTCTGATTCATATCCTGAGGTACCTTCCTCTTGATCCTCTGTCCTGGCCATCAGTGCAACGTTTGCACATTCTTCTTCTGATTCAGAAGATGACTCACACTCATCTGAGTCATCCCATGTTGCCATCAGAACCTTCTTCTTTTTGTTGAACTTCTTCTTAGGTTTTTCTTTCAGAAGTTTGGGGCAGTCATTCTTGTAGTGCCCAGGTTCTTTGCACTCATAGCACACAACTTCTTTCTTGGCAGATCTTCTGTGACTAGAAGATTCCTTTCTGTTGTCAGATCTTCTGAAGTTGTTGAACTTCTTTCCCTTGTGCTTCCAGAGTTTGTTAATCCTTCTGGACAACATGGATAACTCATCTTCTTCTTCAGAAGAAGATTCTTCAGAGCTTTCTTGAATGACCTGCAAAGCTTTAGCAGTTTTGTTAGATTTTAATGCTACAGATTTACCTTTATCTTTCTTCTGAGGTTCATCTTCCTCAAGCTCAATCTCATGGCTCCTTAGTGAGCTGATGAGTTCTTCTAGAGAGATCTTGTTCAGATCTTTGGCCATCTTCAGGGCAGTCACCATTGGTCTCCATCTGATAGGCAGACTTCTGATTATTTTCTTTACATGATCTGACGTAGAATATCCCTTGTCCAGAACTTTCAGCCCAACAGTGAGTATCTGGAATCTGGAGAACATGGCTTCAACAGATTCAGAGTCTTCCATTTTGAAAGCCTCATACTTCTGGATCAGAGCCAGAGCTTTTGTCTCCTTAACTTGAGAATTTCCCTCATGAGTCATTTTAAGGGATTCAAACATATCAAAAGTTGTCTCCCTGTTTGTGATTTTCTCATACTCTATATGTGAAATAGCATTCAGTAATATGGTTCTGGCTTTATGGTGATTTCTGAAGTCTTTCTTCTGAGAATCTGTCATAGATTTTCTGTCAATCTTTTTGCCATCCCCATCTGTGGGATGTACATATCCATCTATGACAAGATCCCATAGATCAACATCATATCCTAAGAAAAAACTCTCAATCCTGTCTTTCCAGTAGTCAAATTTCTCCCCATCAAACATTGGGGGTTTGGTGCTGATCCTATCCCTCTCTTCATATTTATTGTTAATATTTGACATTGAATTATCAACCATGATAACAAATAAATATATATACCAAAGTATATCTCTCTGGATCTTTACTGACACTGTTAAGTGATAGCACACTTAGAACCGGAGCTCTGATGCCAACTGAAGGTGAGATAATACTTAGAAGGGGGGGGGGGGGGGGGGGGTTGAATAAGTATAGAAAATTAAGACTTGAAAATAATCACACAATTATTTTTATCCTGGTTCGTTTAACAACTACTCCAGTCCACCCTTCCTAGAGTGATTTGCCTTTCACAACAAGGACTTAATCCACTATTAAATCAAACTGATTACAATAGTATCACCTAAGAACAACAGTTCTTAGTCTTCTCAAGAGCTACTGATTCTAACTGAATCCTCTTAAGGAATATCCTTTACAATCAATGTAAATTAAATACAAGAGTTTTTAATGCTTCTAAAAAGCTTTTATCACAACAGTGATTTTTCTCTTAAGTTTAAGTACAATGAGATTCTATGAAGAATAAGAATGAGAGCTTTTGAATATATTGATTTCTTTTCAGCAAAGTGTGTAACTGAAGAATGTAGTGAAGTTCTCCTTTTATAGGCAGCTGAACCATGCAAGCTGAACGTTGAAAAGAGAGTCCCAAAAGGTCTGAGCCTTTTTGTCTTCACATCAACTGACCTTTCCTAGAAGTAGATGGCACAGAAAAATCCTTTTTGTCTGTGTAAGTGTGTCTAGCACAAATAAGGAAAGAGACGTTGAATAGCTCCAACAGATATATTCTTGAATATTTCTTCTTCAGTTTTCAGCAAGTTCTTCAGAGTCTTAATGGATCAGAGTCTTCTAATGAGATTTAGAACTATGCTGTATCAGAGTCTTCTGCAGCAGGTGTGCTTTCAGCGTGTTGATTATCAGAGCATTTTGACACAGAACTTCAGTACTTGGCAGCGTTGGTACTTTCAGAAACTTCTGTAGACTAATGCTTTGAGAAACTCTTCAATCAATATTCTTCTATACTTCAGATGCTTCAGCTTCAGATGCTTCTGATTATCTTCAGATGCTTCTGACTCAGAATGTTCTGGAGCTTCTTGCTTCAGATCCTTCTGGAGACTACGCTCAAGATCTTCTGTAAGGAGCAATCAGATTCTTCTGTAAGGTGCATCTGACGCTTCAGAGTCAGAATAACTTCTTGTATTCAAAACAGATTTGCTTCTAGAGAGTTAATATTATTTCAATCTGCAGTAAAACTCTCAAACAAATTTTAGAGTATATAATTCTTAAATATAAATTTCCTAACAGTTATCATCAAAACAAAGAGTAATTATTAAGAACCAATCTGTGTTCTAACAATCTCCCCCTTTTTGATGATGACAAAAAGTATCAGAAATTTTATTTAATTGAACATAAAGAATTATAACTCCCCCTGAGACGATGAATCTCCCCCTGAGTTAAATATGAAAAAGGAATAGAAACTTCCCTTTTTATCTTGAGTAATCTTCAGAGTCAGATCTTGTTTGTCTTTGTAATAATTAAGGGTCAGAATATCTTGCAGATATAAGATTCAGAGTTTGATAAAAAAAATGATCTGAGAGTCTCAGAGATTCTTTTATAGAGTGTTCTTATCAAATGTTCTGAAATGATCAATTTAAATATTAGAAAGTGAAATCTTCTTCATTATCGATGATATCCATGATTTCAAGTGATCTCTCCCGTCCGAATCAATTATGTTTCCTAAGTTAATTTATTATATTACAAATATTGAAGAATGCAACCGATGAATAATAACATATTTATAAACTTGGGCCTTGCGGACAAATTGAATGATTTTTGCTACGAGGACTACATTTTGACTAATATACTTACATAAATTATTTCCACTCTCCAATATTAATTAAATACTATCACAATTAAGAAATTATGAGTGTTTCACACTTCAATATTATATTCCACACATGTTATTTGACAAATTGAATAATAATATGCTGTGAGGACCATATTTTGAATAATAGACTTACATATATCATTTCCACTCTTTAATATTAATTAAATATCACAATTAAAAAATATATATTATATTCCCACACTTCTTATGCGACAAATGAAGTAGCAATTTATATCGTTTATGGTTAGTCATGAGATTAATACAAACTGCTCCACTTATTCATTAAACCATAACTAACCCTAACGCATGCTACTAAGTTTACCACCTGCAACAGATATAATAGAAGCAACATCAACTAACACAACAGAATAAGCATCAATCACAGATTTAATATAGTTAATAGTTAAGCTGATTTTAAATGGACGAAATTATTTATACTTATAATAGTATTGTAAGTGTACTTTTTCAAAAAAAAATATTGTTAAAATTTTAAAATTAATATTTTTATAAAAAATAGTCCTTGAAATGAAAAGGGAGAGAAAAATAGGACATGGGTCCCCACATACCAAAAATGTCTCCCGCCCAGTTGAAAATGACAAAACAGACCTCAAGTATATGACTTTTTATTGAACATTTATAACTTTTCTGAACTCTTCTAAAAGCAAGTATTGTAGCATGATATTGCCACTATCAGTTGATTTTGAAAGAAAGTTAATTTTTCTTTTGGTTTTTCAATGATATAATAAAATATTACTCTTAAAATTTGAAATATATCATATATACCTATATTAATATACATTTTTATATATTTACTTTCATTTCTTCAATAATATTATTATTATTATTATATATTTTCTCATCTAAACTCTTGATACTAGGTAGCACGTCACGTGCAATATAATTTCGAGATTTCCTATGAATAGAAAGTGTACCAACAATAATGTTCCTAGTTTCTAACCAACCATGTGATGATAAGATCAGAATTGACGAAACATACAGTGTTATGGCCCATATCCACCTGTCCACATCATTAATTTAATTTCAGCAAACAACTCCTTTTTTTTTCGAATGGCGGAAAAGAATCAGATTAAGATTCGATAATGAGTTTTTAATGTTACTATATATAAATATATATTTAACAAAAAAATTATTTTTATCAAACTCGTGCTACACGTGCATGCCACTCTTTTATAAAATAAATATTTTTATGATACTCGATGTGTTTCCAAATAGATATACTAGTTTCCATGTGAAATGAGAATAGATACTTTTATTCTTTTAAGATTTTGTAACTGCCTTTGCCTTGGACGGTTGTGTTAATTTTTAAATTAATGCTAGTGAATAAAGAGTTCTTGGATTTTACTTCTATGAGAAGATGAAGAGCAAGTTCAAAAGTGTTTGGGTAAGATTTTGATCATGAAAACTTGCGTCTGTAACTCATTTTAAGGTAGAAAAATGTAAAAAAGATGAAGCTATGGATTGGAGTGTTAAGAAAACATGTGTGTGACGTGGTAAAACATGAAAACAAATAGATACTTAGAACATTTTCAATGAAGATGGTTTAATGTATTTTGGATTTTAAGTTTCGGAATTTAGCAATTTTATTGTTAAATTAGATATACGTGGTGATTTTGTTGTTTAAATTTTTGTGTAAATTATACATGAATTAATATAAAAAATATATTGTTTATTATTAAACAATATTAATTTTGATAATTGACGAAATGAAACATAAATTGGTTGAATCACATATTACTTATTGAGATTACTATTGAAATAAAATTATTTTAGATTAATGTTATTTAAACCAAAAATGACAATTAATCCCATATAAAATATAAAATAGTAAAAAAAATAAAAATAATTCTTCCTTTTCAAAGATACTTTAGATAGTGACATGTTACAAAATTTTAAATTGACAGAAGGTCTAATTTTTTACACCTGAAGTCAAGAATCGAAAAAAAACTGCAATATGGTCTAATTGGACAAATAATATACAAAATTCCAGTATTTTTTGGCGGACCTGATTCATGCAAATTTTTCTCTTTAAAGGTGCGAGACGATGAAGACGTGCGTAACATGTTCCGCAGTCACGAGTATTCTGGGTTCTCAGATATCGTGTTATATGTTACGTTACAACAACAACAATTGTCTCAGCAATTTGATTCGTCTCAAGTTTTTTGCGATGAGGAAGATGAACACCCTAAAGTCGATGTCGTCGACGAAGAAGAAGCAAACGAAGTCACTATTGACGAGATGGTGAACAATCCAGAGGATGAAGTTCAACCTGAAAATGTATATTGTCCACCTCAACACATGACTACTATCGCCTTAGGTGATGATGAACCCTCGAGGGATGTTTTCTACAACCCCAACTACACAACAGGGGGGCAAATAAAAGAGGGTGATGAGTTTGGTACGAAAGAAGATTGTGTCCAGGCTATCAAACATTTTCACATGGAGTTTAGCCGACTACAAAGTCGATCGGACAAATTCGACGCGGTATACGATCTATTGTCGTAACAAGGAGTGCCCGTTCCGATTAATAGCATCTTTCAGTAAGAGAAGCAATTCCTGGAAGATAGGGTTAATGGGTCCGTCCCGCAGTTGTATAATCTTGAATCCGATGCAAGACCATCGCAAACTCAGCTCTAAATTGATTTGCGATGAGATTCTGTCAGTTGTTAGCGACAACCCGTCTTTGAAGGTGAGTACCATAATTGCACATATGGTACAAAAGTACAACTACACTTCTTCGTACCGAAAAGCCTGGATTGCCAGGACTAAAGCGGTTGAAAGGGTGTTTGGAAATTGAGAGGAGTCGTACAAGGAACTTCCTAAATTCCTGGTGGCCCTTAAACACTACTCGCCAAGAACTGTTGCGATATTAGAGACGATGCCTGCTTGTACACCAGGGACTTGTGTTGCTGGAAATGGAATTTTCCACAGAGTCTTTTGGGCGTTCGAATCATGCATCAAAAGGTTTGCATTTTGTAAACCTATAATTCAAATTGACAGAACATGGTTATACGGGAAATATAAGGGCACACTTCTCATGGTTGTGGCACAAGACGGGAACAACAACATTTTTCCAATAGCCTTCGCCATAGTAGAAGGGGAGACTGCTGGGGGTTGGAGTTTTTTCTTAAAAAACCTCCGCTCTTACGTGTCTCCACAACCTAACTTATGTTTGATCTCTGATCGACACCCATCCATCGAGAGTGCATACAACAACCATGACAACGGTTGGCAGGATCCTCCCTCGACCCACGTCTATTGCATAAGGCATATTGCCCAAAATTTCATGCGGGAAATCAAGGACAGGACGCTGCGAAAGAAGGTTGTGAACGCAGGATATGCACTAACTGAACCCACATTCAGATACTACCGGGACGAGATCAGATTGAACAACGCGGACGCATTAAGATGGATTGACAACATTGATAGGGAGAAATGGACGCGGGCATACGACAATGGGGTGCGATGGGGCCACATGACAACTAACCTCGTCGAGTCAATGAATTTTGTTTTCAAGGGAATCTGAAACCTCCCAATAACTGCCTTGGTAAAGGCAACCTATTTTAGGCTATGATCACTCTTTGATAGCATACATACGAAGTGGGGTTCAGTATTACAATCGGGCCAGCTGTACAACAATACTTCAATGAAATTCATGAAAGAGGAAGCTGCCAAAGCCAACACACACGTGGTCACAATCTTTGACCGTACAACTGGTTGGTTCAGTGTTGCCGAGTCTATGGATCACAACTAAGGAAGGCCTAGGGGATGTTACCGTGTTGAATTGGATAAGAGCTGGTGTGATTGTGGAAAGTTTCAGGCATTTCATATGTCGTGCTCTCATGTCATAGCAGCATGTTCCAAGTTGCGCCAGGACCCAACCAACCTTCTTTCTGCATTTCACCAAGTCATTAGTCTATGCAATGTCTACACATGTAGCTTTCAAGTCGTGGCAAAAGAGGACTATTGGCCTGAATACGAAGGCGAAATTTTTTGGCATAATGACTTGATTCGCAGACAGAAGAAGAGTCGGCCTAACAACACGCGCATTCGAATTGAGATGGATACCGCAGACAAGCTGGTGAGATTGTGTAGTTCGTGTCGGCAACCAGGACATAATCGAACAAAATGTCCTAACGTAGGATCAAGCAGCAGATCATAGTTTCATATTTAATCTTGTCCCGTTAAATCAATATCAAATTCCATTCGATTAATAACAACTTTTATAATATTAATAACAAATTTCATTCGAATAATACCAGGTTTCAATCAATTAAAACCATAGTTAACTGACACAACAACAACATGACAACAGAACACTGCGCGAAGGCAACATAAATTAAATAAACATAACAACAACGTAAAGACCTAAAACAGAACACTGCGCCAAAGCGTCTACGATATCACGACCATCAACTTTATCTTCTTGGGTGTCAACATTAGCACAAGGACACCGACATCATTTTCCACTTTTTTCCATTCACGAGTAACTCCGTTTCTCTCGATTTTCCTAATCTTTTCTCCTGGACCAATGTGTCCTAATCAATCCAACCAAAATTTAAATTATTTCTTGACCAAGCCTTATTCAACTTGCTTAATGGGTTGGATCAGAAACTCAGCTATTGTAGAATGCTATTACCATTTATGTCCATAAACAATCCTTGCTCAGCGGTATTATTTGACGGAAGATTGGTGATAAAAGCAAGCAGGAGAAAGAAAAAGGGCAAGGACTCATCATTGCTGTCTACAATCATTGCTGTCTACAATCACTGCTCTAATTTTTATTAAAAATTTGATAAATTTTTGAATTATTAAAAATTTGATAAATTTTGAATTTTCTGCCAGTACTACACATCTCACTTTATTTCCCACTTTAATCACCCTTTTAAAAATATTTTTCAAACTACTATGCTTTCAAACTAATATTTTTGGTCATCGAAACTCCAACAATCAAATTGGCACCTTTTTACAAAAATGAATTGGAAAAATTTCCTGCAGATTTAAGCACAAGTTTGTCAGAAAACATGTTTCATGCGGGATTTTTTATACATATTATGTTTGCTAAAGAATATGGTCTAAATCCGCAGGAAATTCCACTAAAAATAATATGTGTGCAAGCTCAAAAACTATAGAAATACCGAATACGTGAGCCCACCAATGTAATTTGTGGGAGCTATTAATTTTTATAAAAAGACATTAATTCAATCGGCAGACCTTCAAACCAAAAAAGAATTCATTTGAAACCAAAGTGCTTTAGAAAATATTTATAAAAAAAAGGTGGCAAAGTGATTGAAAAATAGAGAAGAATATGTGGCATTGGCAAAAAGAAATACTTAACTTTTATTTATACTTAAATCAGAAGAAAATAACATTTTATTGATAACCTTTTGATGGAATGGACAAATTTAAACCGTATATTTGAATCAAACCCGACCCAAGAAGCTAGAAAATTAGGTCTTGCCTAGGTTCTTTAAATAAATTCTTTTAGTACTGGCATTTGCTATAAAAAAAATCAATAACATTTCATTATTACTATTATTAAAATTATTTTGTTCTTTCTCAATAAAGTGGTCATAACTATTATAATTATTTTTTCTAAAAACAATTGATATTAATAAGAATATAAGAGATATTTTAACCCATACAACAACCAAGAAATAAGAAAAGAAATTCTCAACAATACTCCTCTAAATCATGCACCTAAATAGGTTTTGTGCAGAAAAATGAAAACTAGAGTTAGAGCAAAGAATTTTTCTTATGCAACCCCATTTTTAAACACAAATTTAATATTCCAACACATATTATCAATACTGCAAGATTCTGTCTTAACGATGATTTCATTTTTTTGCCTTCCATATAGATCAAACAACTGCCAACCAAATTGCAACTCTCTTAATTTTTTCTACATAATTGTTTACAGCTCCACTCCATTCCAAAAAAAAATGGTTCCTAACACACTCATCATATGCCACACCATTCTCACACCAAACTCCAATGTTATTCTACACGACCACAACCACTGGATAATTGAAGAAGAGGTGTTCCAAGTTTTCATCATTTATGAAGTTCTAGCAAGCAGATCACAAATATCTTAAGAGAGGTCGAGATATTGATCTCTGCTAAAAACTGAACAAGGACAAAAATATTTTGTTTTCTTAAAATCAAAAACACTCTGAACCTTCAAGGTCAAAACATTGTCATGACATATATTTTAACATTTGTCAAAACATGTACTTTAGAGTATATATACAAACTAAAATAACATAACTGAATAACAACACAGGATATGATGACCCAGTTCGGTACAAATCACCTACATTTGGGGGCTACCAAGTCAGAAATAAATTCACTATTATTAGTATTAATTTAGAGGTAAACTCCCCCGTTTACAACTCCTCAATTAATCCATACCCAATACAATTCTATCTAGAAATCACCATCTAGATAAGAGAAACCTATCTCAATTCCTAAATCACCTCAGTAATATCTAACAGTTACAATCTCCAGCAACTGCATCAGACTGTTCAATTGAAAGACATTCTTTCCAATACAATATTCAGTTAAGACTTTTGACTAACAATCAAGCAGGGATTTTCTTAAAAAGCTTCATCCAAGAACAATACACAATTCATTCCCTACAAGTTTCTGAATCTATAAAACTATGTCTACCACAATGTATCAACCGATACAGAGGGTGACTTACAATACAAGAAAGTCCACGACTCTCAAAACCCTAAATCCTTATTTTTCTACTTTACAAAAGTCTTAATAAGAATTCTTATTCTACCCTAGGTCTTGGTCTTCCTTTTAAAGCCTTCAACTATCTATGGGTTTCGAAGTCTCTGTTTAATCTTCCTTTGACCCATGTTCTGATTGCTCCTTAAATCTTTGACCTGATCTGCATCAAATCTGTTGTACCATATCAGGATGTCGAGTCCACAATGCTAGGACATCTTGATTGACATGTCTTCCTTCAGCAGATTTCTTCTTGTTGGAACATCTTATGCAACATCATGTTTTATCAAAATTTTAGTCAAATCTTTAGAGCCTTCAATCTACACCATACAACTCATGCTTAGAGTCACAATCTATCCCTCTTCTTATTAATAAATCATTTGTAGCCAATCTATCCCACAAAATCCTCCACCCAATTTTTTTGATTCTTTCTAGAACAATAGAGCGTCACAACCTTATGAACACATTTCCCTGCTGAAATGACGTCTAATCATACATCTGGAACACCATCTACTGCTATGCCACCTTAGCAGAATAACCTCCAAGAATTTCTCCAGCTCAGTTCACTTCATCATAAACATCCAGTGATGGAGACAATCCATCCAACAAGATCATCAAGCTTTGAAATCCCTCTAAAATATCTTCCCGCCCAAGAATCTTAATACCTAAGTTTCCCCATCTCCAAACACCTTCAAACCACTTACCTATGGCTGATACCGTCCACCCTTTCTTGCTACAAATTTTGAACAAAGACAAAAGATTCTCTGCTAATGGAACAAAGTTGGCCCAAACAGCTGACCAAAATGGAATTTTAGAGCCAAATCCTAACACAACTCCAACATAATTAACAAAGTCGAAGTTACAATCTGCAGCAAAAGATTCACATTTCAAGATGTCTTTCCACCAGCTCGAACCAGACTTCCTAAAACACGAATTATTCGTTATCGCTAAGTGTTCCACCTCACCATACGTTGACTTCACGACCGATTTCCATAGAGAATTGTCTTCACTCAAAATCCTTCATCTCCACTGTTGCGGTGAAAATTTGATATCAAGCTATTAATTAACTTGAACCTTATTTCTTTTTACAACCGGACTTTAATTTATCCAAAGGATAGGTCTAAAGAAAGAAAAAACCTTTTTCGCGATGTAACGACAACGCTTAAGAGATTCGGGGATTCGGGGGTTGGTTATATCTAGGGAAGGTATTAACACCCTAAATATCTGTAGTACTCTACAGGAACCTTTTGTTTAATTAATTGCTAAGTTTGTGAATTGTGTTATGGTTTAGGGATAAGATAAAAATAAATAAAGTCCTAAGTGATCCTCTAAGTTTGCTCGCAAAGGCATCGCACCTTCTGCCTACGTATCCTGACTAGGATAGAATCAGAGCAATCGTAGTTCGCCTCACAAGGGAAAAGAACACTTGATGATGATCAAAGTTCAAAGGGGAACAAACATGACAATGTTTGTGTGGAGTTTGACAAAACTCCCTAATCTAAGTTGAAAGGGGAAAGTAAGAAGTCGTGACGATGATTCTTACACAGAGTTGACGAACTCTTTCCTAGGGTTCTAGTTGAAGAACACTCCTAGTATGGGTGGGTTTCTTAGACTTCAAGCAAAGTCTAAAGGCTTCTAATCTAGGGTTGAGGTGACTTAACAAAGTCAAGAGGGTTAAGATTTTGGTCCAAGATTTTGACAGTCAAGTGGACAGACTTTCCTTTGGAGGGACAAATGATTGACAATTGGATGAAGGTTAGCCAGCTTCATCATCTTTGGGATAAAAATAAAATACAAACATCATACAAAAGCATTTATGGTGACACCCAATGAAAAATATTAAGGATGAAAAACGGATGATTAGTACGACAACTGTGACGACGGATCGCACCTGGAGTACAGTTAACAAACAGATGAACTGAGCATGATAATAATTCAAAGTAAAAATCCTAGCAAGTTAACCAACATGTATAGGCATGAGAACAATCAATTTTCACAAAGAAAAACAAGCGGAACCCTTTTAACTTTCATCTGCAACAGATTAGGGTTAGCACTGTCAATGCACGAATCGCACATGGTCAAACATGATAAAAATTTAATCAAACATGGAAAATAAATACATGACATGAAAGTACACATTAAAACAAACACAATGAAAAAATAATGGGTGAAAAATGATAAAAAATGAGAGAGTTATGATTTTTTGAAGTTCATGTGAAAAAAATAAGGAAAAGTGGCAACAAGGGTTATCATAAGGGATCGAACCCATGCCAAGTATAGTGTGCGCACAAAGTCTCAACCGCTGGGGTAGCCATACATCCATTAACCAAAGTGAAACAATAAATACACAAGGCTTGTTTGGTTGGTTTCCTGGGCAAAAACAAAAGGATTTTATGATTTTGCAAAATGGTCATAACTTTCTCATTTTTTGGTCTTTTTCTACAAACTTTATATGCTTTTGGGGTAGAATCATCTGAGGATTAAGATGGTGGTGTTGGTTTTCAAAAATACTCTTCCTAGTGAAAAACCCGATAGGGGTTATGTTATGCTTCAAGAATTGCAAAATGACATGCACAGCTTGATACAATCCTTCTTAACTCTGACTAAACATCCACACATATCACTTATATGATTTTCAAGCAAACTAAAACATTCCCATGGCCAGAATCACATAATTATGAAGAATCACAATTAATTTGCAAATGAACAAAGACAAAGATGCATGACAGTTGGGCATTTTGTGTTCCAAGGCAATAGGGATCAAAGAAATCTTGTAGACACATTCAATACATGATTTCAAGTGTGTGTATGTGAAAAAACAGGAACTGGAACAATTGTGTGGTGGTGTGGCTCTCAAAGTGCTTTTCTTGAGTATTATGTGCATGAAGTGGTGCAGGTTTGTGTTCAGGTAGTTTTGATGCATCTTGATTACACAAACATATTTCAAATGACCAATGCAAGCTGGTAGAGCAAATAATTCCACTTAAAACAAGCTGAGGCAAGAACTGGTGTGTGACATGCTATTTGGTGAAGAAAGTGAGCAATTCAGGAATGAATTTTTGATGCAGTGGTTTTCAATGCAAGATGAATATACAAGCATGTCATAAATGACTATTATGAGGTGTTTGTGAAGTGAGTTTAATGAAAAGTGGATTTGTGTCAAAAATGACATGTTGTGTAACTTGTGATCTTTTACAAAATGGTTTGCAACATGAAACTTTAAAATAACAGTTTGGTGGCCAAAACAATTGTGTGAACATCTTCCAAATGAAATTTATAAGATGTTCAAAGTGAGATTTTGGTGTAAAAACCAGTTTGTACAAGTATTGGCAAGTTGTGTGACTTGTGAAATTTGCAAAAATGATTTGATACATGAAAAACAGTTGTGCTAACATACTTTAAATGGTAAATGTGACATGCTCAACATGAGATTTTGGTGTAAAGAATCAGTTTGTGCAGGATGATGGTGTGAGTGATTCAGTTCAGAATGATGATACAAATATATGTCAAGCATGATATGAGATGACAAAAGGATGTAAACTTGTCAACAGCAGCTAGCATATCCACAGTTCATATCAATATAAGACAAAATATGGATGCAAATACTTATGATCATTTGAGAGTCCTAACACAGGTTTGTCATGAATGCCATGATGCTGTTACTCACAATAGAAGCAGGTTTGCTTATTACAGATTAGCCAGAACAGGATGATCAAATTGGTTATGTTAACAACTGCTCTACTAGCAGCAAACTGAGTTATCCCATTAAAGCAAGTTCAAACAGCAGTATGAATGTTCAATGATTAATCCAAACCTCTCTCAAACAAAAGTTGTGAAACAAAACCTGCTATTTTCTTTGAAGATCAAACATGTTTTTCTCATGAATTCCAAACATAGTGTCATGAACAAAATAAGTTACAGCAGGACAAACAAAGAAACATTAGCATCAGGTTTTTGAATTTATGGCAGGGCAGTATTACCACATTGAGCCAGATGTTGGTTTGAACAAGGTATGAGCAAGACATAATGGATCAAAACATAGCATACACATCAAGCATCAATGATCATTTCAATAGATCCAAGAATTTCACCCAAGATGAATCAAAACATACAGCACCAAATCCAAACCAACTTATGTTATGACAGCAAATTCAACAACTTTCAAAAAACTGCTTTGACAGTATGCTAACCAATTCCAACTCATCATAATCAGATTTCAACATGAACAAACCTTATGTTAACACTTGCAATGAACCACACATTTATCACATACCAAATATCATGAAAATTCACTAATTGTTCATAAGTTCAAAACACACCATAATGTCCAACAAGGCAAATACATAAAGAATTATGCAAGGGTTAATGAGAATTAGTTACATACCTGTTGATGATCCTTTTGAGAAATCCAAATAAGTTGAGAAGACCAGAGATCTTTATTCCACTTTTTGCCTTTTTGGACCTTGCTTCACACTTAAGAAACAAAACACTTATGATGCCAAAATGAGAATTATGAATCTCCAATGGTTGCTAAGGGTCTTGACAGCTGAGATATGTTGTATGTGAGGTGTCTAAGTGATCACAACCTCAAGGAAAGGTTTAGAACTCACTTTGGTGGTTTTTGTAGCTTTTGGTCAAAGTAAGCTAGGTAGGAAATCGACTTTTTGATTTCTTGAGGTTTTTGGTGGTTTTATGGATTGTACACCTTCTATGTGTTATTTAGAAGGTGTGTGGATGGTTGTTGGAGTGTTAGAAAGGGTAGAAATGATTTTGAGCAAATTTTACTTCATGACCATTTTTGGTGTTTTCATGAATCTTGTGATTTTGGAGATTTGGTGCAAGATGTGGAAATTGGGATAACAAAGATTCTCTATGGTTTCTATCAGATGAATTGTGTATGGAATGAGGTGAATGAGCCCTCCTTTTATAGAGAAATAGGTTGAGGTGCTTGCTAGACACCTTACTTCACCATGAAGCAAGCTTTAAGATTTTTTGAAACAAACCTCCCTTGGAGGGTTTTCCACTTGCTCTTCTACAAGACTATATTTTCAAAGTTCTTTGATGGTTTTCTGATGTTTGTAGCAGGCTAGGATCATAGGGAAGGGGCTGGTACAACTTTGAGCTTTACACCTCATGCTTGGAAATGCAACTTGCCCACTTGCTCCATTTGCAAGGCAATGAGCTTCTCATCTTGATTTTGGGCTATTCTGCATAATTCTCCCTTGTTTCATGCTACACACATCTTATATGTCACATACAACAATCTAGATCAATAAAAAATGGAAAATTTAGTGAAGTAGGTCTCTTTGAAAATTCAGCCAATGTGGGACTTAACATGTGAAACCTCCAACTTTGCACCTATGTAACTTTCTGCTCATAACTCCTTTTGATATGTTCTAGTACAATTTAGAAAGCCCTCACATAGCTCTAAAACATTCATTTTTGTCAAGGAATCAAACTCCAATTGGAACTAGGTGAAAACCCCCCTCAAAGTTGGTTGCGCACAAGCTTTTAAAGTGAAAATAACTTAGAAATTTTCTAAGTTATTTTCCCTTCTAGGAATGTTTTTGCTTCTATCTCAAAAAGTATGCATTTTCTGGTTGTGGACTAGTATGGGACTTTTGTAGGAATTGTCAAGATCTTCCAAATGAGCTTTGAACCAACTCAATTGGATGTGTGGTTAAGGAGTTATGGTTTAGCCCTTTTCAAAACCCTAATTTCCCGATTTCTCGATTACTCTCTCATCCTTGATCCAATGATCATGAAAATTCATATGCAAGTCCATTATGACATAAGGAACAACTTTTATTCACAACTTGGATTCCAATTCTCAAAATTTGAGGAGTTGACTTTTCGGTCAACCGTACGATCGATCGGTGTCGATTGAGTCGCCTGTTGACATTCTGGATATCCTGAGACTTTGATACTTCTTGAATGGTATTTAATAAGCTATATGAACTTCATGGACCTCAATCCCACCATTAAAACATCTTCCAACATCAAAGTCAAACCACAGTTGACTTTTCACTAGTTAAAAACCCTAATCGGGGCCTCCTGACTGCACTGTTCTTGATTCTGAAATGATTTCTTCAAATTGACTTCTCATTTGACTTTGATATTATCTTTGATTTCATTCCATGATTGAATTGGCCCAAATCATTGGTGATCATTCCTTGGTTGTTTTGAATTTGTCGGTGCGAAAACCCTGATTCATCTGTAACTTGACAATGATGAACTTGCACTGATTTAGGGTTAGATAATTCATGATCATGCTTCTAAAATGATAATGAAAATCTAAGGGGTCAAAATTTGGGGTACAATAGTTGCCCCTATTTAAATATCTTCACTAGATGGGGAACGAGAGATGACAATCTTCGTTAAATCGCAGTGAAAGGTATTTAAATATAGATAACCGAAAATTTTGTCCCTTAGATCCGATGTCATGCTAAAGGACAAGTTATGATATGCCATACACTCTAAATGATGCTTTATGATGCTTGAATGCAAACAACACAGACGCAACGATAATAATAAAAGAAACAGTAAAACAAACAATGACAAATACAAGGACTCGACACTGGGGACTCGTACTGAAAAACTAAATTAACAGTTCAGACATGACTGATAGCGTAAGCAGAGAAACTTCACATGGGGAAGAGACAAATGCAATAAAGATGACAATCTTATTGGAACAGAGGTACTCCACCGGGGAGAAGAATTGACTTCCACTGGGGGAAAAGGATATACTTTTACTGGGGAAATGGAAGATTAATTCCATCGGGAAAAGAGAATCAGGATTCATCGGGGAAGCGAAAGACTGGATACAACCTCACTGGGGATGATCATATGAGGAACTTCCTATAGCGAAGAGTTCAAACGGGATCTTCAGGAATGGACTAGAAACAAGACTAAACACACACGGGGGATACTAGTGACGACTAGATCTCCGAGACTTGACTGGGAACATGGATCACTGGGGATATATCCTCAGCTTCTGCAACCAGTTCACACAGTGCTGGTAATCAAGAAACGTCTTGGGGAAATTGGTAACGACCAGAATTCCAAGTAGTGCCCGTGACGACTGGTCTTTTAATGAAGAGGGCGACAACCATGTTGTGGAATACCAATGACAATTGGTTACGAGGATGCTAGTAATTACTAGATCTTAGCTAGGGTGTTGGTAACGACCAAAACGAAACAGATTCCAATAACGATTGGACTCTATATGATGATACCAGTTACGACTGGGTTTCAAAGGGAAAAATTGGTGATAAACAACAAGATACCAATGACGATTGGTTTTAGGCAGTGCCAGTGACGACTGGACTTCATAGGGAGAGTTAGTAACAAACTAACAAGATAACAATTGGAACAGTACCGGTGATGACTGGATTTCACGGGGAAAGGTTGGTAACGACCAAACCAAGAGGCGCCAATGACAATTGGTCTTTTAAACAGTACCAGTGACGACTGGACTTATACGTGGATTTGTTAGTGACAACTAACGAGACACCAATGACAATTGGATTTAGACAATGCCAGTGACGGCTGGGCTTAAAAGGAAATAGACGGTGACGACCAAATGAATGCCAACGACAATTGGTTAAAATGCCAGTTACGACTGGACTTATACTTGGAAATGAAGCAAGTAATAACTTAGACTTCACGGGGATTGATAGATGTCACCGACTCGGGGAACAACTGAATCACACTGATCCCATGATGAGGGGTGTACGTAGACTTGGGAAATAAACCCGAAGATCTACTAGGGAATAGAGCCTGTAGGTAGATTGTGCTGAGGTGAATTCAAACAGATGTTCAGAAATACTTTGCTGGGGAAAGAACCTTCATATTATCACAAGAAATCCTGAGGGATAATCTTAAATCTTGGTAACCATACATGGCCAAAGGACTCTTCGTCGCTCAACTTGCTAGCATTTCATTGGGGAATGTAAATTCTGACTGTGCATCAAGACTCCTGCTACCCTGAAGTTTTGGGGAAGTATGATTTTCCTCGAGTCTTTCCACAAGTTAAAACATTTTGTAAAATCTTTCCAAGTTATTTTTCAAAAATTTGGACTTTAATGCTTTCAAAAACAATCGTTGACTAACAAACGGTATTTTGCATAACAAAGAAAATAAGGAACTGATAATTTGCACAAGAAAGAAAGGCTCAAAATGCTGATTTTATTTAAAGGATGAAATCTTGCCAATGACAATATTCCATGGAAATTTTTACAAGTAAAATGGCAAAAATGGATAAGGTTACATTGAATCCTGTGACCTAACTATCCCTAAAGACTAGAATTCTCCAAGATCCTTGCTTCTGACGAGAGCTGTTGAGATGAATCTTTGTTGAGTCTGCAGTGTTGATGACTTCGTCTGATGCAGCGAAACGCCTTTGTCCCTAATTTTTGCCTGGATCGCCCTTTCGGGTTTTCAATCCACCGGGACGCTCATTTTTTCCTAAGCCGCCCTTTCGGGTTTTCAACTTAGCGAGCTTTTTGATTTCTTCTCTTCTTTTCTTCTCTTTTTTCTTTTTTTACCCTAACTTTTGCATAAACCGTTCTTTTGGATTTTCCGGTTTATCGGGTATTTTTTAGGCGTAATATTTCCGAACTGCGTCAGAGTTTATCGAGTGTGTGAGTTGTTCTCCGTCCATGGTAGTAAGGATCAGTGAACCTCCGGAGAATACTGTCTTCACAATAAAGGGGCCATCATAATTAGGCATCCACTTCCCTCTTGCGTCTTTGTGAACTGGTAAGATCTTCTTGAGCACAAGTTCTCCTTCGCGGAACTCTCTGATACGGACCTTTTTATCGAACGCTCTCTTGATTCTTTTTTGATACAACTGGCCGTGACACATCGCAGACATGCGCTTTTCATCGATGAGATTCAGTTGATCAAATCTTTCTTTAATCCATTCTGCCTCTTCTGAGGGATGGTATCTCGACCTCGATGGGAAGAACTGTGTCCATTTCATATACTAGAGAAAAGGGAGTTGCCCCTGTGGAAGTGCGGACGGAGGTTCTATATCCGTGCAGGGCAAATGGCAGCATTTCATGCCAATCTTTGTAGGTTTTAACCATTTTCTGCAAGATCTTCTTGATGTTTTTATTTGCAGCTTCCACAACTCCATTCATCTTTGGACGGTAAGGGGAAGAGTTGTGGTGTTCGATTTTGAAGTCATCACATAATTCTTTCATAACTTTGTTGTTCAGATTGGTGCCGTTGTCTGTTATAATTATGCTTGGGATCCCGTAGCGACATATGATTTCCTTTTTAATGAAACGAGCCACCACTTGACGTGTAACATTGGTGTAGGATGCAGCTTCAACCCATTTTGTGAAATAGTCGATGGCAACCAGAATGAAACGGTGTCCATTTGCAGCTTTTGGCTCAATTTCCCCAATCATGTCAATTCCCCACATAGAGAAAGGCCATGGTGACGACAGTACATTCAACAGTGTTGGAGGCATATGCATTTTGTCCGCGTAGATCTGACATTTGTGACATTTTCTGGCGTACTGAATGCAGTCGGTTTCTAAAGTTAACCAATAATAACCAGCTCTCAAGATCTTTTTGGACATGGCTATCCGTTGGCGTGAGTACCAAACATTCCTTCATGAACATCTTTCATTAACAAGTCCGCTTCTCTTTTGTCAACACATCTGAGTAAGACCATATCATGGTTTCTTTTGTAAAGTACACCATTGCTGAGGAAGAATTTGGATGCTAATCGTCTCAGCGTTTTCTTGTCAAGTGATGTAGCATCTGCGGGATATTCTTGTTTCAACAGATAATTCTTTATATCATGATACCAGGGTTTGCCATCGGTTTCTTCTTCGATCATTTGACAGTAAGCAGGCTCTGTCTTGCGTTCAATTTTGATAAGTGTGCCATCATTGACATCTCTAGTTTTCCACATCGAAGCCAGCATGGCTAAGGCGTCGGCGATGTGATTCTCTGCTCTTGGAACATGTTTAAAGGTGATTTCATCAAAATACTTGATTGTTTCAACGATATAAGCTCTGTAAGGGATCAGGTTTTCATGTCTTGTCTCCCATTCACCCGTGACTTGGTAGATAACCAAAGTTGAGTCTCCACTGACTTCGAGATTTTTGATTTGGAGATCAATGGCTGCTTCGAGACCAAGGATACATGCTTCGTATTCAGCAATGTTGTTTGTACAATCAAAGTCTAATCTGGCTGTAAACGGAGTGTAACCACCTTCAGGATTCATTAAGACTGCACCTACACCATGTCCGCTATAATTGGAGGAACCGTCGAACATCATCTTCCACCAAATATCTGTCTGTTGACCTTTGTCAGAACTTGTTTCTTCACAATCTTTCACTAACATGATATTTTCATCCGGAAAATCAAACTTCAGAGGTTCATAGTCTTCGACAGGTTGATCTGCGAGATATTCTGATAACACACTGCCTTTGATAGATTTCTGAGCCACATATTGAATATCATATTCTGATAGTAGCATATGCCACCGGGCGAGTCTTCCGGTTTGTGCAGGTTTCTCAAAGATGTACTTTATTGGATCCATTTTTGAGATCAACAAAGTGGTGTGACAAATCATATACTGCCTTAAACGCTTAGCGACCCATGCTAGAGCACAACAAGTTTTTTCTAGGAGTGAGTATCTGCTTTCACAATCAGTAAATTTCTTGCTCAGATAATAAATGGCATGTTCTTTCCGTCCGGATTCGTCTTGCTGGCCCAGAATGCAACCCATTGAATTTTCAAGTACTGTCAAATACATAAAGAGAGGCTTTCCCGGAGCAGGTGGTATCAAAATTGGAGGTTCTTGGAGATAACCTTTGATTTTATCGAACGCTGTTTGACAATCAGAATTCCATACAACTGTTTGATCCTTTTATAACAACTTGAAGATTGGTTCACAGGTAGGGGTCATATTGGAAATGAACCTGGATATGTAATTCAACCTTCCAAGGAAGATTTTAACCTGATTTTCGGTATGCGGAGCTGACATGTCTTGAATGGCACAGACTTTGTCTGGATCCACTTCAATCCCCTTGTGGCTGACAATAAAACCGAGTAATTTTCCTGATCTGACTCCGAAAGTGCACTTTGCGGGATTCAATCTCAACTGATATTTCCGGAGTCTTTTGAATAACTTCAACAAATGTTCTAGATGGTCTTCTTCATTTTGAGACTTGGCGATCATGTCATCCACATATACTTCTATTTCTTTGTGCATCATGTCGTGGAACAAAGCCACCATAGCTCTTTGATAAGTTGCGCCTGCATTCTTTAAACCGAATGGCATAACCTTATAACAATAGGTGCCCCATGGAGTGATGAAGGTTGTTTTTTCCATGTCGTCAGGATCCATTTTGATTTGATTGTAACCAGAGAAACCGTCCATAAAGGAAAACACTGCAAACCGAGTTGTATTATCTACCAAAGTATCAATATGTGGTAAAGGGAAGTCGTCTTTTGGACTGGCTTTGTTTAAATCTCGATAATCCACACACATCCTTACCTTTCCATCTTTCTTTGGTACAGGAACAATGTTGGCTACCCATTCTGGATATTTGGACACTGCAAGGAAGCCTGCATCAATTTGCTTTTTTACCTCATCTCTGATTTTAAGAGCCATGTCGGGTCTGGTTCTTCTGAGTTTCTGTTTAACCGGCGGGCATTCAGGTCGGAGTGGTAACTTGTGAACCACTATGTCTGTATCCAAACCAGGCATATCCTGATAAGACCAAGAAAACACATCTACATATTCTCTTAAGAGTTCCTTTAACTGCTGTTTTACTTCTGCCCCTAGGGCTGCCCCAATTTTGACTTCTTTTCTGTCTCCTTTTGTGCCAAGATTAATGACCTCCAAATTTTCCTTGTGCGGCTGAAACTCGGTGTACTCAGACTGTGCCCATCTTACCAGTTCCTCAGGGATTTCAAAATCTTCATCCTCGTCTTCGGCTTGGTATATTGGGGAATTCACGTCTGGAGGGAATGCGAGGTTACAGGATTCAATGGGGTTATGGTCATTACTGCATGTTTGAAGGGTTTACTTTATTAAAACACACAATCAACAAATGCAACACATACAGAGAAAGAGAAAATTGTTTTTGTTTTGGTTTTTTGTATTGCTATTTTTCTTTCAAAGTAAAAGCAAAAAGACGGTAAAGAAACAACACGAGGATTTTTAACAAAATAGTCCATTCTCATTGATATTTCTTTGAAAGCATGGGGCCCTTACAAAACATTCCTATAGCCTTGGGCACGGCTATGGAGATTTTAAAATAACAAAGAAAGAAAACAACAAATTACTTTAACTCGGGAAAAACTACAGGAACTTCGATAGCCTCCCAGTTGTTCAGAGTAGCTTCGTCATGATACACTAGCGTTCCTATGTCTTCACTTTCAAGAATTCCTTCCACGACGTTGATTTGAAAACCGCCACTGACGAATATTTCTTGAATAGCCTTTGGCCGGCTGTTGTCATGTATCGGTTTTTCATCTTGAGTTGGTTTGTAACCCAACCCCTGGCGGTTCATCTTCGGCTTTACCTCAATGGCTTCTCCCCATCCCGCGGGAGTGCCTTCTTCCAGCGTAGCTTTGGCGCTTTGAGCTGATGCGAAAGTTGGACCACTTTTTGCCACCGTCTCCTCTATCATCACTGCGTTTGCTATTTCTAGTGCTTGGAATGATGTCTCTAGCGCGTCCTCTTCTGCTTCAATGTACCGGAACAATGAAAGATAACTGACCATTAACTCCTCCTCACCATGAACAATTATTAGCTTATCATTTACCACAAACTTCATTCTTTGGTGCAGGGTAGAAGTTACCGCCCCTGCTTCATGGATCCAGGGACGTCCCAGTAGGCAGCTATAAGCTGGATTTATGTCCATCACCTGAAATACAATGTTAAATTCCTGGGGTCCCACCAAAATGGGTAATTCTACTTCTCCGATGACCGTTCTCCTCGAACCATCAAAAGCTCTTACTATTAATGAGGTTGGTTTCATCTCTGCCCCTACATAGGCTAATCTGGACAGTGATCTTGCGGGTAACACGTTTAACGAGGATCCTGTGTCGACCAGTACTCGTGCCAAAGTATCTTCCTGGCATTTGATGGATATGTGTAGTGCACGATTGTGATCATGTTTTTCCTTTGGTAACTCAGCATCGCTGAAACTTAAAGTATTGCACGCCGTGATGTTAGTCACTACTGAATCAAACTGCCCGAGTGAAATATCCTTGGTTACGTGTGCTTTTCTCAATACTTTCTGTAATGCTTCCCTGTGAGCTGGAGAATTTATCAAGAGTGACAAGATTGATATTCTTGATGGCGTCTGATGAAGTTGATCTACCACCTTGTAATCTCTTTTTCGGATAATCCTAAAAAATTCATCATTTTCTTCTTCTGCGCTCGGGGCTTTTTATTCTTTGATTACCACAGCAGGAATAACTTCTTTTGGAATAGCTACTGATTCTTTCAGCTGATAGATCCGACCGCTGCGGGTCATCTTGCTAGTGCCGACAATGTTGGTCACATCTTTCTGATTATCTGTCTGAACAACCTTTCTCGTTTCTTTGTCCACCACGGTCACATCGTACTTCCGTGGAACAGCTTTTGTATTGTCATAATGGAACGGTCTTGGTTTTTGAACTATGATTGGTGTAACAGCCCAAATTTTATTAAATAATTAATTGTAGTAATTAATTGATTTAGTGGGATTTTTATTAATATTGGAAATTTATTTTTATTAATTGGAATTAATAGAGAATTGAGAAGGAAATTGGAAGGAAGGAAAATAAAGGAATATATAAGAGAGAAAGAGAAGAAAAGAAAGATAGAAAACATTTGGAAAGAAAGAGGAAAGAAGAAGAAAGGAGAGAAAGAGAAGAGAAGAAGAGGAAAAGTGGAAATCATCAAGAACCAACATCAAAGCTCCGATTAATCGAGGTAAGGGTGAGAAATGTTTCTATTTGATCATTGTATGATGTTATGTATGTTGGGTTGGGGTTTTGGTAGAGTTTTCATCACTTTCCAATTAGGGCAAAAGTTGGAATAATCGGTAGATTGATGATTTAATCGGTTGAAACTGAGCAATAATGCCGTAGAATAGTTGGGTAACATGTGTTGATACTGTTTGTACTGATTTTGTTGTGTGAGAAGTTGGATGATGGTGGATGGTGGAGGTGGAACAGAATAGGGTTCTGTTCTGCGCAGGTTCGCTGGCTCTCGCCAGGCGAGCGAAGGCGAAGCTTCGCCAGACGAAGCCTAGCGAATGTTGGCGAATAATTATATTTAAGTCCCAGTGGACTTCGCTGGTGGGTTCGCCAGGCGAAGTTGAGTAGCGAGGGTTCGCCCAGCGAAGGTGCTGGCGAATGGTGGCGAATGAAGTCAGTAGCTACTGACTTGGGCTCGCTGGGAAGTCTCGCCAGGCGAAGCCTAGCGAGTGTTCGCTGAGAGAGTTCGCCAGGCGAAGGTTCGCTGCGAGGGTTCGCCAGGCGAATGAAGGCGAATTTGAAAGCATTTCTCTTTTGCTGTGTTGATCATGTGAAGATGGTTTGGTTGTTTCACATAGGTGGATACCTTATGATATGAATATAGATATGACCTGTTGCGATAATGTGTGTTGTGGGTAGCCTACGGGCGTGAATCCTAGAATGGTGATTCAAAGGTTAATTGCATCAAGTATAAATACATGTGAACATAACAAGTGATTATGTGTGTATTATTTAATGAATTTGCGAATGCTCGATGTGTATACAATTATGTAATGAGTATGCATGAGAACATTTTGAATATGTGTGCATAACTTATAATTGTATGATTGGTATTGCGATGTGAATACCTTGATTGTTGTGATAATTAGAGATACATGGGAATACAATGAGGAATGTATGTGTATCGTCTAATGAATTGTGAGTGCATATATGTATGCGATTGTTGTATGAATGCATGGGAACATATGTGATATGTGTGCATTGTTGTTGAATATGATGATGTGTGAACTGAATACATTGATAAATGTTTGATATATGTTGTATGTGCAATCATGATGAAATTCTCGAAGGGGTGAATTATTCGAATGCATGGGATTAAGACGCGGGAACGGTCTTAAGTGCATTTATTGTGATTGGTTGATTGTACATGCATCATTCAGTCAAGAGGCAATGTCCGTTAGTTTCGTGGAAACTAGTGGCTTGTCCCAAACCTAGAAGGGTGGGTTTGAAGCCTAGGGGACGGGCTTGGTTGTTATCGGTCTAGAAGGGTGGACCCGGTTTAGAGTAAAAACCGAAAAATGATAACGAGTTATCGGTCTAGAAGGGTGGACCCGGTTTAGAGTGAAAACCGAAAAAAGATAACGAGAGTCGGTACCGCGTAGCATTGAGTTGCATTGAATATGTTGAGTCACATTGCATAATATTGTTGTTGTACAAATGTGCTTGTGAATGATTGTGAAATTAAGCATGAAGGGATGTGCTTGTGAATGTTCATAATGTTGATATATGTGAACATGGTATGATTTATGACTATGAGAATGAAGTGTGGTGAGAAATGTGAATATGTGCTATATGACTACCTATATATATATATAATCTCATGCTTTGATTATTATGGTTATATTTCTCACCCTTCTGCTGTTTTATAATGCTCTATGAGGCATTGCAGATTAGGATGCTGGAGTCCTTTCGTGAAGTTAGTCTTCATTCTTTTGAGTCTGCTGCTCTGATATGTAACACCGGGTAGTTAGACTAGTATAGTCATTCTTTTGTGATACATTCCGATGTATCAGCTGATGTGGTTTTGTAATCTAACTGATATGATGTATTATTCTGGATGACTTATGTGCATTTGAATTAATATTTTGAAAAACGATCAAATGACTTTATCTTCCGCTTAAATTGAAAATGTTACATATTTTATGGAGCAAGTGTTTTATTGGTCAAGTTGTGACATTCTTCTTTTATACCTTACTCGAAAACTTTTACTCTGATGAATCTGTATATGCTTAAGTGTTTTATATGCATTTATTTGGGGTATAGAAGGGGGTGTTACAATAGTGGTATCAAAGCAGGTCGGTCCGTCCGGCCAAGTTGTTAGAGTGTTTTCCTGTGTGTTATTGATGTGCGTGTGTTGCATTATCAATATTGGTTGTTCTTACGTGGTTCTGTGGTTGGAATTAGTAAGATGGTTGCAGGAAGGAACGAAGAAGAGATTGCGGAGGCATTGACGAGATTGGCGGGGGCAATTGGGCAGAATCCTCCGGCCAATGTGAATGTGGGGAATCATGCTGATGATGGATTCCGTGCTTTGGGGAAATTCCAAAAGAATAACCCTCCGGTCTTCAAGGGAACTCATGAACCGGACAAGGCACAAATTTGGTTGAAAGCTGTGGAAAAGATTTTTCGAGTTATGAATTGCTCGGATGCACAGAAGGTGCAGTTTGGGACTCATATGCTCGAAGAAGAAGCTGAAGATTGGTGGGGTAATACTCGCCAAAGATTTGAGGAAGATGATATTGTGATTACGTGGGATTTGTTTAGAGAAAATTTTCTGGAGAAGTATTTTCCAGAGGATGTGCGGGGGAAGAAAGAGATCGAATTTCTTGAGTTGAAGCAAGGTAATTCGACGGTTGCTGAGTATGCGGCGAAATATGAGGAGTTGATCAAATTTTGTCCTCACTATAATACTGGTAATGCTGAGAGGTCTAAGTGCCTCAAGTTTGTGAACGGTTTGAGACCCGAGATTAGACAAGCTATTGGGTACCAGGAAATCAGGCGGTTTTCTGAGTTGGTTAACAAGAGCAGAATTTATGACGAAGACTGTAGGGCTAGATCCAGCCACTACAAGAGCCTAAGTGATAAGAAAGGAAAAGGTCAATTCAGAGGAAAACCTTATGTGACTCCTGTAGACAAAGGGAAGCAGAGAATGGGTTATGGCAAGAGGCCAAGTGGGGGAGTTTCTACTCCGGTGAGATGTTATAGGTGCGGTGAAGCGGGACATCGTGCTCCTGAGTGCAAAAGTGTTGACAAGGCGTGTTTTAAGTGTGGCAAGCCAGGCCACAAGGCTCTTGAGTGCAGAAGTGGTACGAGTGTGACTTGCTACAATTGTGGTGAGCAAGGACACATTAGTACAAAATGTAATAAGCCGAAGAAGAATCAAGGGAGCGGGAAAGTGTTCGCTCTATCTGGATCTGAGACTGCTAGCGACGATCGACTGATCCGAGGTACGTGTTTTATTAATGGTATACCTTTGATCGCTATAATTGATACCGGAGCTACGCATTCTTTTATTTCTCTGGATTGTGTTAGAAGGTTGAATCTTGAGTTGTCTGTGATTGGTGGCGGTATGGTTATTGATACTCCTGCTATGGGTTCGGTAACTACACCGTATGTTTGCTTGAATTGCCCGTTGAGTATTTTCGGGAGAGATTTTGGGATTGATTTAGTGTGTCTTCATTTAGATCAACTGGATGTCATTCTTGGAATGAATTGGTTAAAATTCAATCGTGTGTATATTAACTGTTTTAACAAAACGGTTATTTTTCCCGACTCGGATGTTGAAAGGGAATTGTTTATGACGAGGAAACAAGTGAGGGAATCGGTGCAAGATGGGGCTAAGGTATTTATGCTCATGGCAACTTTGAGGACTAGTGAAAGTGAAGAGATTGAGGCTTTGCCCATTGTTAGAGATTTTCCGGAAGTATTCCCTGACGAGATAAAGAATTTACCGCCGGAGCGAGAAGTAGAGTTTTCGATAGATTTGATTCCTGGAACTAGCCCGATATCGATGGCTCCGTATCGTATGTCGGCCTCAGAGTTAAAAGAGTTGAAGAGTCAACTTGAGGATTTGCTTGAAAAGAGGTTTATTCGTCCGAGCGTGTCACCGTGGGGTGCACCGGTCTTGTTGGTTAAGAAGAAAGAGGGTTCTATGAGGCTCTGTGTGGATTACAGACAGTTGAACAAGGTGACTATTAAGAATAAGTATCCACTTCCAAGGATTGATGATCTGATGGATCAGTTGGTTGGTGCAAGCGTGTTCAGCAAGATTGATTTGAGATCTGGGTATCATCAGATCCGTGTGAAAGCTGAGGATATTCAGAAGACGGCCTTCCGAACGAGGTATGGACACTATGAGTATTCCGTGATGCCATTTGGTGTGACTAATGCACCAGGTGTATTTATGGAGTACATGAATAGGATTTTCCATCCGTATTTGGATAAGTTTGTGGTGGTGTTTATCGACGACATCTTGGTTTATTCGAAGAGCGAAGGAGAGCATGCCGAGCATCTGAAGATTGTGTTATCGGTGTTGAGAGAGAAGCAATTGTTTGCAAAGCTTTCTAAGTGTGAGTTTTGGTTGAAGGAAGTTAGTTTCCTGGGTCATGTGATTTCAAGTAATGGTGTTGCGGTTGATCCGTCGAAGGTTGAAGCGGTGTCGCGATGGGAGACTCCGAAGTCAGTTTTTGAGATCAGAAGTTTTCTTGGTTTAGCCGGTTATTATCGGAAGTTTATTGAAGGATTTGCTAAGTTATCGTTGCCGTTGACACAGTTGACTAGGAAAGGTCAAGCCTTTGTTTGGGACGCCAAGTGTGAGGCGAGTTTTCAAGAACTTAAACGAAGGTTGATGATAGCTCCTGTTTTGACTCTGCCAAATCCAGAAGAACCATTCGTTGTGTATTGTGATGCTTCTTTGATGGGTTTAGGAGGTGTGTTGATGCAGAATAACCAAGTTGTAGCTTATGCTTCGAGGCAACTCAAAGTGCATGAGAGGAATTATCCGACGCATGACTTAGAGTTGGCCGCCGTTGTGTTCGTGTTGAAACTTTGGAGGCATTATTTGTTTGGTGCGAGGTTTGAAGTGTTTAGTGACCACAAGAGTTTGAGGTATCTTTTTGATCAAAAGGAATTGAATGCAAGACAAAGAAGATGGCTTGAACTTTTGAAGGATTTTGATTTTGGCTTGAACTACCATCCGGGTAAAGCGAATGTAGTAGCGGACGCATTGAGTCGGAAATCATTGCATATGTCGGCGTTGATGGTGGAAGAGTTAGAATTGGTCGAGCAATTTCGAGATTTGAGTTTGGTATGTGAGAGAACTTCTTTTGGATTTAAGTTGGGTATGTTAAAGCTTACGAGTGGTATTTTGGACGAAATTCGAGAAGGACAGAAATCGGATTTGAGCTTAGTTGATCGGTTGACTTTAATCAACCAAGGCCAAGGTGGTGATTTTCGGATTGATGAGAATGGGATTATGAGATGTCAGGATCGAGTTTGTGTTCCGAATGTTGTTGAGCTTAAGAAGAGCATCCTTGAGGAAGGACATCGTAGCAGATTGAGTATTCATCCGGGTGCTACTAAGATGTATCAGGATTTGAAGAAAGTATTTTGGTGGCCTAGTATGAAGAAAGATATTGCGGAATTTGTGTATTCTTGTTTGACTTGCCAGAAGTCGAAGATTGAGCATCAGAAGCCATCGGGTTTGATGAAGCCGTTGTTTATTCCTGAGTGGAAATGGGATAGTATCTCCATGGATTTTGTATCGGGTTTGCCGAGGACGCCGAGTAATTTTGAGGCTGTTTGGGTTATCATGGATAGGTTGACTAAATCTGCTCACTTTATTCCTATGCGTATGGATTACCCTTTGGAGAAGTTGGCTAAGTTGTATATTGAAAGGATTGTGTGCCTGCATGGTATTCCGTTGAGTATTGTTTCGGATAGAGATCCGCGGTTTACTTCGAGATTTTGGGAAAGCCTGCAGAGTGCTTTGGGTACTAAGTTGCGTTTGAGTTCAGCTTATCATCCGTAGACTGATGGTCATACGGAGAGGACGATTCAGTCGCTTGAAGATCTTTTGAGAGCTTGTGTATTGGAAAAAGGAGGAGCTTGGGATAACTACTTGCCTTTGATTGAGTTTACCTACAACAACAGTTTCCATTCGAGTATTGGTATGGCACCATTTGAGGCGTTGTATGGTAGGCGGTGTAGGACACCATTGTGTTGGTTCGAGTCCGGAGAGAGTTCGGTTGTTGGACCCGAGTTAGTTCAACAGACCACTGATAAGATCAAGATGATTCAAGAGAAGATGAGAATTACTCAGAGTCGTCAGAAGAGTTATTATGACAAGAGGAGGAAGGCACTTGAATTTCAAGAGGGAGATCATGTGTTTCTTCGAGTCACTCCGATGACAGGTGTTGGTAGGGCACTGAAGTCGCGCAAGTTGTCGCCGCGTTTCATTGGTCCTTATCAGATTTTGCAAAGGATAGGAGAAGTGGCCTATCGTGTGGCTTTACCACTGTCGCTTGCTAATCTTCATGACGTATTCCATGTATCTCAGTTGAGGAAATACATTGCGGATCCGTCTCATGTAGTCCAAATAGATGATGTGCAGGTAAGAGATAACTTGACTGTTGAGACATCACCTATGCGGATTGAGGATCGGAAATTGAAGCAGCTTCGAGGTAAAGAGATTGCTTTAGTGAAGGTCGCTTGGGGAGGACCGGCTGGTGGAGATGTTACTTGGGAGCTTGAGAGTCGGATGAAGGAGTCTTATCCAGAACTGTTTGAATCAGGTAACATTTTCGAGGACGAAAATTCCTAAAGTGGGGGAGGGTTGTAACAGCCCAAATTTCATTAAATAATTAATTGTAGTAATTAATTGATTTAGTGGGATTTTTATTAATATTGGAAATTTATTTTTATTAATTGGAATTAATAGAGAATTGAGAAGGAAATTGGAAGGAAGGAAAATAAAGGAATATATAAGAGAGAAAGAAAAGAAAAGAAAGATAGAAAACATTTGGAAAGAAAGAGGAAAGAAGAAGAAAGGAGAGAAAGAGAAGAGAAGAAGAGGAAAAGTGGAAATCATCAAGAACCAACATCAAAGCTCCGATTAATCGAGGTAAGGGTGAGAAATGTTTCTATTTGATCATTGTATGATGTTATGTATGTTGGGTTGGGGTTTTGGTAGAGTTTTCATCACTTTCCAATTAGGGCAAAAGTTGGAATAATCGGTAGATTGATGATTTAATCGGTTGAAACTGAGCAATAATGCCGTAGAATAGTTGGGTAACATGTGTTGATGCTGTTTGTACTGATTTTGTTGTGTGAGAAGTTGGATGATGGTGGATGGTGGAGGTGGAACAGAATAGGGTTCTGTTCTGCGCAGGTTCGCTGGCTCTCGCCAGGCGAGCGAAGGCGAAGCTTCGCCAGGCGAAGCCTAGCGAATGTTGGCGAATAATTATATTTAAGTCCCAGTGGACTTCGCTGGTGGGTTCGCCAGGCGAAGTTGAGTAGCGAGGGTTCGCCCAGCGAAGGTGCTGGCGAATGGTGGCGAATGAAGTCAGTAGCTACTGACTTGGGCTCGCTGGGAAGTCTCGCCAGGCGAAGCCTAGCGAGTGTTTGCTGAGAGAGTTCGCCAGGCGAAGGCCAGGCGAAGGTTCGCTGCGAGGGTTCGCCAGGCGAATGAAGGCGAATTTGACAGCATTTCTCTTTTGCTGTGTTGATCATGTGAAGATGGTTTGGTTGTTTCACATAGGTGGATACCTTATGATATGAATATAGATATGACCTGTTGCGATAATGTGTGTTGTGGGTAGCCTACGGGCGTGAATCCTAGAATGGTGATTCAAAGGTTAATTGCATCAAGTATAAATACATGTGAACATAACAAGTGATTATGTGTGTATTATTTAATGAATTTGCGAATGCTCGATGTGTATACAATTATGTAATGAGTATGCATGAGAACATTTTGAATATGTGTGCATAACTTATAATTGTATGATTGGTATTGCGATGTGAATACCTTGATTGTTGTGATAATTAGAGATACATGGGAATACAATGAGGAATGTATGTGTATCGTCTAATGAATTGTGAGTGCATATATGCATGCGATTGTTGTATGAATGCATGGGAACATATGTGATATGTGTGCATTGTTGTTGAATATGATGATGTGTGAACTGAATACATTGATAAATGTTTGATATATGTTGTATGTGCAATCATGATGAAATTCTCGAAGGGGTGAATTATTCGAATGCATGGGATTAAGACGCGGGAACGGTCTTAAGTGCATTTATTGTGATTGGTTGATTGTACATGCATCATTCAGTCAAGAGGCAATGTCCGTTAGTTTCGTGGAAACTAGTGGCTTGTCCCAAACCTATAAGGGTGGGTTTGAAGCCTAGGGGACGGGCTTGGTTGTTATCGGTCTAGAAGGGTGGACCCGGTTTAGAGTAAAAACCGAAAAATGATAACGAGTTATCGGTCTAGAAGGGTGGACCCGGTTTAGAGTGAAAACCGAAAAAAGATAACGAGAGTCGGTACCGCGTAGCATTGAGTTGCATTGAATATGTTGAGTCACATTGCATAATATTGTTGTTGTACAAATGTGCTTGTGAATGATTGTGAAATTAAGCATGAAGGGATGTGCTTGTGAATGTTCATAATGTTGATATATGTGAACATGGTATGATTTATGACTATGAGAATGAAGTGTGGTGAGAAATGTGAATATGTGCTATATGACTACCTATATATATATAATCTCATGCTTTGATTATTATGGTTATATTTCTCACCCTTCTGCTGTTTTATAATGCTCTATGAGGCATTGCAGATTAGGATGCTGGAGTCCTTTCGTGAAGTTAGTCTTCATTCTTTTGAGTCTGCTGCTCTGATATGTAACACCGGGTAGTTAGACTAGTATAGTCATTCTTTTGTGATACATTCCGATGTATCAGCTGATGTGGTTTTGTAATCTAACTGATATGATGTATTATTCTGGATGACTTATGTGCATTTGAATTAATATTTTGAAAAACGATCAAATGACTTTATCTTCCGCTTAAATTGAAAATGTTACATATTTTATGGAGCAAGTGTTTTATTGGTCAAGTTGTGACATTCTTCTTTTATACCTTACTCGAAAACTTTTACTCTGATGAATCTGTATATGCTTAAGTGTTTTATATGCATTTATTTGGGGTATAGAAGGGGGTGTTACAATTGGTCGCGGTTGACCAATGGCAACTCTGTTGAAAACTGGCCTTGCACCCCTGTTAAACACTGGAACTTTCTCTCTTTTCCTGGACAGGTCGAAGACTGGCTCTATTACAGAAACCTCTTCTTTCCTTACCTTACCACATACTTGTAACATCCCCTCATTTATCAATTTTTGTATATCTTCCTGCATCACATCACATCCATTGGAACTAACAGTACATTTTTCACAATTGTTATGAACACTTCCCAACAACCCTGCTTCTGTCAGCTTATCATGCAATGTCTTCAATGGTGTTCTGATTTTTGACACATCATTAATTATCTCTTCATCTGACTTTTTGATGGCATTGACCCCTCCATGGTTTGGCAGTGGGTTACTTTTGACGTTAGGTGGTACATCATCAAAGGACAGGATTTTCTTCTCCATCAACTCTCTTACCAGATGTTTTAAGGCAAAGCATCCTTCTAAGTCGTGGCCGGCAGCACCTTCATGGAAAGCACAATGGGCATTTGGGTTATAATGTGGAGATGTGGTATCCAGATTAAGCGGTCTTGTCGTGATCAACCCCTGATGGACCAAAGATGGATATAACTCAGTATACGTCATTGGTATCTGTGGGAGTGGAGGTTTTGTGGTCGGCCTCCGGTTCTGATATTGTTGTCTGGGCTATGGCACCCTCTGTTGCTGATTTTGTTGAAAGGGCGGAGCGTTGGGCACTCGTTGATGCCCTTGCTGGTTTTGCTGATACATGGGCGCTGGTCGCCCTGGTTGATAATTTGAAATAGAATGGTTGAATGCTGGGGTCACAGCTGCCACATATTGCTGAGGGGCATACTGTACCGGGTACATGGGTCTTTGTTGATGAAACTGTTGGACATAGTTAGGTTGGATTGGCTGGATGAAACTTTGTTGAGGTGGCTGATATTGCTGATATGGAGGTCTCACAGTACGATTTCTTCTTCCCATTACGGCATTTGTTTCACCTTCTTTCTTCTTGTGAAACCCACTGCTGACTTTCTTAATACTGCTGTTGTTAGAACTGCTGGAGCTGCTGGCTACCTTTCCACTTTTCATTCCCAATTCTACCCTCACTCCCACGGCCACAATGTCTGAAAAACTTGCAGACACGCTGCTGATCATTTTCTCATAGAACTCTGGTCTCACTGTGTCAACAAACCAGTCTGTCAGTTCTTTCTCACTTAGAGGTGGTTCTACCTGGGACGCTGTTTCTCTCCACCGCTGAGCGTACTCTTTGAATGATTCTGTGCTTGTCTGGGACATGCTCAACAACTGCCTTCGGTCAGGCACCATATCCATATTATATTTGTAATGTTTCATGAATGCATCAGGCAAATCTTGAAAACTGTGGATTCATGACTGATCTAGACTTAGATACCATTTTGCTGAGCTCCTTTCAGACTATCTTGGAAGCAATGGATCATTAACTTGTCGTCTTTGACGTGTGCTGCCATTCTTCTATAGTACATGATTAAGTGAGTTCGTGGACAAGTAGCTCCTGAGTACTGATCGAAATTTGGGATTTTGAACTTTGGCGGTATTACTAGTCCAGATACCAAACACATTTCTCTGGCGTCAGTGCCAAAGGTATCATTTCCTTCCATCGCTCGGATCTTTCTCCCTATAGTTTCAACACTTTCCCTTAACTTCTCATGTGATTCATTCTCCTCTTCATACCCTTCGGGTCCTTCGTATACTGGTGGTGGATTATGAAAGATGGGGCGCGCCTGAACCTGAACTGTAGCTGGAGTGTAGGTGGGAATAACTTGTGGAATCTCTCCTCCCAAGGGAATTATCTGTTGAGTGACTCGCGGCGGTGGCACAAAGCCTAGAGACAAACCATAAGGCGGTACATTTGCAATGGTTACAGCTGTCGGGATTGGTTCTGCAGTGATTTCAGAGACAACGGTGGCTTGAGTGTCCAACATTGCACGGATGACTTGTAAGGCTTCCCTGATCTGTCCCATGCCTCCTCGGAGCTCTCCGAGTTCATTGTCGATTCTGTCTACATCTAAGTTATGTTCTTCCATCCTTAATCGAGCTTGGGCTCGGGTGTTGTACTGATGGTGAGGTCTCAGTGTGATTCTGTTGACAAGACAGAGGAATGAGACACGACTCAGGAACATGCGTATGCGATGTTTATGAAATGCAGACATGCAAAATGCAGATTTTTACACATTCAAGGGAATAAAAGCTTTATTTGCAAATATTATAACAATAAATAGGAAAAACAGACAAATCTTCATTGATAACATCTGGAGAGTTTACAATATCAAACAGGAAATGGAAATACAAGCTTCTACAAAATACGAAAAACAACAACAACAGATTCTAGATCCTTTGACTGGATGACCCTTCACCTCCCGGTTGATTCTTTCTTCCACTTTGATACACCACTTCTTGAAGTTCTTCTTTCTCTTGCATAGCCTTGAAATACTTATCTCTCCATGTTTTCCCTTCTTTCTCAGCTTTTGCCAAGGCAGCTTTCAACTCTTCTACGAGAGTAGGCTTGGGCGAGTCAGGCTCAAAGCGAGTATAGAACATCTTCATTGCTGCTTCTCTTACCCATGATAGGTAAGATTCTGAAACAGTAGTGTCATGGGGGCCTAGGGCAGTTACTCCCCTTGTGTGGACATAACGCCAAGCATACGCAATTCAAGCCCTATAAGCGGGATTCTTCCTTTCCTCCAAGTAAAATTTTCTCAAACAGTCTGGATCTGGTTCATCTTCCATGGGGTGCCCCAACTGTCGACGAGCCAGAATAGGATTATAGCTGATGCAACCATTGACGCTGATGAGCGGTACATTCGGGAAATCTCCACAGCTTTGGATCATGGTAATTCCTCCATACATAGGATCATACCATTTAATGTCTGAGTGTTTGAGCAATAGCAGCTTTTCTGTCCATGAGAGTCCATTTTGCTTATCCCAAATGGCTGGAATTTCTGACAAGTGTGAAATAAACCACTTGTGCAGGAGAACGGTGCAACATTCAATTCGTCCAACCCCATAACGGTTCCTTCGGTGGAGGGTAAAATAAGTGTCGGCCAACAAGGTAGGTACAGGATTTTTGATCAAAAAAAGATTGATCGCATCTGCGTCCACAAAATCACTAGCAGTTGGGAACAAGAACAGTCTGTAAATAAGTAAAACCAGAATGGCTTCAAATGCTTCAGTATTTTGTGACAAGGCATAGCTCTGAGCTTTTTCATATAGGAACATAGCTGAAAATCCATACAATCCTCCCTTAGCACCCATATGAGATCGCACTTCGTCCAACTCCAAATACGCGGCCTCTGCAATTGCTCTTTCATTAGGAGTCCCCTCCCTTCCAGAAAATGGGCTAGGAGTAACACCTACTCCCATCAGGGCAGAATACTCTTCCAAAGTTGGTAGCAACTGATAATCTGGAAACGTGAAACAATGATAGGTTGAATCATAGAATTGCACGAGTGCGGATAACATCTCTTCATACACTTGAACTTCTAGTAATGACAACATGTTCCCATGTCTTTCTCTGAACGCCTCGGGGTCTTCTACTAAACTTACCAGTTTCTTCAAGTTCTCCAATCTTGGTCTTCGGAACACAACCTCTTCTTTCTTTCCAGAATCCATCCTATAATATCTGCAAAACAATCTTTTAGTTCCTTGAATGTTTAAATAACAAGAATGCAACTGTAAATGCAAAAGTTTTATGGAACTCAAATTTACCAAAATATCCTTTCATTTCATTGATTTTTCAAAGGGGTATTACAAAAGATTTTAGTACGTCTTACAAAAGCCCTAACATTACAACTCAATATGCTCTAAAAGAAAATCCTCTCTCTTATTGATTCTTCTGAGCTCTTCTTCCACCTGCGCTTTCTCAAGGATAAGTTTGTCTACCATAGCCTTCCAAGGAGTTGATTGATGGTTGGAATAAAATGCATCTTCATGTGCCTTTCTTTTCTTGCTTGCAACTGCTTCCTCTTCTTTCAACTGAAGTTGTTTGCGGAGTTCCTCGTTCTCTTCCATAGCCACCTGATATTTGTACTTCCAGGATACCTCAGTCTGCTGTGACTTCCTCAGAGCAATCTTCAGCTTTTCTTCCTCAGACATGAAAATCAACGGCTGTTCTTCTATTAAGACTAGGGATGGAAATGAGTCGAGTCGAGTCGAACTCACCTCAGCTCGGTTCGACTCGTTAAAAATTGTTCGAATTCGAGTTCGAGTTCGAGTTCGACACGAACTTTTTTTTAAGCTCAAACTCGACTCGTTATAAGTTCACGAACAGTTCGGTTCGACTCGTTAGGTTCATCTCATTAGGTTCAGCTCACATGGTTCACGAACTTAAAAACTATTTTTTTAAATATATATATTTTTTAGTATATTTGACATTTTAAATAAATATATATTTTTTAAATAAAATATTAAAATAAAATAAAAGTTATCATATTGAAATTTAACTTTATCTTTGTAATCTACTAATTCAAAACCTACACAACTTTCAAGAGATACATTTGAGAGTCTAATTCAAAAACTACTAAATTGAAGATTAAATTTGTCTAAGATTTGAAGTAAATATTTAAACCTAATCTTAAAGACAGTATAATTCTTTTCATATGTAATCGAGTTGACTCATGAACCTAACGAGTCGAACTATGTATAGTTCAAGTTCAGCTCATTTAGTTAACGAACTTAATTTTTCGCTCATACTCAACTCATTTGGTTCATGAACTTAGTTCAACGATTTAATTGTCGAGTCGAATTCCGAACTATCTTCGAGTTGGTTTGGTTCATTGCCAGCCCTAATTAAGACCATAGGCTTTTGTGGAGGATAAGACATTTTTAACTGAATGACCCTCTTTCGAACCCATTGGAGATAAGGTTCAAAAGAGATGCAGTTAGGTCTTCCCAAGTCCTCTTTTCCTTTCCTGTGTATATGCCCCCATGCTTTGAGAATTTCATCTTTAAATTCTGAAACTCCTATGAAGAAAATACCTTCTACGTGAGCACTGCAAGGTTTGTCTTTCAGCGGATAACCAAATTGTCGACGAGCAAACACAGGGTTATAGCTGATTCCCCCATTTGTACCAAGGAGAGGTATATTCCCGAAGCTTCCACAACTATCAATGATTTTGATTCCATCGTAACTACGGCTGTACCAGTCAATATCGGAGTGAGTAAGAGCCATAATTTTTTCAGACCACCATCCTTTGCTCCAAAAAGTATGGGCTTTGGGTAGATGAGAAACAAACCATTTATACAACAACGGAACACAACAGACGATCATTCCTCCTTTGTGAAGATTTCTTAGATGAACAGAGTGGTAAGCATCAGCTAGTAGAGTAGGTACTGGATTCTTTTTTAAGAATATTTTGATGGCATTGAGATCCACAAAGTTGTCAAAGCTTGGATAAAGAAAGATCCCATAAATAAGCAAGGCTATAATAGCCTCAAAAGCATCCATACTCAAGTGATCGGCATAATACTGAGCCTTCCCAATCAAGAATTTTGCAGTCAGCCCAAAGATCCCTCCTTTAGTAACCATGTTCTTCTGAATGTCTACCAACCTGATACATGTGGCTTTAACAATCTCTTCCTCTTTAGGGTCCTTCTCCATGACGGGAAAAGGAGATGCATCAAGGATGGGTAACCCAATCAGACAGGAATACTCTTCAAGTGTCGGCACTAACTGATAGTCCGGAAATGTGAAGCAGTGATAAAGTGGGTCATAGAACTGGAGTAATGTGGAAAGGAGTCCCAAATCCATTCTCTTCCTCGTTTTCAGTAGAGACAACAAATTCCCGTACCTGCTTTTGAACCCTTCTACATCTGTGATCAGAGTGCTCAACCTTTCAATCTCATCTACATTAGGGCTTTTGTAAGTGTACTTTATAGTTTTCTTTTTTCCATTGTCCATGATGTTCCTGATATTTTATAAATAAACGACTCTGAGTTCCATAAAACTTTTATGACATGATGTTTATGGATGCATGAATGCACAAACACAGGTAATCACATATTCACAGATTTACACAAGTAAACAGACAAGGTTTTTGGTTTGGAGAATATGAGCAAGGAGTCAAGGTCTACCCTCCCCAAAGGTATGTACTAAGGTTCCCACAACTGCAGAACAAGGTTCTAAAAGAGTTCCTGGAGTCTTCGACCCATCTTTCGGATATTATCGATTTCCCAAATACTTGGTGGTCGATAGTATTCTCAAGAGAGTCTCGTCCAAGTGTAGTATCGCGTATCAACTACTTTGGAATTACTTCCTTATAGTCACCGCACTACATCCTAATAAAGCCATAGTGGGGGAAAAGGTATCTAAAGGTCCTCAGTGTCATGGGCACCTATGTAGAAAGTAGCATCTTTTTCACGAATACTCGATCAACAATACTAGCTCTCAAAAAGGGCCTCCACTGAGCGGTTATTTTCTCAAGTCAGCTTGGTCGGGAATCTACTCCCTATAAACCTTCTTGAATATATCACCTTCCTATCATAAGTACGCTCGAGCACGGGTGCAGTGCTGTCTCACCATTTCAAGTTTCCCAAACCAACAGAGCACAAATATATACAAGTATTCACAGATAGCAATTAGTTAAACAAAATAGGTTGAACCCTCAAAATAAAAGCAAAAGCAATGTCCCCAGTGAAGTCGCCATTTCTGTTGCGGTGAAAATTTGATATAAAGCTATTAATTAACTTGAACCTTATTTCTTTTTACAACCGGACTTTAATTTATCCAAAGGATAGGTCTAAAGAAAGAAAAAACCTTTTTAGCGATGTAACGACAACGCTTAAGAGATTCGGGGATTCGGGGGTTGGTTATATCTAGGGAAGGTATTAGCACCCTAAATATCTGTAGTACTCTACAGGAACCTTTTGTTTAATTAATTGCTAAGTTTGTGAATTGTGCTATGGTTTAGGGATAAGATAAAAATAAATAAAGTCCTAAGTGATCCTCTAAGTTTGCTCGCAAAGGCATCGCACCTTCTGCCTACGTATCCTGACTAGGATAGAATCAGAGCAATCGTAGTTCGCCTCACAAGGGAAAAGAACACTTGATGATGATCAAATTTCAAAGGGGAACAAACATGACAATGTTTGTTTGGAGTTTGACAAAACTCCCTAATCTAAGTTGAAAGGGGAAAGTAAGAAGTCGTGACGATGATTCTTACACAGAGTTGACGAACTCTTTCCTAGGGTTCTAGTTGAAGAACACTCCTAGTATGGGTGGGTTTCTTAGACTTCAAGCAAAGTCTAAAGGCTTCTAATCTAGGGTTGAGGTGACTTAACAAAGTCAAGAGGGTTAAGATTTTGGTCCAAGATTTTGACAGTCAAGTGGACTGACTTTCCTTTGGAGGGACAAATGATTGGCAATTGGACGAAGGTTAGCCAGCTTCATCATCTTTGGGATAAAAATAAAATACAAACATCATACAAAAGCATTTATGGTGGCACCCAATGAAAAATATTAAGGATGAAAAGCAGATGATTAGTACGACAACTGTGACGACGGATCGCACCTGGAGTACAGTTAACAAACAGATGAACTGAGCATGATAATAATTCAAAGTAAAAATCCTAGCAAGTTAACCAACATGTATAGGCATGAGAACAATCAATTTTCACAAAGAAAAACAAGCGGAACCCTTTTAACTTTCATCTGCAACATATTAGGGTTAGCACTGTCAATGCACGAATTGCACATGGTCAAACATGATAAAAATTTAATCAAACATGGAAAATAAGTACATGACATGAAATTACACATTAAAACAAACACAATGAAAAAAGAATGGGTGAAAAATGATAAAAAATGAGAGAGTTATGATTTTTTGAAGTTCATGTGAAAAAAATAAGGAAAAGTGGCAACAAGGGTTATCATAAGGGATCGAACCCATGCCAAGTATAGTGTGCGCGCAAAGTCTCAACCGCTGGGGCGGCCATACATCCATTAACCAAAGTGAAACAATAAATACACAAGGCTTGTTTGGTTGGTTTCCTGGGCAAAAACAAAAGGATTTTATGATTTTGCAAAATGGTCATAACTTTCTCATTTTTTGGTCTTTTTCTACAAACTTTATATGCTTTTGGGGTAGAATCATCTAAGGATTAAGATGGTGGTGTTGGATTTCCAAAATACTCTTCCTAGTGAAAAACCCGACAGGGTTTATGTTATGCTTCAAGAATTGCAAAATGACATGCACAACTTGATACAATCCTTCTTAACTCTGACTAAACATCCACACATATCACTTATATGATTTTCAAGCAAACTAAAACATTCCCATGGCCAGAATCACATAATTATGAAGAATCACAATTAATTTGCAAATGAACAAAGACAAAGATGCATGACAGTTGGACATTCTGTGTTCCAAGGCAATAGGGATCAAAGAAATCTTGTAGACACATTCAATATATGATTTCAAGTGTGTGTATGTGAAAAAATAGGAACTGGAACAATTGTGTGGTGGTGTGGCTCTCAAAGTGCTTTTCTTGAGTATTATGTGCATGAAGTGGTGCAGGTTTGTGTTCAGGTAGTTTTGATGCATCTTGATTACACAAACATATTTCAAATGACCAATGCAAGCTGTTAGAGCAAATAATTCCACTTAAAACAAGCTGAGGCAAGAATTGGTGTGTGACATGCTATTTGGTGAAGAAAGTGAGCAATTCAGGAATGAATTTTTGATGCAGTGGTTTTCAATGCAAGATGAATATACAAGCATGTCATAAATGACTATTATGAGGTGTTTGTGAAGTGAGTTTAATGAAAAGTGGATTTGTGTCAAAAATGACATGTTGTGTAACTTGTGATCTTTTACAAAATGGTTTGCAACATGAAACTTTAAAATAACAGTTTGGTGGCCAAAACAATTGTGTTAACATCTTCCAAATGAAACTTATAAGATGTTCAAAGTGAGATTTTTGTGTAAAAACCAGTTTGTACAAGTATTGGCAAGTTGTGTGACTTGTGAAATTTGCAAAAATGATTTGATACATGAAAAACAGTTGTGCTAACATACTTTAAATGGTAAATGTGACATGCTCAACATGAGATTTTGGTGTAAAGAATCAGTTTGTGCAGGATGATGGTGTGAGTGATTCAGTTCAGAATGATGATACAAATATATGTCAAGCATGATATGAGATGACAAAAGGATGTAAACTTGTCAACAGCAGCTAGCATATCCACAGTTCATATCAATATAAGACAAAATATGGATGCAAATACTTATGATCATTTGAGAGTCCTAACACAGGTTTGTCATGAATGCCATGATGCTGTTACTCACAATAGAAGCAGGTTTGCTTATTACAGATTAGCCTAAACAGGATGATCAAATTGGTTATGTTAACAACTGCTCTACTAGCAGCAAACTGAGTTATCCCATTAAAGCAAGTTCAAACAGCAGTATGAATGTTCAATGATTAATCCAAACCTCTCTTAAACAAAAGTTGTGAAACAAAACCTGCTATTTTCTTTGAAGATCAAACATGTTTTTCTCATGAATTCCAAACATAGTGTCATGAACAAAATAAGTTACAGCAGGACAAACAAAGAAACATTAGAATCAGGTTTTTAAATTTATGGCAGGGCAGCATTACCACATTGAGCCAGATGTTGGTTTGAACAAGGTATGAGCAAGACATAATGGATCAAAACATAGCATACACATCAAGCATCAATTATCATTTCAATAGATCCAAGAATTTCACCCAAGATGAATCAAAACATACAACACCAAATCCAAACCAACTTATGTTATGACAACAAATTCAACAACTTTCAAAAAACTGCTTTGACAGTATGCTAACCAATTCCAACTCATCATAATCAGATTTCAACATGAACAAACCTTATGTTAACACTTGCAATGAACCACACATTTATCACATACCAAATATCATGAAAATTCACCAATTGTTCATAAGTTCAAAACACACCATAATGTCCAACAAGGCAAATACATAAAGAATTATGCAAGGGTTAATGAGAATTGGTTACATACCTGTTGATGATCCTTTTGAGAAATCCAAATAAGTTGAGAAGACCAGAGATCTTTATTCCACTTTTTGCCTTTTTGCACCTTGCTTCACACTTAAGAAACAAAACACTTATGATGCCAAAATGAGAATTATGAATCTCCAATGGTTTCTAAGGGTCTTGACAGCTGAGATATGTTGTATGTGAGGTGTCTAAGTGATCACAACCTCAAGGAAAGGTTTAGAACTCACTTTGGTGGTTTTTGTAGCTTTTGGTCAAAGTAAGCTAGGTAGGAAATTGACTTTTTGATTTCTTGAGGTTTTTGGTGGTTTTATGGATTGTACACCTTCTATGTGTTATTTAGAAGGTGTGTGGATGTTTGTTGGAGTGTTAGAAAGGGTATAAATGATTTTGAGCAAATTTTACTTCATGACCATTTTTGGTGTTTTCATGAATCTTGTGATTTTGGAGATTTGGTGCAAGATGTGGAAATTGGGATAACAGAGATTCTCTATGGTTTCTATCAGATGAATTGTGTATGGAATGAGGTGAATGAGCCCTCCTTTTATAGAGAAATAGGTTGAGGTGCTTGCTAGAGACCTTACTTCACCATGAAGCAAGCTTTAAGATTTTTTGAAACAAACCTCCCTTGGAGGGTTTTCCACTTGCTCTTCTACAAGACCATATTTTCAAAGTTCTTTGATGGTTTTCTGATGTTTGTAGCAGGCTAGGATCATAGGGGAGGGGCTGGTACAGCTTTGAGCTTTACACCTCATGCTTGGAAATGCAACTTGCCCACTTGCTCCATTTGCAAGGCAATGAGCTTCTCATCTTGATTTTGGGCTATTCTGCATAATTCTCCCTTGTTTCATGCTACACACATCTTATATGTCACATACAACAAGCTAGATCAAGAAAAAATGGAAAATTTAGTGAAGTAGGTCTCTTTGAAAATTCAGCCAATGTGGGACTTAACATGTGAAACCTCCAACTTTGCACCTATGTAACTTTCTGCTCATAACTCCTTTTGATATGTTCTAGTACAATTTAGAAAGCCCTCACATAGCTCTAAAACATTCATTTTTGTCAAGGAATCAAACTCCAATTAGAACTAGGTGAAAAACCCCCTCAAAGTTGGCTGCACACAAGCTTTTAAAGTGAAAATAACTTAGAAATTTTCTAAGTTATTTTCCCTTCTAGGAATGTTTTTGCTTCTATCTCAAAAAGTATGCATTTTCTGGTTGTAGACTAGTATGGGACTTTTGTAGGAATTGTCAAGAGCTTCCAAATGAGCTTTGAACTAACTCAATTGGATGTGTGGTTAAGGAGTTATGGTTTAGCCCTTTTCAAAACCCTAATTTCCCGATTTCTCGATTACTCTCTCATCCTTGATCCAATGATCATGAAAATTGATATGCAAGTCCATTATGACATAAGGAACAACTTTGATTCACAACTTGGATTCCAATTCTCAAAATTTGAGGAGTTGACTTTTCGGTCAACCGTACGATCGATCGGTGCCGATTGAGTCGCCTGTTGACATTCTGGATATCCTGAGACTTTGATACTTCTTGAATGGTATTTAATAAGCTATATGAACTTCATGGACCTCAATCCCACCATTAAAACATCTTCCAACATCAAAGTCAAACCACAGTTGACTTTTCACTAGTTAAAAACCCTAATCGGGGCCTCCTGACTGCACTGTTCTTGATTCTGAAATGATTTCTTCAAATTGACTTCTCATTTGACTTTCATATTATATTTGATTTCATTCCATGATTGAATTGGCCCAAATCATTGGTTGATCATTCCTTGGTTGTTTTGAATTTGTCGGTGCGAAAACCCTGATTCATCTGTAACTTGACAATGATGAACTTGCACTGATTTAGGGTTAGATAATTCATGATCATGCTTCTAAAATGATAATGAAAATCTAAGGGGTCAAAATTTGGGGTACAACAGTTGCCCCTATTTAAATATCTTCACTAGATGGGGAACGAGAGATGACAATCTTCGTTAAATCGCAGTGAAAGGTATTTAAATATAGATAACCGAAAATTTTGTCCCTTAGATCCGATGTCATGATAAAGGATAAGTTATGATATGCCATACACTCTAAATGATGCTTTATGATGCTTGAATGCAAACAACACAGACTCAACGATAATAATAAAAGAAACAGTAAAACAAACAATGACAAATACAAGGACTCGACACTGGGGACTCGTACTGAAAAACTAAATTAATAGTTCAGACATGACTGATAGCGTAAGCAGGGAAACTTCACATGGGGAAGAGACAAATCCAATAAAGATGACAATCTTATTGGAACAGAGGTACTCCACCGGGGAGAAGAATTGACTTCCACTGGGGGAAAAGGATATACTTTTACTGGGGAAATGGAAGATTAATTCCATCGGGAAAAGAGAATAAGGATTCACCGGGGAAGCGAAAGACTGGATACAACCTCACTGGGGATGATCAGATGAGGAACTTCCTATAGCGAAGAGTTCAAACGGGATCTTCAGGAATGGACTAGAAACAAGACTAAACACACACGGGGGATACTAGTGACGACTAGATCTCCGAGACCTGACTGGGAACATGGATCACTGGGGATATATCCTCAGCTTCTGCAACCAGTTCACACAGTGCTGGTAATCAAGAAACGTCTTGGGGAAATTGGTAACGACCAGAATTCCAAGTAGTGCCCGTGACGACTGGTCTTTTAATGAAGAGGGCGACAACCATGCTGTGGAATACCAATGACAATTGGTTACGAGGATGCTAGTAATTACTAGATCTTAGCTAGGGTGTTGGTAACGACCAAAACGAAACAGATTCCAATAACGATTGGACTCTATATGATGATACCAGTTACGACTGGGTTTCAAAGGGAAAAATTGGTGACAAACAACAAGATACCAATGACGATTGGTTTTAGGCAGTGCCAGTGACGACTGGACTTCATAGGGAGAGTTAGTAACAAACTAACAAGATAACAATTGGAACAGTACCGGTGACGACTGGATTTCACGGGGAAAGGTTGGTAACGACCAAACCAAGAGGTGCCAATGACAATTGGTCTTTTAAACAGTACCAGTGACGACTGGACTTATACGTGGATTTGTTAGTGACAACTAATGAGACACCAATGACAATTGGATTTAGACAATGCCAGTGACGGCTGGGCTTAAAAGGAAATAGACGGTGACGACCAAATGAATGCCAACGACAATTGGTTAAAATGCCAGTTACGACTGGACTTATACTTGGAAATGAAGCAAGTAATAACTTAGACTTCACGGGGATTGATAGATGTCACCGACTCGGGGAACAACCGAATCATACTGATCCCATGATGAGGGGTGTACGTAGACTTGGGAAATAAACCCGAAGATCTACTAGGGAATAGAGCCTGTAGGTAGATTGTGCTGAGGTGAATTCAAACAGATGTTCAGAAATACTTTGTTGGGGAAAGAACCTTCATATTATCACAAGAAATCCTGAGGGATAATCTTCAATCTTGGTAACCATACATGGCCAAAGGACTCTTCGTCGCTTAACTTGCTAGCATTTCATTGGGGAATGTAAATTCTGATTGTGCATCAAGACTCCTGCTACCCTGAAGTTTCGGGGAAGTATGATTTTCCTCGAGTCTTTCCACAAGTTAAAACATTTTGTAAAATCTTTCCAAGTTATTTTCAAATTTGGACTTTAATGCTTTCAAAAACAATCGTTGACTAACGAACGGTATTTTGCATAACAAAGAAAATAAGGAACTGATAATTTGCACAAGAAAGAAAGGCTCAAAAGGCTGATTTTATTTAAAGGATGAAATCTTGTCAATGACAATATTCCATGGAAATTTTTACAAGTAAAATGGCAAAAGTGGATAAGGTTACATTGAATCCTGTGACCTAACTATCCCTAAAGACTAGAATTCTCCAAGATCCTTGCTTCTGACGAGAGCTGTTGAGATGAATCTTTGTTGAGTCTGCAGTGTTGATGACTTCGTCTGATGCAGCGAAACGCCTTTGTCCCTAATTTTTGCCTGGATCGCCCTTTCGGGTTTTCGATCCACCGGGACGCTCATTTTTGCCTAAGCCTCCCTTTCGGGTTTTCAACTTAGCGAGCTTTTTGATTTCTTCTCTTCTTTTCTTCTCTTTTTTCTTTTTTTACCCTAACTTTTGCATAAACCGTTCTTTTGGATTTTCCGGTTTATCGGGTATTTTTCAGGCGTAATATTTCTGAACTGCGTCAGAGTTTATCGGGTGTGTGAGTTGTTCTCCGTCCATGGTAGTAAGGATCAGTGAACCTCCGGAGAATACTGTCTTCACAATAAAGGGGCCATCATAATTAGGCATCCACTTCCCTCTTGCATCTTTGTGAACTGGTAAGATCTTCTTGAGCACAAGTTCTCCTTCGCGGAACTCTCTGATACGGACCTTTTTATCGAACGCTCTCTTGATTCTTTTTTGATACAACTGGCCATGACACATCGCAGACATGCGCTTTTCATCGATGAGATTCAGTTGATCAAATCTTTCTTTAATCCATTCTGCCTCTTCTGAGGGATGGTATCTCGACCTCGATGGGAAGAACTGCGTCCATTTCATATACCAGAGAAAAGGGAGTTGCCCCTGTGGAAGTGCGGACGGAGGTTCTGTATCCGTGCAGGGCAAATGGCAGCATTTCATGCCAATCTTTGTAGGTTTTAACCATTTTCTGCAAGATCTTCTTGATGTTTTTATTTGCAGCTTCCATAGCTCCATTCATCTTTGGACGGTAAGGGGAAGAGTTGTGGTGTTCGATTTTGAAGTCATCACATAATTCTTTCATAACTTTGTTGTTCAGATTGGTGCCGTTGTCTGTTATAATTATGCTTGGGATCCCGTAGCGACAGATGATCTCCTTTTTAATGAAACGAGCCACCACTTGACGTGTAACATTGGTGTAGGATGCAGCTTCAACCCATTTTGTGAAATAGTCGATGGCAACCAGAATGAAACGGTGTCCATTTGCAGCTTTTGGCTCAATTTCCCCAATCATGTCAATTCCCCACATAGAGAAAGGCCATGGTGACGACAGTACATTCAACAGTGTTGGAGGCACATGCATTTTGTCTGCGTAGATCTGACATTTGTGACATTTTCTGGCGTACTGAATGCAGTCGGTTTCTAAAGTTAACCAATAATAACCAGCTCTCAAGATCTTTTTGGACATGGCGTATCCGTTGGCGTGAGTACCAAACATTCCTTCATGAACATCTTTCATTAACAAGTCCGCTTCTCTTTTGTCAACACATCTGAGTAAGACCATATCATGGTTTCTTTTGTAAAGTACACCATTGCTGAGGAAGAATTTGGATGCTAATCGTCTCAGCGTTTTCTTGTCAAGTGCTGTAGCATCTGCGGGATATTCTTGTTTCAACAGATAATTCTTTATATCATGATACCAGGGTTTGCCATCGGTTTCTTCTTCGATCATTTGACAGTAAGCAGGCTCTGTCTTGCGTTCAATTTTGATAAGTGTGCCATCATTGACATCTCTAGTTTTCCACATCGAAGCCAGCATGGCTAAGGCGTCGGCGATGTGATTCTCTGCTCTTGGAACATGTTTAAAGGTGATTTCATCAAAATACTTGATTGTTTCAACGATATAAGCTCTGTAAGGGATCAGGTTTTCATGTCTTGTCTCCCATTCACCCGTGACTTGGTAGATAACCAAAGCTGAGTCTCCACTGACTTCGAGATTTTTGATTTGGAGATCAATGGCTGCTTCGAGACCAAGGATACATGCTTCGTATTCAGCAATGTTGTTTGTACAATCAAAGTCTAATCTGGCTGTAAACGGAGTGTAACCACCTTCAGGATTCATTAAGACTGCACCTACACCATGTCCGCTATAATTGGAGGAACCGTCGAACATCATCTTCCACCAAATATCTGTCTGTTGACCTTTGTCAGAACTTGTTTCTTCATAATCTTTCACTAACATGATATTTTCATCCGGAAAATCAAACTTCAGAGGTTCAAAGTCTTCGACAGGTTGATCTACGAGATATTCTGATAACACACTGCCTTTGATAGATTTTTGAGCCACATATTGAATATCATATTCTGATAGTAGCATATGCCACCGGGCGAGTCTTCCGGTTTGTGCAGGTTTCTCAAAGATGTACTTTATTGGATCCATTTTTGAGATCAACAAAGTGGTGTGACAAATCATATACTGCCTTAAACGTTTAGCGGCCCATGCTAAAGCATAACAAGTCTTTTCTAGGAGTGAGTATCTGCTTTCATAATCAGTAAATTTCTTGCTCAGATAATAAATGGCATGTTCTTTCCGTCCGGATTCGTCTTGCTGGCCCATAACGCAACCCATTGAATTTTCAAGTACTGTCAAATACATAAAGAGAGGCTTTCCCGGAGCAGGTGGTATCAAAATTGGAGGTTCTTGGAGATAACCTTTGATTTTATCGAACGCTGTTTGACAATCAGAATTCCATACAACTGTTTGATCCTTTCATAACAACTTGAAGATTGGTTCACAGGTAGGGGTCATATTGGAAATGAACCTGGATATGTAATTCAACCTTCCAAGGAAGCTTCTAACCTGATTTTCGGTCTGCGGAGCTGGCATGTCTTGAATGGCACGGACTTTGTCTGGATCCACCTCAATCCCCTTGTGGCTGACAATAAAACCGAGTAATTTTCCTGATCTGACTTCGAAAGTGCACTTTGCGGGATTCAATCTCAACTGATATTTCCGGAGTCTTTTGAATAACTTCAACAAATGTTCTAGATGGTCTTCTTCATTTTGAGACTTGGCGATCATGTCATCCACATATACTTCTATTTCTTTGTGCATCATGTCGTGGAACAAAGCCACCATAGCTCTTTGATAAGTTGCGCCTGCATTCTTTAAACCGAATGGCATAACCTTATAACAATAGGTGCCCCATGGAGTGATGAAGGTTTTTTTTTCCATGTCGTCAGGATCCATTTTGATTTGATTGTAACCAGAGAAACCGTCCATAAAGGAAAACACTGCAAACCGAGTTGTATTATCTACCAAAGTATCAATATGTGGTAAAGGGAAGTCGTCTTTTGGACTGGCTTTGTTTAAATCTCGATAATCCACACACATCCTTACCTTTCCATCTTTCTTTGGTATAGGAACAATGTTGGCTACCCATTCTGGATATTTGGACACTGCAAGGAAGCCTGCATCAATCTGCTTTTTTACCTCATCCCTGATTTTAAGAGCCATGTCGGGTCTGGTTCTTCTGAGTTTCTGTTTAACCGGCGGGCATTCAGGTCGGAGTGGTAACTTGTGAACCACTATGTCTGTATCCAAACCAGGCATATCCTGATAAGACCAAGCAAACACATCTACATATTCTCTTAAGAGTTCCTTTAACAGCTGTTTTACTTCTGCCCCTAGGGCTGCCCCAATTTTGACTTCTTTTCTGTCTCCTTCTGTACCAAGATTAATGACCTCCAAATGTTCCTTGTGCGGCTGAAACTCGGTGTACTCAGACTGTGCCCATCTTACCAGTTCCTCAGGGATTTCAAAATCTTCATCCTCGTCTTCGGCTTGGTATATTGGGGAATCCACGTCTGGAGGGAATGCGAGGTTACAGGATTCAATGGGGTTATGGTCATCACTGCATGTTTGAAGGGTTTACTTTATTAAAACACACAATCAACAAATGCAACACATACAGAGAAAGAGAAAATTGTTTTTGTTTTGGTTTTTTGTATTGCCATTTTTCTTTCAAAGTAAAAGCAAAAAGACGGTAAAGAAATAACACGAGGATTTTTAACAAAATAGTCCATTCTCATTGATATTTCTTTGAAAGCATGGGGCCCTTACAAAACATTCCTATAGCCTTGGGCACGGCTATGGAGATTTTAAAATAACAAAGAAAGAAAACAACAAATTACTTTAACTCGGGAAAAACTACAGGAACTTCGATAGCCTCCCAGTTGTTCAGAGTAGCTTCGTCATGATACACTAGCGTTCCTATGTCTTCACTTTCAAGAATTCCTTCCACGACGTTGATTTGAAAACCGCCACTGACGAATATTTCTTGAATAGCCTTTGGCCGGCTGTTGTCATGTATTGGTTTTTCATCTTGAGTTGGTTTGTAACCCAACCCCTGGCGGTTCATCTTCGACTTTACCTCAATGGCTTCTCCCCATCCCGCGGGAGTGCCTTCTTCCAGCGTAGCTTTGGCGCTTTGAGCTGATGCGAAAGTTGGACCACTTTTTGCCACCGTCTCCTCTATCATCACTGCGTTTGCTATTTCTAGTGCTTGGAATGATGTCTCTAGCGCGTCCTCTTCTGCTTCAATGTACCGGAACAATGAAAGATTACTGACCATTAACTCCTCCTCACAATGAACAATTATTAGCTTATCATTTACCACAAACATCATTCTTTGGTGCAGGGTAGAAGTTACCGCCCCTGCTTCATGGATCCAGGGACGTCCCAGTAGGCAGCTATAAGCTGGATTTATGTCCATCACCTGAAATACAATGTTAAATTCCTGGGGTCCCACCAAAATGGGTAATTCTACTTCTCCGATGACCGTTCTCCTCGAACCATCAAAAGCTTTTATTATTAATGAGGTTGGTTTCATCTCTGCCCCGACATAGGCTAATCTGGACAGTGATCTTGCGGGTAACACGTTTAACGAGGATCCTGTGTCGACCAGTACTCGTGCCAAAGTATCTTCCTGGCATTTGATGGATATGTGTAGTGCACGATTGTGATCATGTTTTTCCTTTGGTAACTCAGCATCGCTGAAACTTAAAGTATTGCACGCCGTGATGTTAGCCACTACTGAATCAAATTGCCCGAGTGAAATATCCTTGGTTACGTGTGCTTGTCTCAATACTTTCTGTAATGCTTCCCTGTGAGCTGGAGAATTTATCAAGAGTGACAAGATTGATATTCTTGATGGCGTCTGATGAAGCTGATCTACCACCTTGTAATCGCTTTTTCGGATAATCCTCAAAAATTCATCATTTTCTTCTTCTGCGCTCGGGGCTTCTTTTTCTTTGATTACCACAGCAGGAATAACTTCTTTTGGAATAGCTACTGATTCTTTCGGCTGATAGATCCGACCGCTGCGGGTCATCTTGCTAGTGTCGGCAATGTTGGTCACATCTTTCTGATTATCTGTCTGAACAACCTTTCTCGTTTCTTTGTCCACCACGGTCACATCGTACTTCCATGGAACAGCTTTTGTATTGTCATAATGGAACGGTCTTGGTTTTTGAACTATGATTGGTCGCGGTTGACCAATGGCAGCTCTGTTGAAAACTGGTCTTGCACCCATGTTAAACACTGGAACTTTCTCTCTTTTCCTGGACAAGTCGAAGACTGGCTCTATTACAGAAACCTCTTCTTTCCTTACCTTACCACATACTTGTAACATCCCCTCATTTATCAATCTTTGTATATCTTCCTACATCACATCACATCCACTGGAACTAACAGTACATTTTTCACAATTGTTATGAACACTTCCCAACAACCCTGCTTCTGTCAGCTTATCATGCAATGTCTTCAATGGTGTTCTGATTTTTGACACATCATTAATTATCTCTTCATCTGACTTTTTGATGGCATTGACCCCTCCATGGTTTGGAAGTGGGTTACTTTTGACGTTAGGTGGTACATCATCAAAGGACAGGATTTTCTTCTCCATCAACTCTCTTACCAGATGTTTTAAGGCAAAACATCCTTCTAAGTCGTGGCCGGCAGCACCTTCATGGAAAGCACAATGGGCATTTGGGTTATAATGTGGAGATGTGGTATCCGGATTAAGCGGTCTTGTCGTGATCAACCCCTGATGGACCAAAGATGGATATAACTCAGTATACGTCATTGGTATCTGTGGGAGTGGAGTTTTTATGGTCGGCCTCCGGTTCTGATATTGTTGTCTGGGCTGTGGCACCCTCTGTTGCTGATTTTGTTGAAAGGGCGGAGCGTTGGGCACTCGTTGATGCCCTTGATGGTTTTGCTGATACATGGGCGCTGGTCGCCCTGGTTGATAATTTGAAATAGAATGGTTGAATGTTAGGGTCACAGCTGCCACATATTGCTGAGGGGCATACTGTACCGGGTACATGGGTCTTTGTTGATGAAACTGTTGGACATAGTTAGGTTGGATTGGCTGGATGAAACTTTGTTGAGGCGGCTGATATTGCTGATATGGAGGTCTCACGGTACGATTTCTTCTTCCCATTACGGCATTTGTTTCACCTTCTTTCTTCTTGTTAAACCCACTGCTGACTTTCTTAATACTGCTGTTGTTAGAACTGCTGGAGCTGCTGGCTACCTTTCCACTTTTCATTCCCAATTCTACCCTCACTCCCACGGCCACAATGTCTGAAAAACTTGCAGACACGCTGCTGATCATTTTCTCATAGAACTCTGGTCTCACTGTGTCAACAAACCAGTCTGTCAGTTCTTTCTCACTTAGAGGTGGTTCTACCTGGGACGCTGTTTCTCTCCACCGTTGAGCGTACTCTTTGAATGATTCTGTGCCAGTCTGGGACATGCTCAACAACTGCCTTCGGTCAGGCACCATATCCATATTATATTTGTAATGTTTCATGAATGCATCAGCCAAATCTTGAAAACTGTGGATTCTTGACTGATCTAGACTTAGATACCATTTTGCTGAGCTCCTTTCAGACTGTCTTGGAAGCAATGGATCATTAACTTGTCGTCTTCGACGTGTGCTGCCATTCTTCTGTAGTACATGATTAAGTGAGTTCGTGGACAAGTAGCTCCTGAGTACTGATCGAAATTTGGGATTTTGAACTTTGGCGGTATTACTAGTCCAGATACCAAACACATTTCTCTGGCGTCAGTGCCAAAGGTATCGTTTCCTTCCATCGCTCGGATCTTTCTCCCTATAGTTTCAACACTTTCCCTTAACTTCTCATGTGATTCATTCTCCTCTTCATACCCTTCGGGTCCTTCGTATACTGGTGGTGGATTATGAAAGATGGGGCGCGCCTGAACCTGAACTGTAGCTGGAGTGTAGGTGGGAATAACTTGTGGAATCTCTCCTCCCAAGGGAATTGTCTGTTGAGTGACTCTCGGCGGTGGCACAAAGCCTGGAGACAAACCATAAGGCGGTACATTTGCAATGGTTACAGCTGTCGGGATTGGTTCTGCAGTGATTTCAGAGACAACGGTGGCTTGAGTGTCCAACATTGCACGAATGACTTGTAAGGCTTCCCTGATCTGTCCCATGCCTCCTCGGAGCTCTCCGAGTTCATTGTCGATTCTGTCTACATCTAAGTTCTGTTCTTCCATCCTTAATCGAGCTTGGGCTCGGGTGTTGTACTGATGGTGAGGTCTCAGTGTGATTCTGTTGACAAGACAGAGGAATGAGACACGACTCAGGAACATGCGTATGCGATGTTTATGAAATGCAGACATGCAAAATGCAGATTTTTAAACATTCAAGGGAATAAAAGCTTTATTTGGAAATATTATAACAATAAATAGGAAAAACAGACAAATCTTCATTGATAACATCTGGAGAGTTTACAATATCAAACAGGAAATGGAAATACAAGCTTCTACAAAATACGAAAAACAACAACAACAGATTCTAGATCCTTTGACTGGATGACCCTTCACCTCCCGGTTGATTCTTTCTTCCACTTTGATACACCACTTCTTGAAGTTCTTCTTTCTCTTGCATAGCCTTGAAATACTTATCTCTCCATGTTTTCCCTTCTTTCTCAGCTTTTGCCAAGGCAGCTTTCAACTCTTCTACGAGAGTAGGCTTGGGCGAGTCAGGCTCAAAGCAAGTATAGAACATCTTCATTGCCGCTTCTCTTACCCATGATAGGTAAGATTCTGAAACAGTAGTGTCATGGGGGCCTAGGGCAGTTACTCCCCTTGTGTGGACATAACGCCAAGCATACGCAATTCGAGCCCTATAAGCGGGATTCTTCCTTTCCTCCAAGTAAAATTTTCTCAAACAGTCTGGATCTGGTTCATCTTCCATGGGGTGCCCCAACTGTCGACGAGCCAGAATAGGATTATAGCTGATGCAACCATTGACGCTGATGAGCGGTACATTCGGGAAATCTCCACAGCTTTGGATCATGGTAATTCCTCCATACATAGGATCATACCATTTAATGTCTGAGCGTTCGAGCAATAGCAGCTTTTCTGTCCATGAGAGTCCATTTTGCTTATCCCAAATGGCTGGAATTTCTGACAAGTGTGAAATAAACCACTTGTGCAGGAGAACGGTGCAACATTCAATTCGTCCAACCCCATAACGGTTCCTTCGGTGGAGGGTAAAATAAGTGTCGGCCAGCAAGGTAGGTACAGGATTTTTGATCAAAAAAAGATTGATCGCATCTGCGTCCACAAAATCACTAGCAGTTGGGAACAGGAACAGTCCGTAAATAAGTAAAACCAGGATGGCTTCAAATGCTTCAGTATTTTGTGACAAGGCATAGCTCTGAGCTTTTTCATATAGGAACATAGCTGAAAATCCATACAATCCTCCCTTAGCACCCATATGAGATCGCACTTCGTCCAACTCCAAATACACGGCCTCTGCAATTGCTCTTTCATTAGGAGTCCCCTCCCTTCCAGAAAATGGGCTAGGAGTAACACCTACTCCCATCAGGGCAGAATACTCTTCCAAAGTTGGTAGCAACTGATAATATGGAAACGTGAAACAATGATAGGTTGAATCATAGAATTGCACGAGTGCGGATAACATCTCTTCATACACTTGAACTTCTAGTAATGACAACATGTTCCCATGTCTTTCTCTGAACGCCTTGGGGTCTTCTACTAAACTTACCAGTTTCTTCAAGTTCTCCAATCTTGGTCTTCGGAACACAACCTCTTCTTTCTTTCCAGAATCCATCCTATAATATCTGCAAAACAATCTTTTAGTTCCTTGAATGTTTAAATAACAAGAATGCAACTGTAAATGCAAAAGTTTTATGGAACTCAAATTTACCAAAATATCCTTTCATTTCATTGATTTTTCAAAGGGGTATTACAAAAGATTTTAGTACGTCATACAAAAGCCCTAACATTACAACTCAATATGCTCTACAAGAAAATCCTCTCTCTTCTTGATTCTTCTGAGCTCTTCTTCCACCTGCGCTTTCTCAAGGATAAGTTTGTCTACCATAGCCTTCCAAGGAGTTGATTGATGGTTGGAATAAAATGCATCTTCATGTGCCTTTCTTTTCTTGCTTGCAACTGCTTCCTCTTCTTTCAACTGAAGTTGTTTGCGGAGTTCCTCGTTCTCTTCCATAGCCACCTGATATTTGTACTTCCAGGATACCTCAGTCTGCTGTGACTTCCTCAGAGCAATCTTCAGCTTCTCTTCCTCAGACATGAAAATCAACGGCTGTTCTTCTATTAAGACCATAGGCTTTTGTGGAGGATAAGACATTTTTAACTGAATGGCCCTCTTTCGAACCCATTGGAGATAAGGTTCAAAAGAGATGCAGTTAGGTCTTCCCAAGTCCTCTTTTCCTTTCCTGTGTATATGCCCCCATGCTTTGAGAATTTCATCTTTAAATTCTGAAACTCCTATGAAGAAAATACCTTCTACGTGAGCACTGCAAGGTTTGTCTTTCAGCGGATAACCAAATTGTCGACGAGCAAACACAGGGTTATAGCTGATTCCCCCATTTGTACCAAGGAGAGGTATATTCCCGAAGCTTCCACAACTATCAATGATTTTGATTCCATCGTAACTACGGCTGTACCAGTCAATATCGGAGTGAGTAAGAGCCATAATTTTTTCAGACCACCATCCTTTGCTCCAAAAAGTATGGGCTTTGGGTAGATGAGAAACAAACCATTTATACAACAACGGAACACAACAGACGATCATTCCTCCTTTGTGAAGATTTCTTAGATGAACAGAGTGGTAAGCATCAGCTAGTAGAGTAGGTACTTGATTCTTTTTTAAGAATATTTTGATGGCATTGAGATCCACAAAGTTGTCAAAGCTTGGAAAAAGAAAGATCCCATAAATAAGCAAGGCTAGAATAGCCTCAAAAGCATCCATACTCAAGTGATCGACATAATACTGAGCCTTCCCAATCAAGAATTTTGCAGTCAGCCCAAAGATCCCTCCTTTAGTAACCATGTTCTTCTGAATGTCTACCAACCTGATACGGGTGGCTTTAGCAATCTCTTCCTCTTTAGGGTCCTTCTCCATGACGGGAAAAGGAGATACATCAAGGATGGGTAACCCAATCAGACAGGAATACTCTTCAAGTGTCGGCACTAACTGATAGTCCGGAAATGTGAAGCAGTGATAAAGTGGGTCATAGAACTGGAGTAATGTGTAAAGGAGTCCCAAATCCATTCTCTTCCTCGTTTTCAGTAGAGACAACAAATTCCCGTACCTGCTATTGAACCCTTCTACATATGTGATCAGAGTGCTCAACCTTTCAATCTCATCTACATTAGGGCTTTTGTAAGTGTACTTTATAGTTTTCTTTTTTCCATTGTCCATGATGTTCCTGATATTTTATAAATAAACGACTCTGAGTTCCATAAAACTTTTATGACATGATGTTTATGGATGCATGAATGCACAAACACAGGTAATCACATATTCACAGATTTACACAAGTAAACAGACAAGGTTTTTGGTTTGGAGAATATGAGCAAGGAGTCAAGGTCTACCCTCCCCAAAGGTATGTACTAAGGTTCCCACAACTGCAGAACAAGGTTCTAAAAGAGTTCCTGGAGTCTTCGACCCATCTTTCGGATATTATCGATTTCCCAAATACTTGGTGGTCGATAGTATTCTCAAGAGAGCCTCGTCCAAGTGTAGTATCGCGTATCAACTACTTTGGAATTACTTCCTTATAGTCACCGCACTACATCCTAATAAAGCCATAGTGGGGGAAAAGGTATCTAAAGGTCCTCAGTGTCATGGGCACCTATGTAGAAAGTAGCATTGTTTTCACGAATACTCGATCAACAATACTAGCTCTCAAAAAGGGCCTCCACTGAGCGGTTATTTTCTCAAGTCAGCTTGGTCGGGAATCTACTCCCTATAAGCCTTCTTGAATATATCACCTTCCTATCATAAGTACGCTCGAGCACGGGTGCAGTGCTGTCTCACCATTTCAAGTTTCCCAAACCAACAGAGCACAAATATATACAAGTATTCACAGATAGCAATTAGTTAAACAAAATAGGTTGAACCCTCAAAATAAAAGCAAAAGCAATGTCCCCAGTGAAGTCGCCATTTCTGTTGCGGTGAAAATTTGATATCAAGCTATTAATTAACTTGAACCTTATTTCTTTTTACAACCGGACTTTAATTTATCCAAAGGATAGGTCTAAAGAAAGAAAAAAACCTTTTTAGCGATGTAACGACAACGCTTAAGAGATTCGGGGATTCGGGGGTTGGTTATATCTAGGGAAGGTATTAGCACCCTAAATATCTGTAGTACTCTACAGGAACCTTTTGTTTAATTAATTGCTAAGTTTGTGAATTGTGCTATGGTTTAGGGATAAGATAAAAATAAATAAAGTCCTAAGTGATCCTCTAAGTTTGCTCGCAAAGGCATCGCACCTTCTGCCTACGTATCCTGACTAGGATAGAATCAGAGCAATCGTAGTTTGCCTCACAAGGGAAAAGAACACTTGATGATGATCAAATTTCAAAGGGGAACAAACATGACAATGTTTGTGTGGAGTTTGACAAAACTCCCTAATCTAAGTTGAAAGGGGAAAGTAAGAAGTCGTGACGATGATTCTTACACAGAGTTGACGAACTCTTTCCTAGGGTTCTAGTTTAAGAACACTCCTAGTATGGGTGGGTTTCTTAGACTTCAATCAAAGTCTAAAGGCTTCTAATCTAGGGTTGAGGTGACTTAACAAAGTCAAGAGGGTTAAGATTTTGGTCCATGATTTTGACAGTCAAGTGGACTGACTTTCCTTTGGAGGGACAAATGATTGGCAATTGGATGAAGGTTAGCCAGCTTCATCATCTTTGGGATAAAAATAAAATACAAACATCATACAAAAGCATTTATGGTGACACCCAATGAAAAATATTAAGGATGAAAAGCAGATGATTAGTACGACAACTGTGACGACGGATCGCACCTGGAGTACAGTTAACAAACAGATGAACTGAGCATGATAATAATTCAAAGTAAAAATCCTAGCAAGTTAACCAACATGTATAGGCATGAGAACAATCAATTTTCACAAAGAAAAACAAGCGGAACCCTTTTAACTTTCATCTGCAACAGATTAGGGTTAGCACTGCCAATAAACGAATCGCACATGGTCAAACATGATAAAAATTTAATCAAACATGGAAAATAAGTACATGACATGAAAGTACACATTAAAACAAACACAATGAAAAAAGAATGGGTGAAAAATGATAAAAAATGAGAGAGTTATGATTTTTTGAAGTTCATGTGAAAAAAATAAGGAAAAGTGGCAACAAGGGTTATCACAAAGGATCGAACCCATGCCAAGTATAGTGTGCGCGCAAAGTTTCAACCGCTGGGGCGGCCATACATCCATTAACCAAAGTGAAACAATAAATACACAAGGCTTGTTTGGTTGGTTTCCTGGGCAAAAACAAAAGGATTTTATGATTTTGCAAAATGGTCATAACTTTCTCATTTTTTGGTCTTTTTCTACAAACTTTATATGCTTTTGGGGTAGAATCATCTAAGGATTAAGATGGTGGTGTTGGTTTTCCAAAATACTCTTCCTAGTGAAAAACCCGATAGGGGTTATGTTATGCTTCAAGAATTGCAAAATGACATGCACAGCTTGATACAATCCTTCTTAACTCTGACTAAACATCCACACATATCACTTATATGATTTTCAAGCAAACTAAAACATTCCCATGGCCAGAATCACATAATTATGAAGAATCACAATTAATTTGCAAATGAACAAAGACAAAGATGCATGACAGTTGGGCATTCTGTGTTCCAAGGCAATAGGGATCAAAGAAATCTTGTAGACACATTCAATATATGATTTCAAGTGTGTGTATGTGAAAAAATAGGAACTGGAACAATTGTGTGGTGGTGTGGCTCTCAAAGTGCTTTTCTTGAGTATTATGTGCATGAAGTGGTGCAGGTTTGTGTTCAGGTAGTTTTGATGCATCTTGATTACACAAACATATTTCAAATGACCAATGCAAGCTGTTAGAGCAAATAATTCCACTTAAAACAAGCTGAGGCAAGAATTGGTGTGTGACATGCTATTTGGTGAAGAAAGTGAGCAATTCAGGAATGAATTTTTGATGCAGTGGTTTTCAATGCAAGATGAATATACAAGCATGTCATAAATGACTATTATGAGGTGTTTGTGAAGTGAGTTTAATGAAAAGTGGATTTGTGTCAAAAATGACATGTTGTGTAACTTGTGATCTTTTACAAAATGGTTTGCAACATGAAACTTTAAAATAACAGTTTGGTGGCCAAAACAATTGTGTTAACATCTTCCAAATGAAACTTATAAGATGTTCAAAGTGAGATTTTTGTGTAAAAACCAGTTTGTACAAGTATTGGCAAGTTGTGTGACTTGTGAAATTTGCAAAAATGATTTGATACATGAAAAACAGTTGTGCTAACATACTTTAAATGGTAAATGTGACATGCTCAACATGAGATTTTGGTGTAAAGAATCAGTTTGTGCAGGATGATGGTGTGAGTGATTCAGTTCAGAATGATGATACAAATATATGTCAAGCATGATATGAGATGACAAAAGGATGTAAACTTGTCAACAGCAGCTAGCATATCCACAGTTCATATCAATATAAGACAAAATATGGATGCAAATACTTATGATCATTTGAGAGTCCTAACACAGGTTTGTCATGAATGCCATGATGCTGTTACTCACAATAGAAGCAAGTTTGCTTATTACAGATTAGCCAAAACAGGATGATCAAATTGGTTATGTTAACAACTGCTCTACTAGCAGCAAACTGAGTTATCCCATTAAAGCAAGTTCAAACAGCAGTATGAATGTTCAATGATTAATCCAAACCTCTCTCAAACAAAAGTTGTGAAACAAAACCTACTATTTTCTTTGAAGATCAAACATGTTTTTCTCATGAATTCCAAACATAGTGTCATGAACAAAATAAGTTACAGCAGGACAAACAAAGAAACATTAGCATCAGGTTTTTAAATTTATGGCAGGGCAGCATTACCACATTGAGCCAGATGTTGGTTTGAACAAGGTATGAGCAAGACATAATGGATCAAAACATAGCATACACATCAAGCATCAATTATCATTTCAATAGATCCAAGAATTTCACCCAAGATGAATCAAAACATACAACACCAAATCCAAACCAACTTATGTTATGACAGCAAATTCAACAACTTTCAAAAAACTGCTTTGACAGTATGCTAACCAATTCCAACTCATCATAATCAGATTTCAACATGAACAAACCTTATGTTAACACTTGCAATGAACCATACATTTATCACATACCAAATATCATGAAAATTCACCAATTGTTCATAAGTTCAAAACACACCATAATGTCCAACAAGGCAAATACATAAAGAATTATGCAAGGGTTAATGAGAATTGGTTACATACCTGTTGATGATCCTTTTGAGAAATCCAAATAAGTTGAGAAGACCAGAGATCTTTATTCCACTTTTTGCCTTTTTGCACCTTGCTTCACACTTAAGAAACAAAACACTTATGATGCCAAAATGAGAATTATGAATCTCCAATGGTTTCTAAGGGTATTGACAGCTGAGATATGTTGTATGTGAGGTGTCTAAGTGATCACAACCTCAAGGAAAGGTTTAGAACTCACTTTGGTCGTTTTTGTAGCTTTTGGTCAAAATAAGCTAGGTAGGAAATTGACTTTTTGATTTCTTGAGGTTTTTGGTGGTTTTATGGATTGTACACCTTCTATGTGTTATTTAGAAGGTGTGTGGATGGTTGTTGGAGTGTTAGAAAGGGTAGAAATGATTTTGAGCAAATTTTACTTCATGACCATTTTTGGTGTTTTCATGAATCTTGTGATTTTGGAGATTTGGTGCAAGATGTGGAAATTGGGATAACAGAGATTCTTTATGGTTTCTATCAGATGAATTGTGTATGGAATGGGGTGAATTAGCCCTCCTTTTATAGAGAAATAGGTTGAGGTGCTTGCTAGAGACCTTACTTCACCATGAAGCAAGCTTTAAGATTTTTTGAAACAAACCTCCCTTGGAGGGTTTTCCACTTGCTCTTCTACAAGACCATATTTTCAAAGTTCTTTGATGGTTTTTTGATGTTTGTAGCAGGCTAGGATCATAGGGAAGGGGCTGGTACAACTTTGAGCTTTACACCTCATGCTTGGAAATGCAACTTGCCCACTTGCTCCATTTGCAAGGCGATGAGCTTCTCATCTTGATTTTGGGCTATTATGCATAATTTTCCCTTGTTTCATGCTACACACATCTTATATGTCACATACAACAAGCTAGATCAATAAAAAATGGCAAATTTAGTGAAGTAGGTCTCTTTGAAAATTCAGCCAATGTGGGACTTAACATGTGAAACCTCCAACTTTGCACCTATGTAATTTTCTGCTCATAACTCCTTTTGATATGTTATAGTAAAATTTAGAAAGCCCTCACATAGCTCTAAAACATTCATTTTTGTCAAGGAATCAAACTCCAATTGGAACTAGGTGAAAAACCCCCTCAAAGTTGGCTGCACATAAGCTTTTAAAGTGAAAATAACTTAGAAATTTTCTAAGTTATTTTCCCTTCTAGGAATGTTTTTGCTTCTATCTCAAAAAGTATACATTTTCTGGTTGTGGACTAGTATGGGACTTTTGTAGGAATTGTCAAGAGCTTCCAAATGAGCCTTGAACCAACTCATTTGGATGTGTGGTTAAGGAGTTATGGTTTAGCCCTTTTCAAAACCCTAATTTCCCGATTTCTCGATTACTCTCTCATCCTTGATCCAATGATCATGAAAATTGATATGCAAGTCCATTATGACATAAGGAATAACTTTGATTCACAACTTGGATTCCAATTCTCAAAATTTGAGGAGTTGACTTTTCGGTCAACCGTACGATCGATCGGTGCCGATTGAGTCGCCTGTTGACATTCTAGATATCCTGAGACTTTGATACTTCTTTAATGGTATTTAATAAGATATATGAACTTCATGGACCTCAATCCCACCATTAAAACATCTTCTAACATCAAAGTCAAACCACAGTTGACTTTTCACTAGTTAAAAACCCTAATCGGGGCCTCCTGACTGCACTGTTCTTGATTCTGAAATGATTTCTTCAAATTGACTTCTCATTTGACTTTGATATTATCTTTGATTTCATTCCAAGATTGAATTGGCCCAAATCATTGGTTGATCATTCCTTGGTTGTTTTGAATTTGTCGGTGCGAAAACCCTGATTCATCTGTAACTTGACAATGATGAACTTGCACTGATTTAGGGTTAGATAATTCATGATCATGCTTCTAAAATGATAATGAAAATCTAAGGGGTCAAAATTTGGGTTACAACATCCACTTATAAATCAGTGCCATATTGAACTATTTAATGCGTTTAACACCTAGCCCCCTCGATTCTTTGTCCTCACACACAATCTCCCAGTTCAACTAATGAACATTCGCCTTACCATCCTTGCTTTCCCATAAAAAACGCCTTCTAATCTTATCAATTTAATTCCAAACTATAACTGGAGCCTTTTTAAAATAGAACCAAAAAATTGGAAGACTGGACAAAACCATGTTAATCAAAGTAACTCTACCTGCCATTGACAACAACCGGCCTTTCCAACCTATCAGCTTCTTCCTAAACTTCTCTATCACAAGCTTTTAAGATGAAATCATCCTAGGATTACACCCTATTTGAATACCCAAAATAGTAAAAACAGACATTTCAATTCTGTAAGCAAGAAAGTTGGACGCAACCAACAAAAAATGTTTGCTAACATTGATGCCTATAATACTACTCTTGTGGTAGTTCACCGCCAAACCAAAAACCAATTCAAAACATTGCATAATGGCTTTAAGACTCCAAATATTTCTCCACCCACCACCTTCCACCATCAACATATCATCAGCAAACTGGATTACCTCCACCGATGTATCTTCATCAAACTTAAAATCAACAAAATCACCCAAAGTCGTAGCCATTTTGATCATAGCAATTAAGCCTTTAGTAACAAACACAAAAAAAATGGAGATAAAGGATCTCCCTGCCTCAAACCACGATGAACCTCGAAATCCTTGGTTGGACTCTCACTCACTAAGATAGACATATGCCCCTTAAAGATGCAAACGTCCATCCATTTCATGCAAACAACGCCAAATCCCATCTTACGCATCAGATTCCTAAGAAAATCCCAATTTACACAATCACAGGCCTTCTCAAAATCGACTTTGAAAAGCACACATTCCAACTTATCCCTTGTCGCTTTATCAATGACCTTGTTAGTCACTCCAACACCATCCAATAGTGGACGACTTGGAACAAAGATAGACTGACTTTACGACACTAACCCACCAATAAATCTTTTAAGTCTTGCATTCAACAACTTGGCTAGAATTTTATACATACTACCCACCAGGAAAATGTGCTTATATTCACTAAGACTTAAAGGATTGGAAACTTTAGGAATAAGGGTAAAAATGATGAACTTACAACCTTAGGAAGATGAGCGAAAAGGTGGAAATCCTTCACAAAAGCACAAATATCTTTCTTCAAAAAATGCCAACACTTATTTAAGAACACAAAATTATATCCATCTGAGTCAAGGTTCTTACTACCATCACAACTCCAAATTGTAATCTTAATTTCTTCATCAAAAAAAGGAGCCTCCAAGAACTCCACATCAACCATAAACAAAGAATTAAAGTGAACACCCTCTAAAGATGGTTTTTCCATATCAACTTCTGAAATTTTATCTTTGAAGAAAGATCTCATGACATATTTAACTTCTTCCATTGAATCCACAACCCCATCAGAAGTTTTTACTGAACCTATAAATTTACTTTGCGCTCTCTCTTTAACCAAGTTCTGGAAGAACTTAGAGTTTAAATCACCCTTCATATTCCACTTCACACGAGACTTCTGAATAAGCATGTTGTCTCGGATGAACAGATTCTTCCAAACTGTTCTACAAGCATCTGTCTTCCTAGTTACCAAAATCTCCACCTCAAAATCTTCTGTTGAAATCAAAGCCTCATTTGTCTCGTTAATAACATCCACGACCTCTTTCAATTTAAGATCATATCAACCAAATACTTCCTTATTCCAAACTCTAAGACTCTATTTTAGCATTTTAAGTTTTTCTTTTAGAACAAAATCAATCATTCCCACCACCTTGAGATCCTTCCATTTCTCCTCATCAAACTTGATAAAGTCCAGATTATCGAACCAGCAGTCATTAGTCTTAAATAGTTTGGGACCCCAGTTTCTATCACTCACCTTTAACCATATAAGACAATGATAAAAAATGTCCCTCTTCCCAATACTCTGCTCTAAAAATCCCTATTTGCTGATGAAAGAAGCATCCACCAAGAACCTGTCAAGCATACTCATCGCTCTATCGTCCCCACTATACCAAGTGAAACAATTACCCGACACCGAAAGATCAATAAGATCCAAACCCCTTATAAAATATAAGAACCCCCTCACCTCTGACGACCTGAGAGAAAATACACTGTCATTTGTTTCAGAGGAATTAGAAACAACATTGAAATCCCCAACTATAATCCATTGACCATCTAACCACTTCCTTTTGCATAAACAAAACTCCGCTCATAACTTACGTTTAGATGAGATAGAACAACCTGAATACAAATTAATCACATAGTAAAACTCATTCTTCCATACCACTTTGACTCATAAAAACCTTCCCTCGAGAAGGAGAAAACAGGCTGAATCAAATTCTCATTCCATGCTGTAATAATCCTTCTTAATTGACCGTGCGATTTACTAAAAGACCAACTCACCTCTTTATTATTCCATAAATTTCCAATAACGTTTAAGCATTGTATGCATTAATATTGCATCTCTTATACGTTTTTTTTTTCTCCCGCTAATATTTTTTATATTAATTTATTTATAAATCTCTCACCTATCACTTATGTTAATGCTCTAAAGAATTTATATTAACCTACTACCTATTAATTTAAATAAACGTCTTCCTCCGTCCATCTCATAAAAAATCTTATTTATACATTTTATTTATATTTTTTTCTATCTCAAAATAACTGTAAACCTTCAATTTATTGATTCTCTAGAATTTATATAAACCTCTCATGCATTAATTTATATAATCCATATAAATAAATAATTTAATGAAATTTTTATTAATAGTTATAAAAATTTCAAAAGTTATATTAAACAAACTAGTTTGTATATATAATAGATTAAACAATCATTCTTTTTAAAATAGATTTCAACAATTTAAAATATTTTTTATTTTTTATTTAATATTAAGATCTACTTACATTTAAAAGAAAATTGTTTTTCATTTGAACAAACATTAAAATATGATGATAAATAGAACAAATTTTTCTTAACAAAAATAATACAAACACCAAATAATATTTTAAGAGTGTCACACTTTTAGCTCTCTAGCCTTCATGTATCAACTTTAATTATCTAAAAAATTGGTCAATTTAAAAATGTATATATTGACTATAGAATATTGTTAACGATTTCTTTTTGTGTTTGCATTAAAGAAAATCAATAAAATTTTATTTAAAATTAACAATATCTCAAAAATATTAAATGAATTAAGTTTATTGTCAGTTAAAATAAAATGTTAAATAAAATTAACTACAGTAATTTAATATCTTAAAGATAAACATTTAAATAAAAATATTTCTTTTATAATTTTTATTACAATTAATAATTTAAGAAGTGACATTATAAAATTTATCTTAGGCTCAGTATGTATTAGACCGACTCTAGTTTGAATCTGATTATTTTTTTTCTCCAAATGGATTGATTTTGTTGAGTTAGTTCAGTTATTTAATTTCGATAATATAATATTATTTGGTTTGATGATTGTTATTATGGATTCGTAAGAAATCAAACTTGATTAAATCCAACTAATATTTATTTTTATTACTATAAAATTGAAATGTTATAAAAATGAAGTTTATAATATTATTAAATTATTATTATTTTTATAATTTAATGATGACATTTTGCTTTAACAAGAATATAATGGTATGTAATATGAAATTTTGAATATTATATAATTTATGATTTAACGTATAATAATGATCAAATTAATATCAAATAATATTAAAAATATTATTAAATAATATTAAAATTTTTCATAATAAAAAAATTGTTCTTCTTTGAAACATTCTAAAACTTTGATAAATTTTCTTTATAAAATAATTTTCTTTAATTTTATAAAAGAAAATTATTTTTATGAATTTAACCTAATAAATATTAATTTGATAAAACTCATTCGATTTATTTCTCAAACCAATTTAATTGAATCCGCTAAAAATCAAAATTTCTATATCAAAATTAAAGTTTTAAAATAAATTTGCAGTTTATATTAAATTTAAATATTTAACTCGATATCAATCAAATTTATAAGGTGTCGTTGTCGGTGCCACCTACCATTTTATAATTTTGCAAGAGGATCAAATAAATATTTGATGTTAGAGTTTTTTAGTCTATAAGATATTATATGTATTCATTAATGAACACATGTTGAATTTTTTTATATTTGTATATCTCTTTTTGTAAGAGAGTTCAACTATTTCTGATTTTATTTATAAGAAAAAATTTGTTTTTTAAATTTATTTAATAACTAATGTATTTATTCTGTCTAGATAGATTACTAAACTAAAAAACAATTTTTTGTTATTAAATAAGACCAAAAAGTAATTCTTATTGTCTACGGTGCTTGTGCCACCCATCATATAAGGACAATGTTTTATATATTTCTGCAAGTGGATCAGATAAAGATTTGATAATGAGGTTCTTCAACATTCAACTGTTTTTTTGTAATGGATGTTTTGTTTTTAGGTTTTGTTTGTCTTATTTGATAGATGGGGCATCAATGTTGTAATGTTGGTGTTTGAATTGCCTTTTACTTTCCCTCTTTTTGTTGGAATGAATTTGCTTATCTAAAAAAGATAATGAGTTTCTTTTATTTATAAGATATTACTCCGACTCATGTCTTATTTAGAGAGAAATATATTTTTTATAATATTAATATTAATATAATTTTTTTTCTTCAATATTATACTCTTATTTATTAATTATCCGTTTCACTAATTATAATTAATAAAGATATTTTAATAAATAATATTAATTTTATTATCAAAATCAACACATCTAATCATTTTATTAATAATCAGACATATTTCAAATCAAACACTTATTATGAGACATAAAGAGTGTCCATTTATAAAAAAAAACAAATAAAACACATGTCAAAATTCTATATGTATATATCTCTTGTATATAAAGAGGTTCAACTTTGACTCTGTAATATCCCAAATTTTACCCTCAGATTCATCGATTCATGTCGCATGACATCTCATTTTTGCATCAGCTAACTACTAACGGGTGACATAGTCTGTTTGTTTTTTTCAGGAGAATTACGTCTGGCACACTTTACCTGTTGAAGGGCGAAATTGTCATTTTATGTTTATTGCTGACGGGTCATGAAGCTGAATCATTGTCAGGGATTTATTAGAGCCTCCATTTCCGAGTTCCTTATTTTCTTTGAGGCTAAACAGCAATTCACGGTAATTTTGGCATCAGGATGTTTAAAATACAATAATTAATTCAGCAGGCCAAGACTCTGTCATCAGCAGATTTTCGAGACATTTATTTTGTCATATGGGTGTGATTATGTTGAGATGTCAAATCGGTTTGGTTCAAAGCGATGCAAGAATTTGCTCTGAGGAATTTGGTTTCAACAGAAATTTATTCTTCCGTTTCTTCTGCTATCTGCCACTTAAATTTCTCAAAAGAAAAGCAGTATGAATTTCAAATCAAGGCAGGATTTATTATGACTGTTTAATTGCGATTTTCTGCCGGATTGGTTCATGACATTGGATGTAGCCATCAGAAATACAATTGGATTTTTTTTGGCGCGGAGCATAGTTCTGCTTTGCCGTTGAGGGATTTTCTCTGTTCCTTTGTCTATTTTAAGTCGTTCAAAGTCATTTCTGATTCTATCAATCATGCGCGACTTAATTTAGAATATATTGGAAATTAAGGTTATATCAGTTCTGTGTAGCAGTAGGTATTGGAGTGACAAGGTTTGATTCGACTGAGTGTTGGGATTTATTCATGTTAAATTTATATGGTGAATTTAAGCTTATGGTTCAAGTTTAGTCGAATTAATTTTTAGTCGTTGGAATTTATGCAAAGGTATTTGACCGTTTGGATTTAATCGGATATTTAAGGTGGATCGATCGGTTGCGACAAAATTAAATCATGGAAAGGAAATTGGAAATTGATCTTGATAGAAAATATTTGAATTTTATTCATAATATTTTTTTATTATTATTACAATTTATAAAGAGAAAATGATTTTGAATAGAAATATTATTGAACTTTTATTCATAAATATTTTTATTATAAATTACAAAAAGAAAATTAAATTACATTTTCTATCCTAAAGTTCCTAAATTCTTAAGTTCTTCATGCTTGATTTCTCCGACCGTCTTCATGCCCGATTTCTCTTCGTACCTGCACAGGCAAAATCAGAAACAGAGCAAAACAGAGAATAAGTTAGAAAATCATTTTTGACACCCTCAGAGTGATTTCATCATCGGGTGTCGGGAGGGCAACGACAAATGCCGAAGCCAACTCCCATTACGATTCCCGACCTCGGTATTGATAGGCAACATCTGTTCTATTTTTCGGGACAGCCGAGAAGAAGAGAAAAAGAAGCTTCTTGCCAAAATGATTATTTGGATAAGCGCTTATTTTGAAAAAGTGATTTTTCCAGCCAAACAGATTTCTATCAAAACATCCATTTTCATCAAGTAAATTATGGATATCCAAGACAAATCCAAAATCCAGATCCGTTGTCATCAAGTAAAAGACCAAACCACATCACAAATCCATATCAAAATATCAGAAAACAAATCTGAATCTGCATCATACAAATCACAAAATCAATCTCAGATTTTTTCCAACCAAATAGTAACGGAAGAGTGAAGTCCAAGCCCAACAGAGATATATAAAAACATAAAGAAGAAGAGATCACAAGGGGATGAAACCCTAACTCCAAACGAACAAGAACAAAACGACACATACCTTAATCACATAAACACAGAACAAACTCACCAGAAAACAGCGGCGACGAAATCCTAACGCTATCACCGTTAACGAACCCAGAAACGGCAAACGGAACTCAAGCACCAGACGGCGACCACAAAATCACATAAACAAAAACAGAACAAACTCACCAAACCCTGCAACAATCCAAAAAACGGTTCCGCCCGAGCCCTTAAAGGAGATTCAGAAACTCTTAAGAGTTTCATCATTATCAGGCAAAAGACGAGATTCATCGGTGAAGTGATTACAGACGGAAAGAAAAGGGGTCACGAGTTCGTCAATGTTCATCAAGGAGGACTCAGAAAAACCTTGTTCTTCATCCTCGTCGCTTGAACCCACCGTGAAAACCCCGTCACAAGACGCTTCAACTCGCGACCTTCCCCACCCCTCTCGGCCACGAAGCCACCAGCCTCAGTTACTACATCATCGGCTAAGAATCCTTTCGCGAAACCCACTCAGTTGAACACAATCGCCAACAAGCTCAGAAGCGAACACCGTAAGAATCCGTTTGAAGGCTTTGTTTCTTTGACGTTTTTTGTGTGTTTCAGGTTGAGGGAAGAAGAAATAAAGGGACATGCAAGATAGAGAAGGAAGTGATAGTAAAAGAAGAAGAAGAAACTCAGAGGAACAACCCCATTGGGGGTACCGTCGTAAAGCCACACGAATTAGGGTTTAAACCCTAAATTCGTGACCCTCCCCTTTTGTGCTTGTGGACCGGGTTGGGTTCAGGATGTGGTGACCCGGCCCAACCCCTCTTTTTTTTATTTTATTTTATTTTTTATGTATTTTTAGTTTTTCTAATTATTTTCCTTAGTTAATTCAGTTTTTATTAGTTTAATTACAAAAAATGAAAATGTAAATAATAAAATTGTTCTTGATGTTATTTAACAAAGAAAAAACCTTTTATCTAACCGTTTGGAAATAATTTTTAAATTAATATAACTTCTAAAAGAAAAATAATAATAATAAGAATTAATCCTCTTTTATTAGTAAAATTTTGTTTTCATTTAAAAAGCTAACCTTTTTTTCTTTTAAAAAAGCATTTTTCTAAACAAATTTGTTTTCTCTAATTAAAAAAATGTTCTTTTTTGTAAAAAATCACAAAAACTTTTATTAAAAATTTGCTAACTTCTTTTAAATTTTAATTCCTAACACTTTCACGCTCCAAGTGTTCTCGACGTCGTCCTGTTCACTTTTCCATCTACTTTTATGTTGATCTTGTTCACTAACCGTTTATTTTTGCATTTTCTCTTTTTTCAGGATTTTGTAGTTTATATAACAATATTGTTTGTATTTTATTTTCGCTCATGGTTGTACTTTATTTTTCAAATATCATCTATAATATATTTATCTTGCGCTGCTCGTCATTTACCGTAATTGCACCTTCCTAAGGATTAGGTCTAGCAATTTGACCGGCGAGTCAATAACCCTAACCTTTGACGTTTCAAAACCCTAATAGCCTAGGCGTCCCGCGGTGGACAAAAATGCCCTTTACCCTAGCATTAGGTCAAAGAGTCTCCGTACTCTGTTTTAGGGTTTCCTACCGTGGAATCCCTAATTTAACCCTGGTTTTCAACTTACAATTTTAACATAAGAGATTGGAGTCTCCGCACTCCACGTAAGCGTGTCCTTAAGATACATTTATTCCCATTGAAACCTTGACCACAGTCATGACGTTTCTAACCTCCATTTCAAGGGGAACTACGGTTACTCTGATTCCATTCCCTACCCCGGATACGTAGGCACAAGATGCGAATCTTGCCGAGTAAACTTAGAATTACCCCATTAGGTCTTTTTCTTTAACTTTTAATCCCTTTGTACATACTTCAGGCAAATAATCGAGCAAAATAGTAAAATAAACAAAAGGTTCCTGTAGAGTACTACAAAAGTTTAGGGTGCTAATACCTTCCCTAAGCTTAACCAACCCTTTACCTAGGTCTCTCCCCGCATTGTGTTTACATGCAAAAATATGTTTTTCTCTTTTGACCTTTTCCTTTGGATAACTCAAAAGTGGTTGTAAATTAAAGATGTGGTTCAAACTAATTAATAGTTTGATATCTTATTGAAGGTGAGATAATACTTAGAAGGGGGGTTGAATAAGTATGAAAGATTAAAACTTAGAAATAAAAACACAATTATTTTTATCCTGGTTCGTTGAACTCAACTACTCCAGTCCACCCTTCCTAGAGTGATTTGCCTTTCTCAACAAGGACTTAATCCACTATTTAATCAAACAGATTACAATAGTAACACCTAAGAACAACTGTTCTTAGTCTTCTCAAGAGCTACTGATTCCAACTGAATCCTATTAAGGAAAACCTTTACAATCAATGTAAATCTAATACAAGAGTATGAATGCTTCTAAAAAGCTTTTATCACAACAGTGATATTTTTCTTAAATTTAAGTACAAATAATTCTAAGAATGAATATGAAAGAATGAGAGCTTGAATGTTATAATTTCTTTTCAGCAAAATGTCTAACTGAAGAATTTGGTGGAGTCTTCCTTTTATAGGCAGCTGATCCAAGGAAGCTGAACGTTGAGAAGAGTGTCCCAAAAAGGTCTGAGCCTTTTTGTCTTCACATCAAGTGACCTTTCCTAGAAGTAGAAAGCACAGAAAAATCCTTTTTGTCTGTGTTCTTGTGTCTAGCACCAATGAGGAAAGAGACGTTTGATTTACTCCAACGGATATATTCTTTGAATATTTCTTCTTCAGTTTTCAGCAAGTTCATCAGAATTTGATTGAGTCAGAGTCTTCTAATGATGTTCAGAACTTTGCTGTATCAGAGTCTTCTGCAGCATGTGTGCTTTCAGCGTGTTGATCATCAGAGCATATTTGACACAGAACTTCAGTACTTGGCAGCTTTAGTACTTTCAGAAACTTCTGTAGAAACTATGCTTTGAGAAACTCTTCATACAATATTCTTCTTAGCTTCAGATGCTTCTGCTTGCTTCAGATTCTTCTGGAGCTTCTGCTTCAGAATCTTCTGGAGCTTCTTGCTTCAGATCCTTCTGGAGACTATGCTCAGGATCTTCTGTAAACAGCAATCAGAATCTTCTAATGAGTGCATCTGGCGCTTCAGAGTCTAGATAACTTCTTGTATACAATTCAGATTTGCTTCTGGAGTGTTAATTTCATTACAATCTGTAGTAAAACTCTCAAGCAAATTTTAGAGCATATAATTCTTAACTACAAAATTTCCTAATAGTTATCATCAAAACAAAGAGATATTATTAAGAACCAATCTGTGTTCTAACAATCTCCCCCTTTTTGATGATGACAAAAAGCATCAGAAATTTTGTTTAATTGAAAATATTTGAATTATAGCTCCCCCTGAGATGATGAATCTCCCCCTGAGTTAAATACAAATAAGGAATAGAAACTTCCCTTTTGTCTTGAGTAACCTTCAGAGTTAGATCTTGTTTGTTCTTATAACATTTGAAGGTCAAAATGTCTTGCAGATTTAAGATTCAGAGTTTGATAATAGACAATGATCTGAGAGACTCAGAGTTTCTTTTATAGAATGTACTTATCAAATATTCTGAAATAGTCAAATTAAATGTTAGATAGAATAGATATGTCCGAAGTTTCATTCTGGTGAAGTTATATTAAACAGTTCAGATCTATATTTTCTCCCCCTTTTTTGTCATAAGCAAAAAGTAAAAACTTTAAAAGGACAAATAAAAGGAAACAGTAAATCAGATAAAATAATGGAGAAAACTTTGATTCATTCATAAGAGCAGATCAAGAGTACATAGGCAAACATCAGAAGATATAGCAAATAAAGTACAAATGCAAACAACAGATGTAAAAACATTAGAATGAAAAAAAATCTAAGAGTGTTTGGACAAAAGCATCTTCAATAGATTTGTAATCTCAGAGGATGATTGCTCTTGCTTGGACATCCATTTAGCCATAGTTTCATTCTTTTCATCTTGATTTGACATCCATTTTGTCATATCCTCATACTTCTTATCCTGCTTAGCCATCCAGGATTTGATCTCTGACTGTCCAGCTTCCAGAGCAGCAATCTTATCTTCAAAATCTAGATGTTCTTTCTTTATCTCAGATGAAGAAGTATGATTAGGTTCTGTAGCATGAACATAGTCAATTTCCATTGGTTCTGTAGAGTCTGGAGCATTGGAAGTAGAAGAAGGGTCTACCAGAGTCATAGCCAATTGATTCTCTTCAGATGCATTTTCAGTAGATTCTGTTGATGGTGGAGGAGCATCTAAAAGAAGCAGAGGTTCAGATTTGTTGATAGTCCAGAATAGAGTCCTTGCAGCATCAACAAATCTAAGCTTTGCATCATCAGAACAGACGTTCTTCAGATTTGAAGCTACAGAGTTGAATCTGTTGATGAATCCATTCCAGATGATGTCAGATTCTTTGGCATCCATTGTTGTTGAGCATTTCTTCTGAACAGTACCTAAATACATCTGTATTTCTTGCAAAAATGTTTGAAATAAATGATCAACATTAAGTCTGGGCTTTGGACGTAACAAAGTTTCCAGAGTTACAGGTTTAGGTTGGGGAGTTGGTGGAAAAAGAGATTTATGAATAGAGATCAGAGGAGGAGGATAAAATGGAATGAAGGGTATCTCAGGAGCTTTTTCTTTTGATCTGATTAAAGCATTAAGAAAATGAGGTTTTGCTCTGGTGTGAAGGGTAACTACATCGAAAGGTTCATTTGAGTAGGGATGGAAGGCAGATTTTGGTGGTGCATCAGATGCAACAGTGTTATCAGATGCAATTGGCAGAGCTGAAACAACAGCTTTATCAGATTTTGCAGAACATGATATGGTTGCTAAAGATCCTACATATGACATAGATTTAATGTAATCAAGAATCACAGATGGAAGGGTCATTGTGGGTTTTGGTTTCAGAGGGTTGATGGGATCAGAGGGTTCAACTCTGTCATAAAAGTCTTTCAGTTTGAAACCATAAGACAGATTATGAAATAGAGATGATACTAGGGCACAAGATATAGAAGATCTTGGGTTTGGATTGGGAATTAAAATCTCAGATGATGGTGTAGGTGTAGGTGTGGGAATAGGATCTGGAATGGAAGCTTTTGAAGGTATAGAAGGTTCAGGTTGGTTTACCTCAGAGTATTTTTCAGATGGAGAGATTAGAAAATCTGGGTGGAGTTCTGATTCTGAGGAGTTAGAGGATGTGGTTGGTGTACAAGAGGTAGAAGATACTTGAAACACCGTTTTTAAGGGTGTGACATCAAGAACTTCTGTCTCAGGGATGTGAGGTTCAGAAGTGTTGGTTTGTTCTGAAGGAATTTCAGATGGTTTGGATGGTTGTTCTGAGATGGGTGAATCAGATGGAATGGTGATTGGTTCTGATGAGATGGGAGCAGAAGTTACTTTTGTAGGTTCAGAAGTAACAGGTGCGATGGGTTCAGATGGTGGATTATTTGATGGTGGATTTTCAGAGGCTTTTTCTGGTTGAGATTCTTGTTGTTTCTCTGGTTGTTCAGATGATATTTGTTGTACAGAAGGTTGTGGTTGTTGTTCTGATGGTTGTGTTTGTGGAACAAACTGTTTGATAAGGATTTTAGGTTGAGAAGGTTTTGGTACAGAAACTGTTGGTGTTGGAATTGTTTGTGTTGTTGTTTGAGTTGGAACAGGTGTTTGTTTTTGTGGTGATATGGAACTGGGAGCAATAACAGAAGTGGTTTGTGTTGAAGGTGGTTTTGGTATAGACTTAATATTAGAATCATTTATAACAATATTTGCAGAAGATACAGAAGATTTAGTACCTTTTATTTTGATCCTCTTGGCAGGTACAGAAGCAGCTTCTTCAGATTCTTTTCTCTTCAAGAGCTTCTTTGGCTTCTCAGCAATCTTGACCTTCTTCTGAGCAGGTGCAGAGTCTACTACTGGCTGAGTCCTTTTCCTCTGTAGTTGTGCTTCTTCTTCTTCTTCTGCATCTGGTAGTGGTTGTCTAGCTAGCTGAATCACATTAGCAGGAACAGGCTTTCCTTCCTTCTTGCATTCATCAATATACATAACAACTATATGTCTGGGCTCTTCAGCAAAGAATAAAGGAAAGTCATCTACAGGAACCCTCTTATTCAATTCAGACACATTCAGCTTCTTGGGAGCTGTTGTGAGTTCATCAATAATTTTGAGTCTCTGAAGACTTTTAGCATTCAGAGGCTTTCCCATTATAAATTCTAATTCCTCTGTAACTCCAGCAGCGTACAGAGTAGTGACCAAACCATTCTCAGTAAGAAGATCTGAGATCAACCTTCCAAAGGGGATCCAAGTTCGGATCTTCTGTCCTTTCTCTTTCACATACTCTCTAGATGCATTGATATGGTTCCACAGATGCATAAAAAGAATGTATGGAAGATCTACCTTGGTGCTCTGACTAAGGCAATACATGAAATAGAGCTGTTCATTATTGATATAGTCTGGAGAATTAGTTGACTTCCTATGGTGGATGCATCCCATGAAGATCTTGGCCCAGATCTTGTAGTCAGGCTTCAGATCCTTGAATTTGTTAGAAGCTTGACCAACAGTCATTACTTCTTCATATACCTCATCCATGTCCACACGCCCAGCTGGCAAGTGGGAAACACCATCTGTTTCTTCATATCCAATTAGTTTTCTTATCAGATCTTCTGTGATAATAATTTCTTTTCCCAGCACAGAAGATAAGATGAACTTGGGGTAAACTGATGCATGGATCCAGAATTCTTTCACAAGGAGGGGGTAAACTGGTCCAAAGAGCCTATCAAAATATTTAACCCATCCTTGAGCTCCAATGATGGAACGAAACTCAAACCCATTTTCTGCAAGAGAGTCAAACTCAACCATGGATTCACATAGAACTTCCAATTTGTCAACAGGGGTTAAAAGAGTTCTTTTAGGAGGAGAGTAGGGAGCAACACCCATGTTAGCAGAAGTTACTGCAGCCATTGAAGATTGGAATTGAACAGCTGTTGATGATGAAGTTGCCGTTGAAGAATGCTTTGTCAAACGCTTAAGTTTAGGGTTTTTATGCAGAGCAAAGAGAAGATGAAAACGCATATAATTTTCTGAGAGTGTGAAAAGTGTGAAAGTGAATACAAGTCATGTATTTATACTAAGACACTTAGGCATATCAACAGTCAGAAATTTGCACGTTTTAACAAGCAATAAATGAAAAGAATAATAATCATTTCAAACATTAATTGCTTCTGACAATTTGGGGGGAAAATTAAGATTTTCACTATTCAAACTTCACCTCAAACGTCTCTTCAGTTATGTACACGCCACCTCTTCAGATTTGGTGTGACACGTGTTTGCTTGCATGTGTTCTGAATTCTCTTAAGAAATGAAACGTTAGCCAACGTTCAGATCTTCTAAAGATTGTTAGTTCAGATTTTCACAAAAGAAATATTGATCAGAATAAAATAAGCAATCAGAAGAAATACTTCAGAGCATTAGGCATATTTGCATCTGTAAAAATTTGCTTCTGATAAATATCATTCTGGACAAAAATCCATACCAATATTTTTCAGAATAAATTTGAATCTATCTTCAACAAGGGGTTTTGTAAAAATATCTGCCCATTGATGATCTGTATCAACAAAGGCTAAATTTATGATTCCCTTCTGAACATAGTCTCTGATGAAATGATGCTTAATTTCTATATGTTTTGCCTTAGAATGTAAAATGGGATTCTTGGACAAACATATAGCAGAAGTATTATCACAAAAGATAGAAATGTTACTTTCAAAAATTTGATAATCTTCTAGTTGACTCTTCATCCAGAGCATCTGCGTGCTACATCCAGCAGCAGCAATGTATTCTGCCTCTGTGGTTGAAAGTGCAATTGTGGGTTGCTTCTTGCTGTACCAGGAGATTAGATTTCTTCCTAGAAATTGACAACTTCCAGAAGTACTTTTTCTTTCCACTCTGTCTCCAGCGTAGTCAGCATCACAGAATCCAACTAATTTGAAATCATCATATTTTCTGTAACCCAAACCCACATTAGAAGTACCTTTCAGATACCTTAGAATCCTCTTGACAGCTGTCAAGTGTGATTCTCTAGGATCTGATTGGAATCTAGCACACAGACAAACACTGAACAATATGTCAGGTCTAGAAGCAGTAAGATAAAGAAGAGAGCCAATCATACCTCTGTAGAGCTTCTGGTCTACTTTCTTACTTACCTCTTCCTTGCCAAGTGAGCTAGTAGGATGCATTGGAGTCTTTGCCAGCTTACTATCAGACATGTTAAGTTTCTTCAGAAGTTCTTTAACATATTTTGTCTGATGTATGTAAGTGCACTCTGGAGTTTGATTAACTTGGATTCCTAGAAAGAATCTGAGTTCTCCCATCATGCTCATTTCAAATTCTGCCTGCATACATGTAGCAAACTCCTTTCCAAGCATAATATTTGTTGATCCAAAAATAATGTCATCTACATAAATTTGGCAAATTAGAAGATCTTTCTTAATTGATTTATAAAAGAGTGTTGTATCCACTTTGCCTCTGATGAAATTCTTCTCCAGAAGAAAATTGCTCAATCTCTCATACCAAGCTCTGGGAGCTTGTTTTAAACCATATAGAGATTTCTTTAATTTGAAAACATGATCTGGAAATTTTTCATTTTCAAAACCAGGAGGTTGGTGGACATAAACTTCTTCTTCTATAATACCATTAAGAAAGGCACTTTTAACATCCATCTGATACAGAGTGATGTTATTTTGTGCAGCAAATGATATAAGAAGGCGTATAAATTCTAACCTTGCCACTGGAGCATATGTCTCAGTGTAATCAATACCTTGTTGACTGTACCCTTGAGCAACCAGCCTTGCCTTATTCCTTTCAACTTCTCCTTTCTCATTTAGCTTATTTCTGAAGACCCATTTTGTACCAATTATATTGAATCCTTGAGGTCTTTGAACTAGATCCCATACATCATTTCTGCTGAATTGATTTAGCTCTTCTTGCATGGCAATAATCCAATCATTGTCTTGCAGAGCTTCATCTACAGAAGATGGTTCAATTTCTGACACTAGTCCAAATAGTGATGCTTCAGATGATCTTAGAAAGGATCTTGTTCTGATGGGATCATCCTTCTTTCCAATAATAACATCCTCTGGATGAGAAGCTTTAATTCTGGATGGTGATCCTTTAAAAGTTGATTCTTCAGAAATGTTTAGATTATTCATCTGAGAAGTTAAAGGAGTAGCATCTGGAGTTGCTTCTGGTTCCTTCACTTGAATTTTATCTGCTTCTGGAACTTCAGAGTCAATGAAGACTACTTCCCTATCTGCAGAGTTATCAAACTGCTTTGGCTTTTCAGAGCCAAGCTTATCATCAAATCTGACATGAATGGATTCTTCCACAATCTGTGTCTCAATGTTGCATACTCTGTAGCCTTTAGAGCGTTCAGAATATCCAAGCATGAAACACTTCTGTGCTTTGGAATCAAACTTGTTCAGATTATCTTTAGTATTCAACATATAGCAAATACATCCAAAAGGATGAAAATATGAAATGTTGGGCTTTTTGTTCTTCCACAGTTCATAAGGAGTCTTCTTCAGAAGAAGTCTAACAGACACTCTGTTCTGAATGTAACAGGCTGTGTTGATTGCTTCTGCCCAAAAGTGTTTTGCCAGATTTGTCTCATTGATCATGGTTCTGGCCATTTCTTGCAGAGTTCTGTTTTTCCTCTCTACAACCCCATTTTGTTGTGGAGTTCTAGGACAGGAAAAATCATGAGCAATGCCATTTTCAGAAAAATATTTTTCAAAATATTTATTTTCAAATTCACCACCATGATCACTTCTGACTTTTATAATTTTGAAATCCTTTTCATTCTGGACTTGCTTGCAGAAGTCAAAGAACACAGAATGTGACTCATCCTTGTGTTTTAAGAACTTTACCCATGTCCATCTACTATAGTCATCAACAATGACTAATCCATACTTCTTGCCTCTGATGGATGCAGTTTTCACTGGTCCAAACAGATCAATATGAAGTAGTTCTAGTGGTTTAGAAGTAGAAACAACATTTTTTGATTTAAAAGATGTTTTTGAAAACTTCCCCTTTTGGCATGCTTCACAAAGAGCATCTGAAGTGAACTTCAGATTAAGGAGTCCTCTAACAAGATTAAGTTTATTAATCTGAGATATACGTCTCATATTAATATGGCCCAATCTTCTGTGCCAGACCCATTGCTCTTCATTAACAGACAAGAGGCATTTAACATTTTGAACTATAAGTTCTGAAAGATTTATTTTATAAATGTTGTTTTTCCTCTTACCACTAAATAGGATAAAGCCATCCTTTTGACTAATAGCTTTACAACATTTTTGATTAAAGGTAATATCATAACCATTGTCACTTAATTGACTTATGGACAATAAGTTATGCTTTAACCCTTCAACAAGTAAAACAATAGTAATAGAGGGAAGTTTACCATTTCCAATAGTGCCAGATCCAATGATCTTGCCCTTCTGGTTCCCTCCAAACTTCACATCACCTCCAGATCTAAGTTCCAGGCTTTGGAACATAGACTTTTCTCCTGTCATGTGTCGTGAGCATCCAGAGTCCAGGTACCATGATTAGCGTCCTGACCTTGCTGCTAAGAACATCTGCAACATGAATTATTTTGTTTTTAGGTACCCAGATCTTCTTGGGTCCTTTGGGGTTAGTTGGTTTGTAGGTTTGTCTAAACTTCTGTTTTTCAACATAATGTTTATTCTGACTTGCCTTGGGTTTAAACACATAATTATTCTTCTCCGAGATCGTGTGTTTAATGTCATTTAAGTGACCAAATTTAAATTGAGAATATAGAGGTGTCTTCTTGATGAAAAGTTTGTCAACAGATTTTGGATTACTTCCAGATGAAGATTCATATCCAATACCTCTTCTGTTGTTCCCATTAACACCATAGATCATAGAAGCCATCTTGCTTCTGTCTATGCTCTTAGTAAGAAATCTCTGAAAGCTAGAGTCATATTTTTCTAAAATGTTTTCACATGACTTAGTCTCAGATTCAGATTCTTGTTGAGTTATTTCAAAGTCATTTTTGATTTTCAGATTAATTTCTTTTTGCTCAACAAGTTCTGTCTTCAGAAGATCAATCTCAGATTCAAGATTGCTTTTCAGCTTCTTGTATTTGAGTTTGATATTGTTATAACTTTTAAGAACTTCTGTTAAAACTTTTATAAGTTCTTCTTTGGTAAGTTTAGCCATTAGCTCTTCAGCGTCATCATCAGATTCAGAATCTGATTCATATCCTGAGGTTCCTTCCTCTTGATCCTCTGTGCTGGCCATCAGTGCAACATTAGCACATTCTTCTTCTAATTCAGAAGATGATTCAGATTCATCTGAGTCATCCCATGTTGCCATCAGAACCTTCTTCTTTTTGTTAAACTTCTTCTTGGGTTTTTCTTTTTGAAGTTTGGGGCAATCATTCTTGTAGTGCCCAGGTTCTTTGCACTCATAGCACACAACTTCTTTCTTGCCAGATCTTCTGTGCCCAAAAGATTCCTTTCTATTATCAGATCTTCTGAAGTTGTTGAACTTCTTTCCCTTGTGCTTCCAGAGTCTGTTGATCCTTCTGGACAACATGGATAATTCATCTTCTTCTTTAGAAGAAGATTCTTCAGAGCTTTCTTCAATAACCTGCAAAGCTTTACAGATTTGTTAGATTTTAAGGCAATAGATTTACCTTTTTCTTTCTTCTGAGGTTCATCTTCCTCAAGCTCAATTTCATGGCTCCTCAGTGAGCTGATGAGTTCTTCTAAGGAGATCTTGTTCAGATCTTTAGCCATCTTCAAGGCAGTCACCATTGGTCTCCATCTGGTAGGTAGACTTCTGATGATTTTCTTTACATGATCTGATGTAGAGTATCCCTTGTCCAGAACTTTTAGCCCAGCTGTGAGGATCTGAAATCTGGAGAACATGGCTTCAACAGATTCAGAGTCTTCCATCTTGAAGGCCTCATACTTCTGGATCAGAGCCAGAGCTTTTGTCTCCTTGACTTGAGAGTTTCCCTCATGAGTCATTTTTAAGGATTCAAACATATCAAAAGCAGTTTCCCTGTTTGTAATTTTTTCATACTCAGTATGGGAAATTGCATTCAATAATATAGTTCTGGCTTTGTGATGATTTCTAAAATCTTTCTTCTGAGCATCTGTCATAGATTTTCTGTCTATCTTCTTGCCATTCCCATATGTGGGATGTACAAATAATTCTAAGAATGAATATGAAAGAATGAGAGCTTGAATGTTATAATTTCTTTTCACCAAAATGTCTAACTGAAGAATTTGGTGGAGTCTTCCTTTTATAGGCAGCTGATCCAAGGAAGCTGAACGTTGAGAAGAGTGTCCCAAAAAGGTCTGAGCCTTTTTGTCTTCACATCAAGTGACCTTTCCTAGAAGTAGAAAGCACAGAAAAATCCTTTTTGTCTGTGTTCTTGTGTCTAGCACCAATGAGGAAAGAGACGTTTGATTTACTCCAACGGATATATTCTTTGAATATTTTTTCTTCAGTTTTCAGCAAGTTCATCAGAATCTGATTGAGTCAGAGTCTTCTAATGATGTTCAGAACTTTGCTGTATCAGAGTCTTCTGCAGCATGTGTGCTTTCAGCGTGTTGATCATCAGAGCATATTTGACACAGAACTTTAGTACTTGGCAGCTTTAGTACTTTCAGAAACTTCTGTAGAAACTATGCTTTGAGAAACTCTTCATACAATATTCTTCTTAGCTTCAGATGCTTCTGACTTGCTTCAGATGCTCCTGCTTGCTTCAGATTCTTCTGGAGCTTCTGCTTCAGAATCTTCTGGAGCTTCTTGCTTCAGATCCTTCTCTAGACTATGCTCAGGATCTTCTGTAAACAGCAATCAGAATCTTCTAATGAGTGCATCTGGCGCTTCAGAGTCTAGATAACTTCTTGTATACAATTCAGATTTGCTTCTGGAGTGTTAATTTCATTACAATCTGCAGTAAAACTCTCAAGCAAATTTTAGAGTATATAATTCTTAACTACAAAATTTCCTAATAGTTATCATCAAAACAAAGAGATATTATTAAGAACCAATCTATGTTCTAACACCTATTTCCACCGCAACAGAAAATGGCGACTTCACTGGAAGAACAGACTCCAATTTCAAATTATATATATATATATATATATATATATATATATATATATATATATATATATATATATATATATATATATATATATATATATATATATATATATATATATATATATATATATATATATATATATATATATATATATATATATATATGTATATATATATAATTCTCTCTCATTATTATTGAGAATGAAATTCCTAGTGTCAAATCATGTTGCTCAACAGGATTAAGGAGATGTCGAAACACTTAGATGTCAAAAGATATATGAAGTGTGTCTTCGGAAGAACTTAAGACTTATCTTTATTTGTTTGTTTTATCTGAGTTAGTTAGGCTAGTTGGAGACTGTTTGGTGTCCAAGCAATCTCAGTTTATAAATAGGGAGGTACTCAATTATTGTAACACAAAAAAAAGAGAGAATGCAATTGCATAGAAAAGTTGAATAAAATTTCAGTTTGAAAGCAGAGTGTTGTACATCGGAAAAAAATACAACGGTCGCGAAGCGCAATTGCAAGCTCACGAGATGGACTAACAGAGTCGCCATTAAAATTTTTTATCCAAAAAAAGGAAAAGAGAAAATATCGATAAAATCCATAAAAGAACAACTAAGATATGGTCGTCGCAACCAAATCAAGATTCTGGAGTCAATTATACAATGTGAAGGTATTAGCACCCCTCACGTCTGTTTACTCAACAAGAACCAATTAGTTAGTTGTGTGTATTAATGTTAGCTTAGAAATGTTACGCTTCTCAAGTTATTAAGAGGGAAGAGTATATAACAAAAAGGTTTATTTTTTTTATTAGGGTGGCTGAAGAGATTATGAACCTCGCTCCTACGTATCTCCAAGTGAGATGGAGAACTCAAGGCTATGTATTTTTTAATAGAAAATATTTATTTATTGGTCGATTTTAGCGAAATCCGTTTTGTCGCAACCGACGAAAAAACATTGCTTGTTGCCCAAAACAAGTGAGCAGCAGACGTTTGCATCAATTTTCCTTGTTGTGATCAATTTGCTTGCCCTCCTATTCAGTCAAGTGATCATAAGTCTCTTGATCACTTGGTTGGGTTAGACCTCTGCACTTGTACTGCACTAGATCACTCAAGTTCAAGACTTCACATGCAAAACTCTAGAGACTCTGGACATTAAGACCTTAATCACTGCTAAGTTTCATTATTCAAGCCCACCTTGCCTTTGCAAAACAAAAAGACTCTTCTATTCCTTCAGACACTTGTCATTTATGATGTGGATTGTGCATCATGAGCCTTAAGCAACGAAGAAGAATTAGAGGGATTATTCCTTTCTTTGTTTTGAGTATCTTCGAATACAGGACGTAAGCCCTATTTATTCAAAGTATTCGCCTCCGTTCATAGATTTTAGTGCAATTCAAATCAAATTACACTCAAGCCTTCTTCCCCACAGACACCACCTCAACAATCAACATCCATAATATATTTCTCTTAGGACTAAACATAATACTCTTTTGACACTAATACACTCTTGAGGTTAATCACCCTCTCTTGGTTAATTACCTTCTCATGGTTAAACACCCATCTCTGAACAAAACTCCTTATCATGCATTCCCCTGTGAGCTCCGTGCTCAGGCAACCTTCATGCATTGCCCTGTGAGATCCGTGCTCAGGAAACCTTCATGCATTGTCTTATGAGCTCCGTGCTCAGGTAGACCCTTTTCTTTTATTTTTCCCTGTAAGCTATGTGCTTAGGTAAATCATGCATGCCCCGTGAGCTCAGTGCCCAGGAAAATCATTCATGCCCTATAAGCTCCATGCTTAGGCAACCTCATTTATTTTCTGTCATGTAAGCTTTGTACTTAGGCAAATATCCCTTTCTTGTAAGTCTTGATCCCCAGATCTAGGAAAAATCCTAGAACTCTGCATTGGCTTATCACCATCTATTGGTTAAACACCACATTCCTGGTTCAGATACACCACTTTATTGGTTCAAACAACACATTCATGGTCTAAACACTCCAAACAATACTTTCACAATATCCAAACAACACTTTCTCAATTCAAGCAACTCTTTCCTTTTTACAACTCAAGAAACTCTTTCTTTTCTCTCTTATCACACAAACATTTTTCAAAATAATTTTCTCTTTTTTTCATTAAAAAACTGCTATAATCTGTTCATTAGCAGTCAAACTAAAAGCTTGGAGCATCCGAACAATGATCAAATCAGCTAACATCTACACACTTCTAGGATACGATTATAACTGCTCTATAAAAGAAGCCAACATACACTTATTTTCTACCCATGAACTAAGGAGCTATGATTTTCTCATTGCACTATAAGAATACGTAGGCACGAAGGTTCGAATACTTGGTGAGTACATTAATTAAAAACTTATTTTTTCCTTGAATTAAAGCCAATAGTAAGTAACCTATAGATAATAACACACATCCGCGTAAAGTATAATCAAAACGGTTCCCGTTGAGTACAACCGATGTGAGAGATGCTAATACCTTACCCTCGCATAACTGAGTCCCTTACCCGTTTCTCTTCCCCTTGGGTTTTATCGATATTTTTGTTTTCCTTTTGAAATAAATAAAATTCAGTGGTGACTCTGTTATATCATCGAGCGAGCGATTCGCTAGGGTAATTTTTATGCTGTGAAACACACATATCTTCCTTTTCTTTCACAAACAATAATTATCATCACTCTCATCATCACAAATCTATATCTCCCTCTCATTTAATCTCTCTCTCTCTCTCACTTTTAAAGTGGTTCCAAAAAAGAAAGAAAAAAGCTTTTTATGAGAGTGAAAAGCGTGACCTCTCTATTCATACTCCAAGACCATTATTCACGTATCTTCCTCACCAAAAATACAAACACTTCACACTAACCAGTAAACAAAACCTCTGACCACTTTCATGATACTCCCTCTCATATTTCTCATCTAACCATCTCTCACTAAAAAATGACAATGAAAAACAAATAAAAAAATTTGAAAAACAAAAGGTGGGTCTTGATACTCGGTTGCTCACTGCACCTTATTTTCCATAAAAAAAATACAAATCATTGTTCATGAGCTGAATCTCACCTACTTACCCACCACTTACCACCTCCGACAACCCCTTAGTTTGTCGCCTATCAAAAATATGACTACCTCCCTCACACTACGACTGTTATCGGACCGTGTTCCACTCTCTCCTCACAAACTGACATCGACGACATCACCGAAATCACCCTCACCTCTGGAAGCAACGTGTTCGGCTTGGTAACTCTTGGTTTTGAATCTTTTTACTAAGTTTTAATATTTATATGTGATATAGTTTGACTCTGGAATTATTTAGTTGTTGCGTGTTGATATATTTATTTATTTATTTTGCGATTGTAATAATGTAAAGATAATTAGGATTATGGTGTATGCTATTTGTTTTATTTTCATTGCGGATAAATCAAACCGATTCAATCCGTAGGATCAACATGGTTTGTATGTTATAACGCTGCTGGATTTTTCTTTTTTGGGATATCAATGTAAATATTCGGCACACGAACTGTTGTTTATTTTCTTGTCACGTTGGAATCAGATCCGAATGTTTTGTGCATTCAATAAGATTCGTATGATGTGAACCTGTCGTAATTTTGTTTTAATCTTGTAACGCATATGTAATATGTAAATATTCGCCGCTGATTTTAGTTTATTTAAATCGTGTTATATTACTTTTCTATTTTGATTGTGATCAAGTTTCACGTTGGCAAGTTGATGGCTGATTTTCATGGGTTTAGGTGCGATATTTCAATTGTGTTTTTGTCGCGTGTAGCTAATATTCATAGGCGTTTTTTATAGTTTGACATAACGTCAATTTGCATCTGCTTGCGTTACTTTGCGTTTCATATGTTGCTTTCATTATGTTATATTTTGTTATGTTCAATTTATTTGCGATGATTGCGCTTCAGGCAAGCTACTTATCATTTAATTTGTGGTGACATACAACGATTCAATTTTTTTACATTTTAACTAGATTTAAATTCAGTGTTAGTATTTTAGCACCCCGCGTCTTTGCGTTACGCAGACTCAAATTGCGTCCCCGCATTATGATAGTTTGACACATGTGCACTTTTTTGTTTGTTTACTTTTTTATTTGATTGTGATGAATGTGTGCTTTCTGTGATTATATTGTATGTGTATCATTTATCTTGTCATATTGCAAGTCGAATGGTTTACGGTGTTGCGTTAAGCCATCACGTTAGAGTTCGGGTCATCATGCTAGAATTCAAGCCCTCGCAATACAACTTGCAAATTTTCATTATGACTATCACCTTTCATTATTTTCCAACCGTTTCATCATCGATTCAAATTCATTTAAAAACAAAATCAAACCATTTTCATAATTCATTTTGCAACATGAACAAAACATTCGATCAACATCGAGTTTTCTTTTCCGCTTATCTGAAGGACCTTGAAAATATTTTTCTCAATAAAATCGGTTGAAAAAGGAATGAGGCATAAGTAATTTCTTCTCTTTTCCCCGAGTATTCGAGTGCTAGCTGTAATTAGCTTTTGTTTAAATACTCTTCATCCGTTCAAAACACGATAAATTGACCGAGTTTAGTTTAGTAATTATTAGAAGAAAAAGTATTGAGGCGGAAGTAATTTCTTATCTCTTTCTTAAGTATTCGAGTGCTAGCCTTTATTACCTTTTGTTCAAATACTCGTCTTCCAATAAAAGACTTACGACTTGATTCGCCTCACAAAATTCATAATATTATGGATGAAAAAGGTTTGAGATAGACGTAATTTCTTTTCTCTTCCCCCACTATTTGAGTGTTATCCGTAATTATCTCTAATTCAAATATTCATCACCCACCCAAAAACAAAAAAAACCAATCAAAACTAATTATAAACGAAATATGTTTTGTCTCGAGATGATGCAAAACAATGCTTTATCCACTTACACGTGTGAGTAATCTAATGACGTTTTTTTTTCGCGAATATTGATATGTCTATCTATTATGTTGTGATGCAAATGTTCTCTTTCTCCAACGTTTTGGGTAGTAATCAATGTTTTCCGCTCGATTGTAACTTAATAGCTTTTGCAAAAATTAACTAACACAAGCATTTTCTATCCAAGACTACGTAGCCTTGAGTTCTCCATCACACCTAAGATATGTAAGAGCAAGATTCAATGTCTCGTCTAGCACACTAATAAAAAATTATTTCTAGTCCTTTTGTTTCTATCTCAAACTTTTAACTTAGAATAAAGAAATTGAGGAAAGCTAACATTTTATTCGCAAATCTATCTGAATGGTTCCTGTTGACTACAACAGATGTGAGGGGGTGCTAATATCTTCCCTTCGCATAATCGACTCCCGAACCCAAATTTGGTTGCGATGCCCATTTTCTTTTTGTTTTAAGGGTTTTATCAATATTTTACCTTTCCTTTTTTTTGGAATAACAAAGTTTGGTGGTGTCATACCCCAAATTTTGACCCCTTAGATCTTCATCATCATTTTAGGATCATATTCATTTGATTATCTAACCTTAACCCATTTCAAGTTGTCTTTGTCAAGATACAGGTGAATTAGGGTTTTGTACAGCCGAAATCGAGGTTTCGAGAGTTAATCAGTCAACGTTTTGGATTGGTTCTCCTTGAGATAAGTCTCCACATCATCAAACATACTCCCTGGGATCAAGTATGAATCCAATTTGAGGTTGTCACCCAGGAATCAAGAACAGTGCAGTTGGGATACCCGATTAGGGTTTTCGATCAGGAAAATTCAACTGTGGTTTGACTTTTGATTTAAAAGATGTTACAATGGTGGGATCATGCTCCATAAAGTTCATATGGCTTATTGAAGTCTATTCAAAAGGTTTCAAGGCCTCAAAAGACCCGAAGCATCAACAGTCGACTCGGTAGTCACCGATCGATCGTTCGGTTGACTGAAAAGTCAACTCTTCACTCATAAGGAATTTGACCTCAATATATGAATAAAAAATGTTCCTAATGACATATTGCACCTACCCATAAAATTTCATGACCATTGGATCAAGGATTGAGGAGTAATCGTAAAAGTCGAGAATTAGGATTTTGAAAGGGGCAAGACCATAACTCCTTAACCACACATCTAATTGAGTTGGTTTAAAGCTCATTGGAAAGCTCTTAACAAGTCCTACAAAAGTCCCAAAGTGGTCCATGAGCAGAAAATGCATAGATTTGGAGTTATGACCAAATCCATTTCCACACACTCCAATCCTCAAAAAGCCATCTGCACAATCCATAAATGATGTGTAGAAGGTATTCATACTCTTAAACCACTCAAAAACACCATTCTTCCAAAAGTCAACCTTCAAACCAAGCAAGTTTGACCTTATACTCAAAATCTGACAAACCTCTGTCCAGACCTGTTTTCATCATTCTAACCATCCATACACCTTCAATATATGATGCCTCAACTGTCCATAACATAAAGCAACCTCATCCTCATTTATTTTGAGATTTGTCACAAGTTCTTCACATTTCCTTCAAGTGCAAGAAAGCTGTTTTCATCAAAGTATTGGTTGGACAACAGTTGGAGTGTTTTCAAGGTTTTCTTTGCTACGATAAGCTTGCTTGGATGTCTACAAGAGGTTAGTGGTCACTATCCCTTTCATTTCTGTCATGAGCATGATTGGCATGATTGGTGTTTAATTGCAAAATGTAGTCTATATGCAAATCTGCCAGTTTTTGTTGTTTGCTTTGATCATTGTTATGTCTAATTGTTTGTTGGCCATTTCATGATGTAGCTTTGCACCTAATTCATGTTTGAACCCTAGGAGATTTTAATTCATAACTGTCATGGTTGGAGTTGGATTTGAGTGCTAAGTCTTTCCATTGGGCTTGTTGTTGTCATTGCCTTGTTGATATATCTTTATGTGAAGACTTTGCATATGCTACGATTGTAATGTGTGCACAACTGTTTTTTTTTTGCTAATGTTTCATGCTCTGATCTCTTTTTGCATCTCACCTGTTTTAAAATAACATGTCTGCCCTTAGGGCATTGTGCTAGGTTTTGTTTGGTATTAATGAGGTTGAAATGACTCATACAAGGTGTGTTGAAATATACCTAAACCTTTGAGGATCAACAATGTTTTTTTCAATGCTTGTGTATGTTGGTTGATCTTAGAGGAGATCATTTGTGAAGCTGTGATTGGAATCCATCAATAAAGCATTGATTGAAATACCAAGAGCTGATTTACCTTGTTGCTACTGACTCCTCAGTGTTATGTTGTTCTTGCTGTTGCCTTAGGTTTGCAAATTCTCATTAGGAGGTGTGTTCTGGTTTTGTTATGGCAATCTGTTAGGGGTGTTAACTTGGTTATGCTTAGAAGTTTGTTTTGGTCCTGCCAGGGGTCCATTGCTTGTGGCTGCATCAGCCTTGGCTATTTGTTTATGTGTTAGGAAAGTTTGTTTTGGTTGTACATCATGTTTGGCTAAGGCATGGTGATTCATCAATTGACTGTTTGAAGCATTAAGAATTTTGCCAGCATGTTCATTTTGTGTTAAGTATTCTTTGTATCATTATGTAGATGTGTAGCATTTGGCATTTCTGTTGAGCATTTTGTGTTAGTATCATTATGCAGATGTGCATTTGTTTTGGTTGAAGATTAACATGGTTATGATTGACATGTCTGTTTATTTCTTCATCAGCATTGTTAAAATGTTGTGGCTCTGAGAGAGCCCTTTTGAGTTCATCAATTCATTGTAACTGTCAACATGTTGATTTGGATTGCTTCTGTTGAAATGATTCAGAGCTGTTGGAGCTTTTTTCTGATGATCAATATGTGTTTTATTCATGTTTTGTTAGTTGCCAAGTCACTTTGAGGTTTGTTAACCTCTGACATCAAGTCGCATTTTCAAACTTAAAAGCTATCACCATTTGTATGTGTGTATTGAGTGACTGTTACAAATTGTGGATTGATAAGCATTGATGTTGAGCTGTTGTTTTAAAATTTGGTTAAATGTAAAGTTTGTTCTAAACTACTTCCCGTAGGTTGCAACTGAATGGTCATTTCATGATTCAGTTTGAATTAGATTTTGTTTCTTTGAGCATAATTATGAGTAGCATATTTGAAGCATGTATATGGCTCTCTTTGAGTTTGTTCATGTCAGTTTTGATTCACACCTTCCAAAGTGCAATTTCAAGGAAATTTGAGCTCTTGCATATCATTTTTTGATTGGACTTGTTTTGGTATGAGTTTTGCATCAAGAATCATTGGTTTATGTGTTTATGATTTGTGCATACCTTTACATGTCACTAAATCCAACTGTCATGAGTTGTAGATACTCTTATGCATTTCTAAGCTTCAACTTGCATTTACATTAGAATTTTGAAATATGTACAACATCTTGAAAAACTGAGGTTACCACTGAGATCCTTGTGAAATTTCATGTGAGATGGACCTAAACTTTGTTCAATTTGGTTGAGTATTGATGAAGTTTTGGTGTTGTCGTTTTCCATCGTTTTGCTTGCCTTCATGTCTGTTGCCTTGCCCAGATTTTCATGCTTTGTTAAGTATTTAAATTTTAGGGGTGGAAAAATACACTGATGTATCGCCACCCCAGTGGTTAAACCCTCATATTCTCATGCACCTTTCACATGCTTGTCCTGGGTTCGATCCACAGTGGAGATCAACCCTTTTTGTTATTTTTCATATTTGTCTTGTTTTCATTATTTTGTGTATTTTCCTTCCTTTCATTCTCAAATGCGCGCCTTGGCTCAGTTGGTGTAGTTTTAAGTTTTTATTCAAAGGGTGGTTGGTTCAACACCCACTAGGCGCCTCCCTTTCCTTGTTTTTATTTATTTTATTTTAATTGTTTAAAATTTTATAAAAATCATAACTTCTTCATTTTTTATTATTTTTTGTTGGTTCTTTTTACATTGGTCTTGTATTTGTGTATATTTTCATGTGGTGCATTAACATTCTAGGATTCTCATTTGTGAAAACAATATTTGCATTAAAAAACGTTCATGTTTCCTTTTAGGGTTTGTTTACCCTCCTAATCATTTCAAAGCTTTGTGATTCATTTTCTCCAGTGTGTTGTTTTGCTTAATGTGAGTTCTATGTTTGTCAAACCTTGTATGTGTAATTACAATTACTTGTGGCTTGTAAGCATTATGTTTGATTCACTTGATCACCATGTAATGTCCCCATGATGTTTGACTTATTTGCATTGGTCGTTACCTTCATCTTTGTCAAGATATGCTTAAAGTCTTTATTCTTCAAGAACTCATCTTTGCTTGCCTATTGTTATACGCTTGCATGCTTTGGTCGTAAACATTCCTCCTATTTGAAATCTTTGCTTGTTGTAACATGCTTGTATATGCTTGGATGTAACCATGCTTCTTGTATTCATCCCATTTAATGTTTATGCTTTGTTAAGTTTATTTTCCCCAAGCGATGGAACTCTTTAGTTTTCATCCAAGTTGCTTCCCCTTCTATCCTTCCAAAGGAAAGTCTCTCTGTTGACCTTTGTGTCATGGATAGCTCATCTCCTTCCCTCGACTTTGTCAAGTCATCTACACTTAGTTAAGTTAGAACCTGTCCATTGGACTTTGCTTAAGTCTAAAAAGCCTACCCCTTGTTAGGAGTGCTCTGTCAATTAGAACTTAGGATAGAGTTTGTTAACTCTATGTAAAAATCATGGAGATGATTACTTACTTCCCTTTCTTGAGTGTTCAACTTAGATCTAGAGAGTTTCCTTAAACTCTACAAGCATTGTAATGTTTGTTCCCCCTTGGACCTTGATCATAATCAAGTGTTCTTCAAACCTAGTGAGGTGAACTACGATTGCTCTGATTCTATCCTAGTTAGGATACGTAGGCAGAAGACGCGATGTCTTTGTGAGAAAACTTAGTGTATATATCTTTAGGTCTTAACCTATACTTTTTACCCAATCTCAATCCATAGCAAACATTTAGCAAACTTAGCATACCAACAAACAAAAGGTTCCTGTAGAGTACTACAAATGTTTAGGATATGAAATACCTACCCTATGCATAACCAACCCCCGATCCCCGAATCTCTTAGCATTGTTGTTACATCGCGCAAAAGGTTCTTTCTTTCTTTAGACCTTTCCTTTGGATAAATTAAAGTCCGGTTGTGAATTCAAAGAATTAAAGATTCAAGTTAATCAATAGCTTGATATCACGATTCTCACTGCAACAGGAATGACGACTTCACTGGGGAAGACAAAACTTGAGGGTTTAGCCTATTTTGTTTGATTATGTGCTATATTTGTAAATATTTGCTTAACATGTATATTCGTATATATTTGTTCGTGTGTTGGATATTGGGACCTTTTGAGTGGTGAGATGGTCCTATACCCGGACTTGAGTGCAATTATGATAGGATGGTGGTATATTCAAGGAGGCTTATAGGGAGTTGATTCCCGACCAAGCTAAATTAAGAAACCACTGCTCAGTGTAGGCCCTCTTGAGAGTTTAGTATTGTTGAACGAGTATTCGTGAAAACAATGCTACTTTCGACGAAGGAGCTCGTGACACTGTGGACTTTTAGATTACATTCTACCCCACTTTAGCCTTACTAGGACGTAGTGCGATGGCTATAAGGGAGTATTTCTGAAATAGTTGATGCACGATACTACACTTGGACGAGACTCTCTTGAGAACATTATCGATTACCAAGTAATTTGGGAAGTTGATAATATCCGAAAGATGGGTTGATGACTCTGAGAACAGTTTAGAACCCTGCTCTACAGGTTTGAGAACCCCTAGTATACACCTTTTGGGGATGGGTAGACCTTGGATCCACGCTCGTCCTTTAAACCTAGGCTTGTGTTTGTGTGCATATGTGTGATATTTGCATTACCTGTGTTTTTGTATCCTTGCATTCATGAGCATCATATCATAAAGTTTCATGGAACTCAGACCTTTTTTTATATACACCAGAGGTCGCTATGGAGGGTGAAAGAAAGAAAATATTGAAGTACACTTACAAAGGTTTTAAACTAGATGACCTAAGGAGGTTGGGCACCTTGGTGACAGATCCAGAGGGATTTCAAAGTAGGTATGGGAAATTGTTGTTACTATTGAAGATAAAGATGGATAGTGGACTCCTTTCTATGCTTCTCCAGTTCTATGATCCGCTCTACCACTGTTTCACCTTTCTTGATTATCAACTAGTGCCCACGCTAGAAGAATACTCTCACTTGGTTGGGTTTCCCATTCTTGAAGAGTCTCCTTTTCCGATCATGGAGAAGGACCCTAAGGAGCAAGACATTTCCAAAGCTACACGTTTAGGATTGGTTGATATTCAAAAGAACATGACTACAAAAGGAGGAGTTTTTGGGTTGAGTGTAGAATTCTTGGTTGAAAAAGCTCAATACTATGCAGATCATTTGAGCATGGATGCATTCGAGGCTATCCTTGCCTTGCTCGTTTATGGTATCTTTTTGTTTCCTAGCTTCGAGAACTTTGTAGACCTCAATGCCATTAAGATTTTCTTGAAGAAAAACCCTGTGCCTACTTTGCTAGCAGATGCGTATCATTCTGTTCATCTTAAGAATTTCCACAAAGGAGGGATGATCACTTGTTGTACTCTTTTATTGTACAAGTGGTTTATTTCACACTTGCCTAAAGCTAACGCTTTTTAGGATCCGAAGAAAGGGTGGTGGTCGCAGAAGATTATGGCTCTCACGCACTCTGATATTGATTGGTACAATCGTGAATATGAGGGAATAATGATCATTAACAGCTATGGAGATTATGGTAATGTACCTCTTCTTGGTACTAATGGAGGAATCAGTTATAGCCTAGTCCTTACTCGTCGACAGTTGGGATATCCCTTGAAGGACAAACCCAACAGTGTTCATGTGGAAAATATTTTCTTCAAGGAAGAGAGTAATAGTCAGGAGCAGAAAGAGAAGATTCTAAAAGCCTGGGGTAATTTACACAAAAAGGGAAAGAAAGACCTGGGAAAACCCAATTGTGTCTTTTTGGAACCTTATCTCCAATGGGTTCGAAAGTGAGACATTAAGTTGAAGATGCCCTATTCACGACAAGAACCCATGGCTTTAAAGGAGGAGCACACCTTGATCTTCATGTCTGAGGAGGAGAAGCTAAGGATTGCCTTAAGCAAGGCACGACAAACCAAAGACGCTTGGAAGCACAAGTACCAAGTGGTTGTTGAAGAGAATGCAGAGCTCCAGAAGCAATTAGAGTGGAAGAATGAAGAAGTACTCTCTTAGAAGAAGAGAAAGGCGCAAGAAGATTTATTTTCTTCTAGTCCTCAGTCGACTCCGTGGAAGTTGATCATGGATAAGCTCATTCTTGAGAAGGCCCAGATGGAAAGGGAGATTGAGAAACTCAACTTGAGACTGTTAGGAGAACCTTCTTAGGACTTTTGTTAACTTTTATTTAGCTTTATGTTTAAGACTTTTGTAAGATGTACTAAAATTTTGTAATTCAATAAAATTAAGTCTATGACGTTTTGATGTTTACAGAATCTGAGTTCCATGATACTTTGTGCATTTGCATTCACATTTATTAATCATTCAAAGAACTAAAGATTGTTTTGCAGATATTATAGGATGGATTATGGAAAGAAGGCAGAGATTGTGTTCTGAAGCCCAAATTTGGAGAACCTGAGGAAACTGGGAAGTTTAGTAGAAGACCCTGAGGCGTTTAGAGAGAAGTATGGAAATATGCTGTCTTTACTAGAAATTCAAGTGGATGAAGAGATATTGGCAGCGCTCGTGCAGTTTTACGATTCGACCTACCATTGTTTCACATTTCCAGATTATCAGTTGCTGCCAACCTTGGAAGAATATTCTGCTCTGATGGGATTAGGCGTCACTCCTAGACCATTTTCCGGAAGAGAAAGGACTCCTAGAGAAAGAGTAATTGCAGAGGCCGCACATTTGGAGGTGAATGAAGTATGATCTCATATGACCGCTAAGGGAGGTCTATACGGATTTCCAGCTATGTTCCTGTATGAAAAAGCTCAATGTAATGCCGAGTCGAAGAATTCTGAAGCATTTGAGGTCATTCTGGCTTTGCTAATTTACGGACTTTTCCTGTTTCCGACTGCTGATAATTTTGTGGATGCGAGTGCAATCAACCTTTTCTTAATCAAGAATCCCATACCCACTTTGTTGGCTGATGTGTATTTTTCCATCCACCGTAGGAACCGTCATGGAGTTGGACAGATTGTGTGTTTCACTGTTCTTCTATACAAGTGGTTTATTTTGCACTTGCCAAGTCTTCCAGCACTCTAGGATATGTAGAGTGGACTCTCATGGATAGAGAGGTTGTTGTTACTCAAACATTCAGATATTAAGTGGTATGACCCTATGTATGGAGGGATTGCCATGATTCAAAGATGTGGGGATTTCCCGAATGTACCGCTTATCAGCATTGATGGTTGCATTAGCTATAATCCCATTTTAGCTCGTCGCCAGTTGGGACACCCAATGGAGAGTGAACCAGACCCAGTTCTTTTGAGAAGTTTCTACATTGAAGAAGGGAAGGATCCAGCCTACAAGGCTCAGACTGTGTATGCTTGGCGTCACATCCACACAAGGGGAATAACTGCTTTGGATTACCCTGACACCGCTGTCTCAGAATCTTACTTATCATGGGTGAAAAGAAGAATCAACCAGAGTTGGTCCATCAAGGTGGAAAGAAGAATCAACCAGAAGACGAAGGGCCCTCCAGCCAGAAGCTCTAGGATCTTTTTTGTTTTCTGTGTTTTATCATGTATCTGTATTGGAGATTTGTGTTTCAGTTTCAAATTGTTATTGTAAAACTCTCAGTTATTAATCTATGAAGACTTTGAATTTGCTTTATTTCCCCATTGTTATAATTTTTGAAAATATTTCTTTGGTTTCCTTGAATGATTAATTTTGCATTTTTGCATCTGCACCCATAGCATTTCATGTGCATTTCCTGTGCTGTGTCTCATCTCGCTGTCTTATCTCCAGAATCATACTGAATCCTCGCCATCAATACAACACACGAGCCCAAGCTCGTCAAAGAATGGAAGAACACAATTTGGCTCTGGATAGGGTTGACAATGAACTTGAAGACTTACGAGGAAGCATAGGACGAATCATGGAAGTCTTACAAGTCATCAATGCAAAAATGGACACTCAGGCCACTGTAGTTTCTGAAATCACTAACGTAGTTGTGGAGCCGATCCTAACGGCAATCACTGTTGCAAGTATACCGCTGTATGGATTAATACCAGGTTTTGTACCTCCGCCACCAGTCAGTCAACAATCAGTTCCTCTAGGGGCAAAGATTCCCCGAGCTGTTCCAACTTATACCCCAGCCTCTGTACAAACTCAAGTGCGCCCTGTTTTTCACAATCATCCACAAGTGTTTGAAGTTCCTGATGGGTCTGAAGAAGGAAGTGGATGACATGAGAAATTGAAGGAAAGTGTAGAAACTATAGGGAGGAAGGTTAGAGCAATGGAAGGGAATGATATCTTTGGTACTGATGCCAGAGATATGTGTTTAGTGTCTGGATTCGTAATTCTACCAAAATTTAAAATCCCCAACTTTGATCAGTACACCGGTGCTACTTGTCCTCGAACGCATTTGATCATGTATTACCGAAGAATGGTTGCACATGTAGAAGATGATAAGCTGATGATCCATTGTTTCCAGTATAGCTTGAAAGGAGCCCCTGCTAAGTGGTATTTGATCCTAGATCAATATCGCATTCACAGTTTCCAAGACTTGGCCGATGCTTTCATAAAGCATTACAAATACAATATGGATTTGGCCCCTGACAGAAGACAATTGCTGAGTATGACACAAAAGAGTTCTGAATTGTTCAAAGAGTATGCACAACGATGGAGGGAGACTTCCTCTCAGGTAGAACCTCCTTTGAATGAGAAAGAGTTGACAGATTGGTTTGTGGATACGGTAAGACTAGAATTTTATGAGAAGATGATTAGCAGTGTAATATCAAGTTTCTCCGATATAGTGGCTGTGGGGGTGAGAGTAGAATTAGGATTGAAGAATGGTAAAATGACTAGTAGTTCCAGTGGTTCCAACAATAACAATGTTAAGAAGTTCAGTGGTAATTTTCATAAAAAGAAGGAGGGAGAAACAAACGCCATAACAGTGGGGAAAAGGAATCAAACTTGGAAGTAGCCTTACCAACGATATCAACGACCTCCACAAGGTTATGTTCAGAAGCCTCCACAAGGCTATGTTCAGCAACCTTAGCAAAATTTGACACAGCAACCGATGTATCCAGTACAATATGCTTAACAACCATATGTGGCAGCTATAACGCCTGCTTTCAATCACCCTGTTCCGAATTATCAAATAGTTCAACCAACACCCACGTATCAACCAGTTCAACAACAAGGGTATCAACGAGCGCCCAACGCACCATCCTATCAGCAATATCAGTAGCCAAGGGCTCAGGCACCAAGGCAAAATTACCAAAATCAAAGACCAGCAACGAGGCCTCTATTTCCTCAGATACCAATGACTTATACAGAGTTGTACCCGACTTTAGTGCAACAAGGGTTAATAACAACGCGACCATTAAATACACCTTCAGACACTTCATCACCTCATTACAATCCAAATGCTCATTGTGCCTTTCATGAAGGTGCTGCCGGTCATGACTTAGAGGGGTGTCTTGCCTTGAAACATATTGTCAGGGAGCTCATGGAAAAGAATATTTTGTCTTTTGATGACGTACCGCCTAATGTTAAAAGTAACCCATTGCCAAATCACGGAGGAGTTAATACTATAAAAGAGGCTTCAGATGAAAGGTTAGTTTGTGATGTGTAAGAGATCAAAACTCCGTTGAGGTCACTTCATGAGAAGCTGTTGGAAGCAGGGCTGATTAAAGGTACCCATAATGATTGTGAAGAGTGTTCTGTTAATCCTAAAGGGTGTGGTGTGGTACAAAAGGATGTGCAAGGTCTGATCGACGATGGATTATTGCAAGTTGGTATCAAGGTAAAGAAGGAGGAAGTTTCGGTGGTTGAGCCTGTTTTCAATCTACCAAAGAAAAGCGAGAAATTCCCTGTGTTCAATATGATCAGCAAGAATGTGAAGCCTGTTTTTGAAAAATCTGTTGTTGATCAGCCTCGACCAGTTGTTATTCAGAAGCTGAGATTGTTTCCTTTTGAGAATACAAAGGAAGTCCCGTGGAAGAATGATATGGTTGTGTTAGACCAAAGATCTGGGAAGATTATTCAGAATGAGAAGGTAAAGGATGACCAGATTGATGTGATAAATATTGCAGGAACGAGCAAGATGACTCGTAGTGGTCGAATATATCAACCCAAGATAACAGTGGTTGCTCCAAAGGAGGTTACCCCTGATGCGACGACCAAAGACAAAGAAATGCCCATCACTGAAGGAGATGCTGAAGAGTTCTTAAGGATTATCCGAAAAAGCGATTACAAGGTTGTTGATCAGCTCCATCAAACCCCCCCAAAAATATCAATTTTATCTCTCCTGATGAATTCCCCGGCCCATAGAGAGGCTCTACAAAAGGTGTTAATGCAAGCCCATGTGACAAAGGATATAACCCCTGGCTAATTTGATTCGGTGATAACCAATGTTACAACATGCAATACTCTGAGTTTCAGTGATGAAGAGCTGCCAAGGGGAGGACGTAATCATAACCATGCTTTGCACGTATCTATCAGATGTCAAGAGGACACGTTAGCACGAGTTTTGGTTGATACTGGATCTTCGTTGAATGTGTTACCTAAAAGGTCGCTCGCAAAGTTAGCATATGTAGGCGCAAAGATGAAGCCAACATCGTTAATTGTGAAGGCTTTTGATGGCTCAAGAAGAACGGTTGTTGGGGTAGTGGAGTTGCCAATTTTGATAGGCCCTCACATGTTCGATATCACATTTCAGGTAATGGACATTAACCCAGCTTACAGCTGTTTGTTGGGACGGCCTTGGATTCACGCAGCAGGGGCAGTGACTTCCACTTTGCATCAAAGGATGAAATTTGTTGTAAACGACAAACTGGTAATTGTGCATGGCGAAGAGGACTTGATGGTGAGTAATTTATCGTCATTCAGGTATATTGAGGCAGACGAGGATGCGTTGGAAACTTCTTTCCAAGCACTTGAAATAGCTAACGCAGTAATGATAGAAGACACAGTGGCAAAGAGTGGTCCATCTTTTGCGTCCGCCCAAGGCATCAAGTCTACATTAGAAGAGGGTACTCCTGCAGGTTGGGGAGAGGTTATTGAAGTGAAAGAAAGACTGGGTTGCCAAGGGTTGGGTTACAAACCAACTCATGTCGAAGCATCAACACACGCCGAAGGACGTCCGAAGACTATCCAAGAAGTGTTCATCAGTGGAGGATTCCAAGTCAATGCTGTGGGAGAAGATTTTGAAGATGAGGATATTGAGCGTTTGGTATATCATTGTGAAGCTGCTTTAGGCAATTGGGAGGCTGTTGAGATTCCCGTGATCTTTCCTGTGTCGAAGTAATTTGTTTGTTTTCTTTACTTGTTGTTGCTTTTTATCTTTAAACCTCCATAGCCATGCCCAAGGCTATGGGATGTATTTTGTAAGGGCCCCGTGCTTTCAAGAATATTATGATTAATGAACTATTTTGTTAAATCCTTCGTTGTTTGTTTCCTTAATTGTTTTTGTTTCCATGTTTAAAAAGAAGATGGCATTTTTCTAAAAAACCAACAAAACATTTTTTCTTGTTGTTGCATTTGTCCTTGTGTGTGTTTTAATAAATTAAGCCATTCCAACATGCAGTTGTAACACCCCCTTTATATACCCCCAAATAAACAATTAAATCATTTAGGCACTTAATAAAAATTTTCATCAGAGTATAATTAACACATGGTATAAAAGAGGCACGTCACATTATCCAGGAAATTCGAAACACATACAACACCTGCTCATAAAGATATGCAACAAAGGGTAAATCGCCACCAAGGAACTTAGTCCTTAAAACCCACACATCAATATTTAGAATAAAAGCGGAAACATCTAAACATTGAATCACTTCATTCATATAAACATCGTATACATCAACAGTTTAATTCAAGTCAAAAGTTATGGTTACAAAACATTCCAGCAGATACATACACAGATGTATCACAAAAGAACCCAAAAGAATTCCTAACTAACCAGTGCTACATATCAGAGCCAACCGACCAAAAAGAACGAAGCCACGCTTCGCAAAAGACCTCCAGCAAACCTACTCTGCAATGCCTCATAGAGCATTATAAAACAGCAGAAGGGTGAGAAACATTATCATAACAAACAATGCATAATATATATATATATATATATATATATATATATATATATATATATATATATATATATATATATATATATATATATATATATATATATATATATATATATATATATATATATATATATATATATATATATATATATATATATATATATATATATATATATATATATATATATATATATATATATATATATATATATATATATATCTACGTACACCAACATAGAATACACATACTACATTTCTCACTGCAAGATAACCCAACTCAATCATGTACATATCGCAACACATATATAATTCATCACAAAACATACACAGTTATGTTCATCATACCGATATATCATATGAAGATAATAATGCACTCATAGAGACCGACTCACGACTCTATGCAGATGCAAATGCGGTACCGACTCATTCAGCAGGTTCAATTGAAGAACCAAAGGAACCATCACTCGTTACCGAAGTAACTCCCCGTCGGGCCTACGATGTTCACCCATTGTTCACACCCCACATGGGTACACGATGTTTTAGGATTGCTCACACCCCACAAGGGCACACAAGCGTTCTGCAGATTCTCCATGGAATCAAAATAAACTAACGCTCACACCCCACCAGGGCACACGATGTTTCTGCATATCCTTCTAGGGATCAAGGACAAACCATCGCTCATACCCCACAAGGGCACACGAGGATTCTGCAGATCCTACGCGGGATCAGACACACAAGAATGCAATCATGATGCTTCACAAACAAAACGACTCCATACGTTCTTGACATGCATACATATACACCATATATATTCATGTATATTTCATTTCAATTCAAACAATTGCACAACATTGCCAAACGGCCATATTTCACACTTCACGATTCATGGTCTAGGATTCACGCCATACGGCTACCCACAACATTCCATATCACACACACAACCATGCATAATAAGAAAAACTAATCACACTTGAATCAGAGAATCAATCATGGAAGTGAAAACACAAAAAAATAACACCCTGCTACGCTCGCTACCCTGTTCGCCTAGCGAACTCCCAGCGAGTGCTCGCTACCTGTTCACCTAGCGAACAAGCTCGCGAGAGAAAACAAAAGCCTCTGACTTGCTTCGCTACCACACTCGCTCAGTGAAGGTTTAGTGAGTCGCTCGCTACCCCTTTCGCTACCAGCGAAGAACACCACAAACCATTTTGCCCAAGTCTTGGACCGTTCGCTACTGGCTCGCTACAGCGAATGCCCAACGGATGCTCGCGACCTGCTTGCCTAGCAAACGTGCCAGCGAGGGTCTGCAAACTCAGAATTCTCCACTGTCCAAAACTCCGAAACTCATTGAAATCTACCCGATTCAATCCCAACTCGTCTCAGCAGCTTAGTCCTACGTTGCTCAACTAAATTCTACCATTCATTCTCACTCTTAACCGTGAAAGCTCGGTTTCTAACGTTTTACTCAAATTCGATCTAAAACAGAAAATGAGCAAAACTCTCCCCAATCCAAAAACAAACCAATAGAAACATACATAATCATATACATCGAAAGAATGATAAAGTTTCGCACCCTTACCCGATTAATCGAAGCTTAGAAGGTTGATTCTTGATGATTCTAGGTTTTCTCCTCTTTCTCTTCTCTTCTTTTTCTTCTTTCCTTTCTATTTTTTTCTATCTCATTTCTTTTCTCTCTAATTCCACTTATACTCTTTCTATTCTATTCCTCTCAAATATCTACTGATCAAGGATTATCTAAAACATCCTCTAACTAATTCCCCAAAACTCTCCGAATAATAAAATAACATAATAAGCACACATAACATATTCATGTTCAAATTCTACAATTAAAAGAATAATTCAATTAAAATAATTAAAAGACTCAACAAAAATGGGAAATTCAGAATCAGGGCATTACAACTCTCTCTTACTTAGAAATTTTTATCCTCAAAAATATTACTTGATCCAAACAATTCCAGATGCGACTTCCGCATCTTACTCTCCAATTCCCAGGTCATGTTGCCCTCTGCAGCACCTCCGCATGCTACTTTCACAAGCACAATATATTTGCCCCTTATCCTCTTAATCTCACGATCCAAAATCCTAATTGGTGAAACCTCAACCGTAAGATTATCTTTTACTTCAACTTCATCCATAGGAATAACATGTGACGGATCCGAAACATACTTCTGAAGTTGCGAAACATGGAACACATCATGTGAATTCGAAAGATTCGGAGGCAACACCACATGATACGCCACAACACCCACTTGTGCAATAATTTGATACGGACCTATAAAATAAGAAGTCAACTTCTTTGACTTCAAGGCACGACCGACACCCGTAACCGGTGTAACTCTCAAGAACACATGGTCGCCCTCTTGAAACTCAATATTCTTCGTTCTTTTGTCATGATAACTCTTCTGCCTATTCTGAGAAGCTCTCATCTTGTCACGAATAAACTTCACCTTCTCCGTCGTTTTTTGTACCATCTCCGACCCAATAAACGATTTCTCACCAGTTTCATGCCAACACAAAGGTGTTCGACATCTCCGACCATATAAAGCCCCAAATGGTGCCATACCAATACTTGAGTGAAAACTGTTATTGTAGGTGAACTCAATCAACTCTAAATAACTATCCCAAGCACCACCTTGCTCTAGTACACAAGCACGTAACAAATCTTCCAACGACTAAATCGTTCTCTCGGTTTGACCATCTGTTTGCAGGTGATAAGCTGAACTCAATCTCAGCTTAGAACCCAAAGCCTTTTGAAAACTCTCCCAAAACCTTGAAGTAAATCTAGGATCTCTGTCTGATACAATACTCTGAGGGACTCCATGCAACTTCACAATCACACGAACATAAATCTCGGCTAACTTCTCCAAAGGATAACTAATATCAATCGGAATGAAATGAGCAGATTTAGTAAGCCTATCAACAATCACCCAAATGGCATTATGACCTCTTAGCGTATTCGACAACCCCGTAATAAAATCCATCGATATACTATCCCATTTCCACTCTGGGATATCCAATGGTTGCATCAATCCACTAGGCTTCTGATGTTCTACTTTAGACTTCTGACAAGTCAAACACGCATACACAAATTGAGCTACATCTCTCTTCAATCCGGACCACCAAAAGATATTCTTCAAATCTTGATACATCTTATTCGCTCCCGGATGAATACTCAAGTTACTCCGGTGTCCTTCCTCCAATATCATCCTTTTCAACTCCTCGTCGTTGGGAATACAAATACGACCACGAAATCTTAAAACTCCAAAATCGTCAACCTTGAAATCCTCATGCTCACTCGTCATCAAGTCAACAAACTTCAAGTTCAACTTTTGCCTTTCACATACAGTAGCAAGAAAATCATTCGTAATACGAAGAATACCAAGCCTCACACTTATCGGCGTCATTTCACAAACCAAACTCAAATCTCTAAAGTCCTCCAAAATTTCCCATTCTCTCATCATCAATGTAGACATGTGCAACGATTTCCGACTTAAGGCATCGGCCACCACATTTGCCTTACCCGGGTGGTAATTCAAACCAAAATTATAGTCTTTCAAAAGCTCTAACCACCTCTTTTGCCTCATGTTCAATTCCTTCTGATCAAATAAATACCTCAAACTCTTGTGATCACTAAAAACTTCAAATCTCGCACCATAAAGATAATGCCTCCAAATTTTCAAAACAAATACCACGACCGCTAATTCCAAGTCATGCGTAGGGTAATTCTTCTCATGCACTCTCAACTGTTTTGAAGCATAAGCCACAACTTTTCCCCTTGCATCAATACACCACCCAAACCTGACAAAGAAGCATCACAATAGGCCATAAAAGGTTCCGTAGGATTCGGCAAAATCAAGACTGACGCTGTTGTCAATCTTCTCTTTAACTCCATGAAACTCTCCTCACAACCAGCATCCCAAATGAAAGCCTTTCCCTTACAAGTCAACTGCGTTAACGGAAGTGCCATCTTCGAAAATCCTTCAATAAGCCTCCGATAATAGCCTGCCAAGCCCAAAAAGCTTCGAATCTCCGTAACTGATTTAGGAGTTTCCCATTGCATTACCGCATCAATCTTGGATGGATCCACACTAATACCACTACCAGAAATAATATGTCCGAGAAAACTCACTTCCGACAACTAAAATTCACACTTTGACAACTTAGCATACAATTTCTTTTCCTTCAAAATCTGTAACATAATCCTTAAATGCTCTTCGTGCTCCTCTTGAGACTTAGAGTAAATCAAAATGTCGTCGATGAACACAACCACAAAACGATCCAACTGCTCATGAAAAATACGACTCATGTATTCCATAAACACACCCGGCGCATTAGAAACTCCGAATGGCATCCCGAAATATTCATAATGACCATACCGTGTCCTAAAAGCCGTCTTTGGAATATCCTCCTCCTTAACCCGAATCTGGTGATAACCTGATCTCAAATCGACCTTGCTAAATACACGCACTCCAACCAATTGGTCCATCAAATCATCAATTCTTGGAAGTGGATACTTATTCTTAATCGTCACCTGATTCAACTGTCGATAATCAATGCATAACCTCATACTTCCATCCTTCTTTTTCACTAACAATACCGGTGCACCCCAAGGAGAAACACTTGGCCTTAAAAACCTCTTATCTAACAAATCATTCAACTGCTCCTTTAGTTTTACCAATTCGGATACTGACATGCGATACGGTGCCATCGAAATCGGTCTAGTACCAGGAACTAGATCAATAGAAAACTCGACTTCCCTTTCCGGCGGTACATTCGTAATCTCTTCCGGAAATACTTCTGGAAAATCACATACCACTGGAAATACATCAAGCTCAACTTCACTCTCCACCGACAACGATGCAAACAAGCCGAACAACTGAGCTTCATCCTCTAAAAGCTTCTTCAACTCTTTAGTGGATAGAAAACTCTCACCTTCATCATCTCCCAAAGAAGGAAACCTTACCAACTTATGATAGCAATCTAAATGAACTCTATTAAATTGTAACCAGTTCATACCCAAGATCACGTCTAAACCTTCCAACGGCAAACACACCAAATCCATAATGAAGTCTTTACCATACGTGGTCAAAGAACAACTTACACACACACCAGGGAAGTAGTTATCGACCCCGAAGCGGGAGTCTCAATAACCATGTCTCCACTCATAGAAACCATGCACAAACCCAAACGCTTAGCACACTCAAGAGAAATGAACGAATGAGTCGCTCCGGTATCAATAATAGCAACTAAAGGCATATTATTAATAAAGCATGTACCTTTAATCAAGCGATCCACATTAGTAGTGTCTGAACCGGCTAATGCAAATACTTTTCCATCCGACTAAGCTTGCTTTGGTTTGGTACACTTGGTGCTAATATGACCAACTTCCCCGCAAGTAAAACACTTTTCCACATTCCTTCTACAACCAGAAGTGGCATGTCCAAGACTTCCATAATTAGCACACTTATCCACAGACGCACTTGTAACATTTGACCGCACCAGAATTTCCTCCTCCGAGTCTCCTATCAAAGGTTCCCTTATACTTGTATTTATCAACAAGCGTCATATAAGGTCCACTCCTTACTTGCTGCTTGCCTTTCTTCTCACTCAAACTCTTATAATGAGTAGATCGATCCCTAATGTCTTCTTCAAAAATCCTACAACATTCGGTCAAGCCTGAAAATCTTTGTATCCTTTGGTATCCCACCGTTTGTTTTACCTCAGGACGCAAGCTATTCTCATACTTAATGCACTCATAGAATTCCGCCGTAACCGCCGCATAATGTGGATGAAACTGAACTAACTCCACAAACTTAGCCATGTAGTCCACCACTGACATATTGCCTTGCGCCAGCTCAAGAAATTCCATTTCCTTTTTCCCTTTTACACTCTCAGGATAATACTTTCTCAAGAATTCTGTGCGAAATAAATCCCAGGTTATTTCCTCGTCATCTACCTCAAGAACTTGTCTCATACTGACCCACCAGTCGTCGGCCTCTTCTCTCAACATGTGAGTTCCAAGTCTCACCTTGTTTCCTTCAGCACATCCCATGACTCTAAAGATTCTCTCAACTTCCTTCAACCAGATATGAGCACCGTCCGGATTAAACCTCCCCTTGAATACCGGCAGCAGATTCTTTCTAAACTCATCATTAGCGTTCGAATTCGGTGCGCCTTGCACCGCCCTAGCCATAGCCTCCAACGCCGTAGCCATAACAGTGCCATTACGACCAGCCATATTCTGATGATTCCCAAAAATAACAACAAGGTTAAACAACCGTTCAACCAACACAACAACAAGACAGACGCAGCTGACTCAACACTGACTCTGATACCACTTAAATGTAACACCCCCTTTCTATACCCCCAAATAAACAATTAAATCATTTAGGCACTTAATAAAAATTTTCATTAGAGTATAATTAACACATGGTATAAAAGAGGCACGTCACATTATCCAGGAAATTCGAAACACATACAACACCTGCTCATAAAGATATGCAACAAAGGGTAAATCGCCACCAAGGAACTTAGTCCTTAAAACCCACACATCAATATTTAGAATAAAAGCGGAAACATCTAAACATTGAATAACTTCATTCATATAAGCATCATATGCATCGTATACATATCAGAGCCAACCGACCAAAAAGAATGAAGCCACGCTTCGCAAAAGACCTCCAGCAAACCTACTCAGCAATGCCTCATAGAGCATTATAAAATAGCAAAAGGATGAGAAACATTATCATAACAAACAATGCATATAATATATATATATATATATATATATATATATATATATATATATATATATATATATATAGAATACACATACTACATTTCTCACTGCAATATAACCCAACTCAATCATATACATATCGCAACACATATATAATTCATCACAAAACATACACAGTTATGTCATCATACCGATAAATCATATGAAGATAATAATGCACTCATAGAGACCGACTCACGACTCTATGCAGATGCAAATGTAGTACCGACTCATTCTGCAGGTTCAATTGAAGAACCAAAGGAACCATCGCTCGTTACCGAATTAACTCCCCGTCGGGCCTACGATGTTCACCCATCACTCACACCCCATATGGGCACACGATGTTTTAGGATTGTACACACCCCACAAGGGCACACAATCGTTCTTCAGATTCTCCACGGAATCAAAATAAACTATCGCTCACACCCCACAAGGGCACACGATGTTTCTGCAGATCCTCCTATGGATCAAGGATAAACCATCGCTCACACCCCACAAGGGCACATGAGGTTTCTGCAGATCCTACGCGGGATCAAACATACAAGAATGCAATCATGATGCTTCAAAAACAAAAAGACTCCATACGTTCTTGACATGCAAACATATACACCATATATATTCATGTATATTTCATTTCAATTCAAACAATTGTACAACATTGCCAAACAGCCACATTTTACACTTCATGATTCACGGTCTAGGAGTCACGCCATACGGCTACCCACAACATTTAATATCACACACACAACCATGCATAATAAGAAGAACTAATCACACTTGAATCGGAGAATCAACCATGGAAGTGAAAACACAATAAATAACACCCTGCTACGCTCGCTACCCTGTTCGCCTAGCGAACTCCCAGCGAGTGCTCGCTACCTGTTCGCCTAGCGAACAAGCTCGCGAGAGCAAACAGAAGCCTCTGACTTACTTCGCTACCACACTCGCTCAGTGAAGGTCTAGAGAGTCGCTCGCTACCCCTTTCGCTACCAGCGAAGAACACCACAAACCATTCTGCCATAGTCTGGGACCGTTCGCTACTGGCTCGCCAAATCAAATGCTCGCGACCTGCTCGCCTAGCAAACGTGCCAGCGAGGGTCTGCGAACTCAGAATTCTCCACTGTCCAAAACTCCGAAACTCATCGAAATCTACCCGATTCAATCCTAACTCGTCTCAGCAGCTTAGTCCGACGTTCCTCAACTAAATTCTACCATTCATTCTCACTCTTAACCGTGAAAACTCGGTTTCTAACGTTTTACTCAAATTCAACCTAAAACGGAAAATGAGCAAAACTCTCCCCAATCCAAAAATAAACCAATAGAAACATACATAATCATATACATCGAAAGAATGATAAAGTTTCACACCCTTACCCGATTAATCAAAGCTTAGAAGGTTGATTCTTGATGATTCTAGGTTTTCTCCTCTCTCTCTTCCCTTCTTCTTCTTCTTTCCTTTCTATTTCTTTCTATCTCATTTCATTTCTCTCTAATTCCACTTATACTCTTTCTATTATATTCCTCTCAAATATCTACTGATCAAGGATTATCTAAAACACCCTCTAACTAATTCCCCAAAACTCTCCGAATAATAAAATAACATAATAAGCACACATAACATATTCATGTTCAAATTCTACAATTAAAATAATAATTCAATTAAAATAAATTAAAAGACTCAACAAAAATGGGAAATTCAGAATCGGGGCGTTACACAGTGATACCCCAAAACCTGTTGAATCCATTGACTTTACTTTCCCTCCTGACTTTGACTCACCAATATACCAAGCCGAAGATGAGGATGAAGATTTTGAGATCCTTGATGAACTGGCAAAAATGGCATGTTACGAGCACCCAGAGTTTCAACCTCACAAGGAGCGGGTAGATGTTATTAATCTTGGCACCGAAGAAGACAAGAAAGAAGTCAAGATTGGGGTAACACTTGGGGCAGAAGTCAAACGACAATTGGTGAAGCTTTTAAAAGGGTATGTAGATGTATTTGCTTGGTCATATCAGGATATGCCAGGTTTAGACACAGACATAGTGGTCCACAAGCTACCGCTCCGACTAGAATGTACGCCAGTCAAACAAAAGCTCCGAAGAACTAGACCTGATATGACTCTTAAGATTCGAGATAAAGTGAAGAAGCAGATTGATGTAGGTTTCTTGGCAGTATCCAAGTACCCCGAATGGGTGGCTAACATTGTACCTGTACCAAAGAAAGATGGGAAAGTCCGAATGTGTGTGAATTATAGGGATCTGAATAAGGCCAGTCCGAAGGACGATTTCCCTTTGCCGCATATTGATACATTGGTGGATAATACGGGTCGATTTGCAGTTTTCTCGTTTATAGACGGTTTCTCCGGATACAACCAAATTAAGATGGATCCAGATGACATGGAAAAGACTACTTTCATTACTCCTTGGGGAACTTACTGTTATAAAGTCATGCCTTTCGGTTTAAAGAATGCTGGTGCCACTTATCAAAGAGCCATGGTGACCTTGTTTCATGACATGATGCATAAGGAGATAGAAGTGTATGTTGATGATATGATCGCCAAATCTCAGAGTGAGGAAGACCATTTGAATCATCTGTTGAAGTTGTTCGAGAGACTCAGAAAGTATCAGTTGAGACTAAACCCAACCAAGTGTACTTTTGGAGTAAAATCTGGGAAATTACTCGGTTTCATTGTTAGCCACCGAGGGATTGAGGTAGATCCAGATAAGGTTCGAGCCATTCAAGATATGCCGGCTCCGCAAACTGAGAAACAAGTCAGAGGTTTCCTTGGAAGATTGAACTATATATCCAGATTTATTTCTAATATGACTCTTACTTGCGAGCCCATTTTCAAATTGTTACGCAAAGATCAGACAGTTGGTTGGAATTCAGATTGCCAACAAGCTTTTGATAAGATTAAAGGCTATCTTCAAGAGCCTCCGATCTTAATACCTCCTGTTCCGGGAAGACCTCTTTTCATGTATTTAACAGTACTCGAGAATTCAATAGGTTACGTGTTAGGTCAGCGGGATGAGTCCGGACGAAAGGAACATGCCATCTATTATTTGAGCAAGAAGTTCACTGACTGTGAAAGCCGATATTCACTTTTAGAGAAAACTTGTTGTGCTTTGGCATGGGCTGCCAGACGGTTGATGCAGTACATAATTTGTCATACTACTTTATTGATTTCAAAAATGGACCCGATAAAGTATATTTTTGAGAATCCCGCTCAGACAGGAAGGCTCGCCCGTTGGCATATGTTGTTATCAGAATATGACATCCAGTATGTGGCCCAGAAGTATATCAAGGGTAGTGTCTTATCAGATTATCTTGCAGATCAGCCAGTTGAAGATTACGAGTCTCTCAAGTTTGATTTTTCGAACAAAGACATTATGTTGGTGAAAGATTATGAAGAGCCAGGTCCTGATGAAGGTCCCGAGCCGGGTCTTTGGTGGAAAATGATGTTTGATGGTTCCTCAAATTACAGTGGGCATGGCGTAGGCGCCGTTCTGATGAATCCAGAAGGTGGTTATACCCCATTTACAGCAAGGTTAGACTTTGAATGTACAAACAGTATTGCCGAATATGAAGCATGCATTCTTGGCCTCGAAGTAGCTATTGACCTAAGAATCAAACTTCTCGAAGTGAGTGGAGATTCAGCTTTGGTTATTTATCAAGTTACAAGTGAATGGGAGACCAGACCTAAGAATTTGATCACTTACAGAGCCTACATCGTTGAAATGATTGAATACTTTGATGAGATCACTTTCAAGCAAGTTCCGAGATCTGAAAATCATATTGCCGATGCTCTAGCCATGTTAGCCTCAATGTGGAAAGTCAGGTACCTCAATGATGCTACTGTCATTCGAATTGAACGCAAGACTGAGCCTGCCTACTGTCAGATGGTTGAAAAATAAATTGATAACAAGCCATGGTTCCACGACATAAAGAATTATCTGTTAAAATAAGAATATCCAGTTGATGCTACGTCACTTGACAAGAAAACCTTGAGAAGATTGGCATCTAACTTCTTTCTCAGTAATGATGTGCTATATAAAAGGAATCATGACATGGTCCTGCTTAGATGTGTCGACAGACGAGAAACAGATTTGTTAATGCAAGATATTCATGAAGGAACATTTGGCACTCACGCCAATGGATATGCCATGTCCAAAAAGATTTTGAGAGCTGGATATTATTGGTTAACCTTGGAAACTGACTGTATCCAATATGCCAGGAAATGTTACAAATGCCAAATTTATGCGGATAAGATGCATGTGCCTCCAACGTTGTTAATTGTGTTGACATCACCTTGGCCGTTCTCTATGTGGGGCATTGACATGATTGGGGCAATCGAGCCAAAGGCTTCTAACGGACACCGATTCATTCTGGTCTCTATTGATTACTTCACAAAGTGGGTTGAAGCCGCATCCTACGCCAATGTTACTCGACAAGTGGTGGCCCGTTTTATCAAAAAGGAGATTATCTGTCGATACGGAATCCCAAGACGAATCATAACAGATAACAGTACTAATCTGAACTACAAAACCATGAAAGAGTTGTGTGGTGACTTCAAAATTGAACATCACAATTCTTCTCCTTATCATCCCAAGATGAATGGAGTTGTCGAAGCTGAAAATAAGAACATCAAGAAGATTTTGCAAAAGATGGTGAAAACATATAAGGATTGGCATGAGATGCTGCCATTTGCCTTGCATGGGTATAGAACGTCCATTCACATTTCAACAGGGGCAACCCCTTTTTCCTTGGTGTATGGGATGGATGCAGTACTTCCTATTGAGGTTGTGATACCTTCCTTAAGAGTCATAATGGAAACCGATCTTGAAGAAGCAGAATAGGTGAGGGAAAGATTTGATCAGTTGAACCTTATTGACGAAAAGTGCATGGCAGCGGTATGTCACGGTCAGTTATATCAGAAAAGGATCAAGAGAGCTTTTGACAAGAAGGTTTGTATCTGAGAATTCAGAGAAGGGGAGCTTGTACTAAAAAAGATTTTTCCAGTTCACAAAGATGCACGGGGAAAATGGATGCCCAATTATGATGGTTCGTTTGTTGTAAAAATAGTCTTCTCAGGGGGGTTGATAATTCTCACAACAATGAATGGGGAACAGCTTACACATCCGGTGAATTCTGATGCAGTATGAAAACATTACGCCTAAAGAACCCGATAAGTCGAAAACCTACAAGGGCGACTTATGCAATAATGGGTATCCCGCTGGATCATAACCTATGAAGGAGGTCCAGGCAAAAGTTAGGGATGCGATAAAAAATGATGAGCTCGCTAAGTTGAAAACCCGAAAGGGCAGCTTAGGCAAAAAAGAGCGTCCCGGTGGATTGAAAACCTGAAAAGGCAATCTAGGAAAAAGTTAGGGACAAAGGTGTTTCATTGCATTGGATGGGTTGTCACCTCTGCAGAAGATTTTTACAGGAAGTCCATTTCAACCGTTCTTGTCAGAAGCAAGGTTTTAGAAAGTTTTAGTCATTAAGGGTAGATTGTCAGTGGATTCAATGTAACCTTTTTCACGTTGCCATTTTCAATTGTAAAAGTTCCATGGAGTTCTGTCATTGACAAACTTCCATTCTTAAATGAAATCAATTTTTGGACCATTCTTTTGCAATTGACCATTTTCTTTATTTCCTTTGTTATGCAAAACATCGTTTATTGATCAATGATAATTTTGAAAGCACCAGGTTCGAATTTAAAAATAACTTTTGAAGATTAACAGAACATAAATTACTTTGGCTCACGGAAGGATTCAGTGGAAATCATACCCCCTCGAATGTCTTAATGTGGCAGGAACTTTGATGTGCAAGCTCAATACATCTCCCATTGAAATGTCAATTGATTTGATTTAATAGGTTGCTCATTCGGTCGTGTGTAGTTACCAAGATTGAAGACCATCTCCCCAGGTTTCTTTACGAGATATGTTCTTATGATAATGGACTCATCCTCAGTGGAAGCATTCATAGCCTCTATTTGGAGTCACGTTGTCAACTCTTGCAAGCTGCTCTAAGCTTTATTTCCCAAGCGAAGTGGGTTTATTTCCCAGAGAATCTACCGACACCTTTGTTTTAGGAATTCAATGTGATTCATTTGCGTCCCTAGTGAGATAGATTGGCTTATCTATCTTTCCCCTTGAGTCTCCAGATTCTTCTGTCTCTCGTCAGAGTCGGCTCTTCCATATCATTAATCATTGGCATCATGGCATATCATGTGCATCTGTCTTGCCTCTGTGGTCTTTTGATGTTACCTTTTGTCTTGATTGTTTCCTGGTTGTTATTAGTGGTCTTGTTTGTTATTTATTGGGCATCCTCTGTCTTTTTAGAGTGTTGGTCATCACCAATTCCTCTATTTCGATTGTTACTGATTTTGTTTTGTGGTTATGGGTCGTCACCTGTATCCCATTGGATTCTAGTCGTTACCAGTACCTTTGGATGTTCCCATTTGTTATTGATATTGTTATTCTGGTCGTCACCAGTTTCTCTCCTTGAAGTCTAGTCGTTACTAGCGATCCCCATTGTTGAAAGTTCAATGGTAATTGGCAGTTCTTTTGAAAGTCCAGTGGTAACTGGCACTGTTTAAAATCCAATCGTTATTGGTATAGTTGACTTGGTCGTCACCATATCTTTTGAAAGTCCAGTGGTAACTGGCACTGTTTAAAATCCAATCGTTATTGGTATAGTTGACTTGGTCGTCACCATATCTTTTGAAAGTCCAGTAGTAACTGGCACTATTTAAAATCCAATCGTTATTGGTATAGTTGACTTGGTCGTCACCATATCTTTTGAAAGTCCAGTGGTAATTGTCACTGTTTAAAATCCAATCGTTATTGGTATAGTTGACTTGGTCGTCACCATATCTTCTAAAGTCCAGTGATTACTGGCTTTGCTTGAAAGCTAATCGTTATTAGTACCGAGTTGGTTGTTACCAATTTCCCCAGCCAGAGTCCTATATTGTATCAATGCGATTCAGAGTTCCCAATTATTGGTTTGGTCGTCACCATCACCCCCTGTAAGTCTAGTAGAAACTAGCACCCTTTGAAAATGTTTGTTGTTCTGGTCGTCACCAGTGTTCCCAGCAAAGCGTTGCTTTCCCATTCGAGTCTCGGAGATTTAGTGGATACTAGCATCCCCGGTGCGTCTGGTCTTGTTTCTGTTCTTTTCCTAAAGATCCCGTTCGAACTCTTCGTCATAGAAAATTCCTCATTTGGTTATCTCCAGTGAGGTTTGCGTCTCTTTTCTTTCGTTTCCCTGGTGGAGAATTGCTTTCTTCCCTAGCAGAGTGTTGTCTCCTTTTCCCCAATGAAGTTTTGTCTTCCCTGTTGGAGTTTGCATCCCCTATACGAAAGATTCCCCCTGAGCAGCATCTTTAGTCATGTTTGAACTATTCTGCTTGTTTTACCCTGAATCTCTCCCCAGTGTGTTGGGTCCCCCGTGAGTAGTTACTCGTTGTATTGCTGTTCTTTTATCTTTGCTCGCGTGTCTGCATCGGTCTGGCATTCAAGCATCATAAAGCATCATCTAGATTCATGGCATATTCACATTTGTCCTTTTGCATACCATCGGATCTAAGGGACAAAATTTTTGGTTCGCTATATTTAAATACCTTTCACTATGATTCTATGAGGATTGTCATCTCTAATTGTCATCTAGAGAAGATATTTAAATAAGGGCAACTGTCATACCCCAAATTTTGACCCCTTATATCTTCATCATCATTTTAGGATCATATTCATTTGATTATCTAACCTTAACCCATTTCAAGTTGTCTTTGTCAAGATACAGGTGAATTAGGGTTTTGTACAGTCGAAATCGAGGTTTCGAGAGTTAACCAGTCAATGTTTTGGATTGGTTCTCCTTGAGATAAGTCTCTACATCATCAAACATACTCCATGGGATCAAGTATGAATCCAATTTGAGGTTGTCACCCAGGAACCAAGAACAGTGCAGTTGGGATACCCGATTAGGGTTTTCGATCAGGAAAAGTCAATTGTGGTTTGAATTTTGATTTAAAAGATGTTACAATGGTGGGATAATGGTCCATAAAGTTCATATGGCTTAGTGAAGTCTATTCAAAAGGTTTCAAGGCCTCAAAAGACCCGGAGCATCAGCAGTCGACTCGGTAGTCACCGATCGATCGTTTGGTTGACTGAAAAGTCAACTCTTCAATCATAAGGAATTTGACCTCAAGATATGAATAAAAAATGTTCCTAATGACATATTGCACCTACCCATAAAATTTCATGACCATTGGATCAAGGATTGAGGAGTAATCGCAAAAGTCGGGAATTAGGGTTTTGAAAGGGGAAAGACCATAACTCCTTAACCACACATCCAATTGAGTAGGTTCAAAGCTCATTGGAAAGCTATCGAAAAGTCCTACAAAAGTCCCAAAGTGATCCATGAGCATAAAATGCATAGATTTGGAGTTATGACCAAATTCATTACAAAAGGGAAAAGTAACTTAGAAAAATTTCACTTTTAGGCTTGTTTTTCAAAAAACTTTGAGAGTTTTTTTGGCCAAGTTCCTTTGGGAATCTGAAACTCATGAAAACATGAAAGTTGTCGAGCTACATGAAGGCTCTCCAAAATGTACTAGAACTCCTCCATAGCCCTTATGAGCTGAGAGTTATGAATTTAACAAGATTAGATTTTAACACTTGAGTCCCACATTGTCAATTTTTCACAAACTCATCCTTTGACCACTTGAGCTATTCTCAGCCCTTGGATCTTATTTCTATATGATATTTAGAGGATTTGAAGAGGAGAAATGCAGCAAATGAGGAAGTTTAGCAAGTCTTGCAACTTGGAGGCAAGTGGGAGTATTTTAATCATATAATAGGAAGAAAGAGAAACTTTTGGCACACTTGCAGCAAACAACCCCCTATTTGGCTAGCCACTCCAATCACCATTATGTCATTCTTGCCACTTGAGCAATGCATCAGTTGAGCCAAGGATTTGAATTTTGCAGCTGCACCAAACCCTCAAGCAAAGTTATCTTTTTCAAAATCCCTACAAAAGTGCCAAGTTACAAATCTGTCCTCACCCTTCATTTTTCCTATAAATAGAGGCTCCCTCTATGTCATTTACACCAGAGAACTCTTAGAACCAAGAGAAAACCACAACTCTCACTTCTTTCTTGTTTGCTTCATTTTCAAAATTTCAAATTTCATCAAAATCTGCCTTGAGCAGCTGGCTTCCCAAATCCATTTCCACACACTCCAATCCTCCAAAAACCATCCGCGCAATCCATAAATGATGTGTAGAAGGTGTTCATACTCTTAAATGATCGCGACTTTCTATGTCTAATACAACCTAACTGCAAGTGCACAGTCTATCGCGTAGTAATAATAGATATCGATCCCACAGGGTCTCGTAATCAAACTAGTGTTCTCGGGAGTTACTATGTTTAGCTAGGTAGGATATGTTTAAGGGAATAAGATTGTCACTAAAGGGAACTAAGAATGTTAATTAAAGTATTAATTAATTGAATCGATATGCAGTGATTATATTCTTCGGGGATTTGACAAGTTACCGGTGTATGAAATATTTTTCAGAGTTTATTTAAGCAGAAAATGGTGATCTGAAGACTCTCGCCTCACGATGGTTATTGATGCTAATCATAATTCTAAGGGCCAAACGTACACTTTCGTATCCCATTCGGGGTTAAAATTATTTTTTGGAAATCTCTAAGTTCTAATTCATTTTAAAGTGCTTTCGCTGTTATTAAAATGAATGACTAGTGTTTACTATCTGATCTTGCCGCAACTTTCGCTTGTTGGTTCGTATCTTAATTAATTTCCCACTTTCGTGGCAAAACTACTTTTAAATAAGTTCTCGCTTTCGCGACGAAGTTTATTCAGTAAATTAATTTTAAACACTCAGACCATAAACAACTTTTGAAAAAGACAATTTTCAACCGGTTATTATCAAATCCCTTTCGAATTATTACTACATATCGATTACTTGAATTTAGCTAGACATGGATTTGGGAAAGGTAAAACATAAATAAAAACAATAAATAATAGCATGCATCATAATAAAAACTGGAATTACGATTGAAATGAGAAACCTGTAAATATTCCAATTGGCCTTTGGGCAGATCCTCCACAGATGTTGGCAGGATTCTGGTCTTTGTGCCAATTTGATCGTACAATAGAAATAGAAATTACAAAAGAATGAAAGGAATGCAAAAAAAGAAAAGGAGAAACAAATAAGAATAAAAACTGGAAAGGTTGCTCTGGAAATAAATTGGCAGCACTTCGTTGTATGAATGCGGCTCCCTTTCTGAGGTCCCCTTCTTCCCTTTTTATAGAAATGGAATTCTAACGGTTATAATTGAAGAGGGTGGACTTTGAGGCAGAATAATCAGGGAGTAGTGGTCCACTATTTGGGACTTGGAACTGCTTCTTTCACGTGCATTTGAAGTGGGGCGTTTTTGCCTGCATGACGGTCGTCACAAGGTGTGACGGTCGTCATGGAGCTGTGACGGTCGTCACAGCAGCAAAATCAGCATTCTGCGCTTTTCATGATGTTTTCATCCGGTTTTCGTCCATATTTCATCTGAGATTGCTTCTTTTCTTCGTATTGCCTTGTTTAGACGCGATCATCAAATACCTGCAAAACATCAGACAAACAACACGGAAATAACCCGAAATCGGATCGAAAACAGTTAAACTTTAGTTGAATTATGCATCAAAATATATATATGATTTCGTGCTATCAAACTCCCCGAAGCTTGAATCTTTGCTTGTCCTCAAGTAAAACATGAAAAAGTCGGCAAGCACGAGGCAGCTTCTTCGTTTGCAAAGTTGGGAAAAACCGGGATTCTTGGTAAGAACAAAACGAGTACCTTGACGACACTGGACTACAAGTCTTTGGAGGTCTCCTTTTTATGCAAATCGGTCCCAGTCATGCTACTGTAGCTTGGTGTCAAGGTTCTCGCGGCAAGTTCACCCTGTTTGTTCTAGCGCAATCACATTAAGCCCGTTGTCCATACACTTTCATGGCAAGTCGACCTGTTAGTGAGTATGATCTCATTTCTGTTTTGATCTTCTTCATTGATCATAAGCTTATATCATTGATTTTTCAATGAGTTTTCGTGCCGTTGGGCTAAATGCTCGGGTGAGGAGCACCTAACTTAGAAGGAAACGTGTCTTTATAGTTTTGGGCTATCTAGCTTTCTTTTCATGATTTTTCATCTTTTTGGAGATCATACACTTATTTGCATCGATCGCTCGCTTAGAAGTGTTTTAGGATGGTGCTGACTGCTAGTATAAACTACTTGGGGCTGAGTTTGCATAGACACTTGAGGCTTTGGTACGCGTAGGTAGTGAAACCGACTCGCATAAACCGGAGGTCTAAGGTTTCAAGATGGTACTGGTTTTGTTAGAATTGTCGTCTCCTCGGAGTTTCAAAACTTGGTTTGAACTCGGGTGCATTCTCGTGATGCTTTTGCTTTTGAGGAACGAATGAAAAAATTTGTTGTTTACGTCGAATAACGTGGGGATGTTTGCGTAACGGAAAAAGGATATATAAACGAGCTTTATTTGCTAAAAATAGAAAATGTTTAAATATAAATTACGAAATTCAAAGTACAATGGAATGGAAATAAACGCTCCGCTCCCACACTATCTCAATCAGTGTCCCCACTGATTTGGAAGCATGCGAGAGGGAGATACAACGGAAATGAAAGTACAAATAAAATATAGTAAACAAATAAGGAAAATGGATAACTAATCACGTCCGCTGCCTCGGTCACGTCCGCGCTGGCGTCCTCTGGCTCTGGCCAGGGCGACTCGGTCCTCATAACTCATAGCTCCGGTGTGGTAGACGGTGTCACGGAGTCCTTCGACCTGCAAAGTCAGATTCGCCAGGTTCTCAGTAATGGTTGCTTGGCCGGTTTGAAGTTGTTGCATTTGGTTCCGATGCCAAGCTTCGAACTGCTCTGCTCGCTGATTCTGCTGCTGCAGCATAGCGAGTATCTGGGCCTGCTGGTCGAGAGAGCGGCGGAGGTCCTCTTCTGTGTAGTCGGGCACTGGACGATGGCGGCGGCGGCGAGAGGATGTACCTTCGGATGGAGGAGGTTGCGATGCCTCCGGTTGCTCTGTCCTGTCCAACTCAGCTTGGATTTCGTCATCAGAACCTTGGGTGTGGTCCTGAGTTGGAGCAGCGGCAGCAGGAGGGGCAGTGAGGTCAAATAACCAGTTGGTACGATCCTCTGGGTGTGTCCGGGTGCGTGATGGAAGGATGATACTTCGGACGGTTTTACCACGCACTACCGGGTGGTACTTGTCGTCGGCTCTGGAACGGATAAGGTGAGAGGCTCTGCAGTGGTCGGTGTCGAGGAACACCGAGGGGATGGCATGGAGGTGCTGGAGGCGGTCGCCTAGGTTCAGCCCAAGTGCAATGCCAGTGACAATCCCGCCAAAATAAAATGGCTTGGAGCCACGGTTGCAGTTGGCCTGAATGTGGGCCAGGAGGAACGGAGCGGTGTTGATAGGCTCGTTGTTGAAGACGCAGTGGAGGAAGAAGAGCTCTTTCGAGTTCACCTTATGGTTGTTGTCCCTGGCGAAGATTGTGTTGCTCAATGCTCGGTGGAAGTACCGGATGGTCGGGTTATGGATATGCGTGGCCTGCAGAGAGTCCCAACCATCGGCATTGATGCCGGTCAACTGGTACCACAGCGCGAAGGCTTCGTGCTGGAACTGATCGGTGAGGCGGCGGTGAGCATTGTCGCCTTGGGGGAGTTGTAAGATGGCGGCAATCTGGTTCTGGTTCACCTGATAGTTTGTGCCGAACATCCGAAAACATGCGGCACCAGAGTGTTGGCTGAGGTCGCCGCTGGATGTGACGTAGGTAAACGAACTCAGGAACTCGAGAGTGAGTTGTTCGTACGTCGGCAGTGGATTGGTGCATAGGTTCCAGATGCCGGCTCTTTGAAGCATCCAAGTGACGCCTTCAAGGAGTCCGATCTCCGTGAGCGATGGAATGTGTGGATAATGAGTCGGCTGGAGCGACCTTTGATGGAATGCGATATAGTTGGCCCGCTGTCTTTCGCCCAAGTCACCTTCGCTGAACACAATGTTACTGATGTCTGGGGTTTCGGTAGTTCTCGCCGTTGTTGGAAGATTGAGGTGGTTCTGAGGATTGGGGTGGTTCTGCGAAGTGGGAAAAAATTGACAGAAGTGTGGTAGGAAGTTGAGATGGGAGTTGAAATATATGGTGCAATGTGGGGGAGACGAAAAATTGGAGTGGGGTGGGAGTTCTGATGATTGGAAGTTGAAAGGGGGTGAGTGGGAGAGAAAACGCAACCCCTGTTATATCAGATAGCAGTTTTGGGTTCGTGACGATCGTCACGTATGTGTGACGGTCGTCACCCGCGTGACGCTCGTCAGGATCCTGTGACGGTCGTCACAACAGCAAAATCTGCAGAACACAAAATTTTGCTCTGAGGGTGTTCTTGCAGTGACTTTTAGGCCTAGTATTGATATGGCAATGTATTATAACAGCCAATAAACAAAGAATAACATAAAAGCAAAATAATTGAATAAAGACTATAATTGAAATAACAAGAAATTGGAATGATTGTATGTAGTACATAAAGAAATTAACAATGCAAAAATCAAAATAATTGAAAACGGACGGAAAGTAGAAAAACTAAACTAAACTAAATCTAATGCTAAAACTAGTATCTAGTCTTTTCGTGCCTTCAACTCATCGAACTTCCGTGCGTAGTAGTCGAGCTGGTCACAGACTAAGTCCATGAAGACTACCATTTCGCTATGTATACCTGCGATGTCGTCTTTTACAGTAGTCAGAGCTGCATCAACGTTGTCCAATCGGAGTAGAACGGTATCCATTTTGTCGGTGGTCTCCTCAGGGATAGGCTCAAGATAAGTGTTGTAATACGGAGGAGTCGTAGGGTCTACTTCAGCTTCTGATACAGCATCCTCATAGTACATATAGTCGTGTGCCTCAGAGATGTGGTCACTGTCATACATATAGTTCTGTGGTGTTGACTGAGGTGAAGGAGGTCCCATAGGCTCATCCAATTCATAAAGCCAGTTGTCCTTGTTGTGGATACTTGTCATCTGATGATCAGGCAGTGTGAATAGCTGGACAGGTTTTTCGTTAATGAGGTACTCATAAGGTCCAGGTCCCATAGTTCCTAGAATGCGCCTGTTAAAGCAGAACTGTATATTCATGGGTCGGATGGTGCCAAAACGAGTGCTTGCATTTAAGTGGAATCTAAGGCCAAGCTCGTGGGCAATCATTGTCACGAGGCCTCCTATAAGAATAGGTGACTGTGGTTCCTGAGTGAGGCGTCTGAAAGATCTCATCATGAAAGGCACTGCATTTACTGTACGTCCCTGGGAAGCACAGAACATGATGAATAACTCCTCTTTAGATACTGTGGTAATATTTTATTCTTTCCCGAAAAGGGTGTGAGCTAGTATCTTATGGAAGTATCTGAAAGCTGGGTTATGAATATCATCATTATACATTCTGTCTGGTTCAGGGTGATAGTCGCCTGTGATTCTACCCCAGAATTGGTCGAGTTCAAAATCAATATCGTCATCTTCTGCACTTATGAACACATGCGGTCCGCTAGGAAATCCTAGGAGGTTAGCTAGTGACATCCGGCTATGGGTTTGGTCCATTCCAAACATTCGAAAGTTAATCAGCTCTGTGTTGTATCCAAAACCATAGTTGGGTATGTATTTGAAGGAACTAAGGAATTCATAGGTGAGATCCTTATAGGTAGCAAAACGTGTTTTCAAAGCAGTGTTCTCCCAACCCAGTTGATTGAACAGGTATTGAATGCTATCCGTGATTCCTAGTTTATCCATGGTAGACTTATCATAATATAGCGTTAAGGCGATTTCTCTTTCAGTTAGTGCTGCAAATCTTGCCTTTTGAGCTAGTCCTCGAAAATGAACCTTTGTGAAGTCGTACTCGGCCATACTCGCAGGTAAGTCGGAGAAAACAGGAGGAATGTTTTGAAGACTTTTAAAATCCTGAAAAGTTTAAAACAGAAGTTTGAAGTCAGGATTTTAAAAAACAAAAAGCGGTAAAAACAAAAGACAAAAAGAGAAAAAATAAAAATAGAAATATGAAAATAAACGAACGTAGAGAGTAGTAGTAATTATAAGTTTAGAATTTTTGTTAAATTTTCAAAGTAAAATTTTAAATAAAAATGAAATACAGTAACGAGGAAAAATGCGGGGAAAGTTGGGTTGCCTCCCAGTAAGCGCTGTTTTTAACGTCTAAAGCCTGACGATAGCTTGGTGACAAGCTATTCGGGTGTTTGAGCTGGAAGCTCAAGCAATGCTATACTGCAGACTTGAGGGCTATTTTCGTTCTTATTATAATGTTTTAGACGTTGCCCGTTTACGATAAACGGTGCATTCGTCTTATCGGTAATTTCAACAGCTCCGCTCTGAAGTACTTTAGTCACTTCATAAGGTCCAGACCACCTAGATTTTAGTTTACCTGGGAAGAGTTTTAATCTTGAATTAAATAGCAATACGATGTCTCCCACACTGAATTGTTTCTTGACTGAACGTTTATCATGCCACTTTTTAGTTCGTTCTTTGTAGATATGGGCATTTTTATAAGCGTCTAAGCGAAGTTCTTCCAATTCGTGTAAGTTCAAGATTCGCTTTTCTCCTGCCTCGGTGTAGTTGAAATTGAGTGTCTTAATGGCCCAGAAGGCCTTATGCTCTAATTCTACAGGGAGATGGCAGGATTTACCATAAACTAATTTGTAGGGTGTAGTACCTATTGGTGTCTTAAAGGCGGTCCTATAAGCCCATAAAGCTTCTTGTAGCTTTGATGACCAATCTTTCCTTGAGGTAGCGACAGTCTTTTCCAATATCTGTTTTATTTCCCTGTTCGAGACCTCGACTTGTCCGCTAGTTTGCGGATGATAAGGTGTAGCTACTCGGTGTCGGACTCCATATTTAGAAAGAAGTTTATCGAATATTCGCGATATGAAGTGAGATCCGCCGTCACTAATGACGAGTCTGGATACACCGAATCTAGGAAAGATTGTGTTTTTGAAGAGTTTGATTACTACTCGTGCATCGTTTGTTGGAGCAGCAATGACTTCTATCCATTTAGACACATAGTCTACAGCGACGAGTATGTAGTTATTACCAAAAGAAGGTGGGAATGGTCCCATGAAATCTATTCCCCATACGTCAAAGATTTCTACCTCTAAGATTCCTTTCTGAGGCATTTCATCGCGTCGTGAGATGTTGCCAGTTTGTTGGCATCGATCACATTTTAGCACAGCGATGTGAACGTCTTTCCAGAGGTTAGGCCAGAAAAATCCGGCTTGGAGAATCTTAGCGCATGTCTTGGATGTACTAGCATGACCACCATATGGTGCTGAATGGCATTGGGAAATGATATTTTCTATTTCTTCCTCTGGGACACAGCGACGGTATATGTTGTCGGCCCCTCTCTTGAAGAGTAGAGGTTCGTCCCAATAATAGTGTTTCAGATCGTGGAAGAATTTCTTCTTTTGCTGATAAGTGAGATCTGGTGGAAGCACGCCTGCAGCGAGGTAATTAACGATGTCAGCATACCAAGGTAATGTGACTTGGGCATAGACGGCTTCTACAGCTTTTTCGAATTCTGGATCTTCCGAGATTGAGTTGGGTATGTCACCTTCTAATTTGGCTATCAGACGTTCGTACGGGAAATCATCGTTTATCGGTACTGGTTCGTGTCTGATGCCTTCTATTCGGGATAAGTGATCTGCAACAACGTTCTCGGTTCCTTTCTTATCTTTGATTTCTAAGTCAAACTCTTATAATAACAGGATCCATCTCAATAGTCTTGGTTTGGCATCCTTTTTGCTTATTAGGTACCTAATGGCAGCGTGGTCTGTGTATATGATAATTTTTGCTCCTACTAAGTAAGAACGGAATTTGTCAAGCGCAAATATAACTGCTAGAAGTTCCTTCTCTATGGTAGCGTAGTTCATTTGGGCAGGATCTAAGGTTCTACTGGCATAGTAGATGACATGGAGTTTGTTGTCCTTCCTTTGACCTAGAACTGCGCCTACGACATAATCACTCGCATCACACATGATTTTGAACGGTAGTCGCCAATCGGGTGGTTGCATAATCGATGCGGTGATAAGGGCTGATTTTAATGTTTCAAATGCTTTTAGACAGTCGTCGTCGAAGACGAACTCAGCATCTTTCATCAACAGGCCGGTCAAAGGTTTTGTGATTTTTGAAAAATCTTTTATAAATCTTCTGTAGAAATCGGCATGTCTTAGAAAACTCCGTATTTCTCGTACGGATTTTGGAGGTTGGAGATCTTTTATAATCTCTATTTTAGCTTTGTCGACCTCAATTCCTTTATCTGATATGACATGTCCTAGAACTATTCCTTGTCGGACCATAAAATGGCATTTTTCCCAATTTAGGATGAGGTTCACTTTTACACAACGTTCTAATACCATTTCTAAGTTTTGTAGACATCCTTCGAAACTTTGTCCACATACCGAGAAATCGTCCATAAATACTTCCATTATGTCGTCTATGAAATCTCCGAACGACATTCGGCGGTAAGCAAAAGTACCATAAGGACATGTGAATGTAGTCTTTTCTTGGTCATCCGGATGAATGGGAATTTGAAAAAATCCTGAATAACCATCTAGATAGCAGAAATATGAATGTTTGGCTAATCTTTCCAACATTTGGTCTATGAAGGGTAACGGGAAGTGATCTTTTCGTGTGGCTTTGTTAAGCTTCCTATAATCAATACACATCCTGCTTCCAGTCACGACTCTTTTTGTTATTGATTCGCCTTTTTCGTTTTTGACTACTGTGACTCCTCCTTTCTTTGGCACGACATGAACTAGGCTAACCCATTCACTATCGGAGATTGGATAGATGATTCCTGCATCTAGAAATTTCTTTACTTCATCTCTGACTACAGTGCTCAGGATGGGGTTCAGTCTCCTCTGATGCTCTCGAGAGGTTTTAGAGTCTTCCTCTATTGTAATTCGATGCATACAGATTGAAGGGCTTATACCTTTTAGATCGCTTATGTTATAGCCTAATGCGGTGGGGTACTTCTTTAGGACTTATAATAGCTTTTCGGTTTCTGGTTGTCCTAAGTCGGCGTTGACTATCACTGGTCTTTTTAGTTCATCGTCTAGGAATTCATATCTAAGGTTTTTGGGTAGTGTTTTAAGTTCTAAAGATGGGTTCTTCGGACCTGGCATATGGTTTGGGGTCAGTGCTAAGCTTTCGCTTAGGCTGTCGTCTTTATATGGTTTACGCCAATCATCGTCTTCAGAAATATCGGGTATTTGAATCTTTATTATTTCTGAATACGTGGTCTCTTCATTTTCAAGTTCTCTTATGCATTCGTCAATTTCGTCTACTAAATAGCAGGTATCGTCTATGGCTGGTGCTTGTAAGAACTTGGTGAGAATGAACTCTATCTTTTCTTCTCCTACTTCGAATGTTAGCCTTCCTTTCTTCATGTCTATAATAGCTCCGGCTGTAGCTAGGAACGGTCTTCCTAGAATAATTAGGGTAACAGTGTCCTCCTTGATGTCCATGATTATGAAGTCGGTTGGGATGTAGAATTGTCCTATGCGTACTGGAACGTTTTCCAGTATTCCGACGGGGTATTTTACTGATCGGTCAGCTAATTGTACGGACATTTTGGTTGGTCTGAGGTCTCCCATATTCAGCTTTTTGCATATAGATAAAGGCATAACACTGATACTGGCTCCTAAATCACATAGGGCTTTGTCTATCACGAACTTTCCTATGACGCAGGGTATGGAGAAACTACCTGGGTCTTTTAATTTAGGAGGCATGCGGTTTTGAATAATAGCGCTACACTCTGCAGTAAGTGTAAATGTTTCGTTATCCTCGATCTTTCTCTTATTCGACAGGATTTCTTTGAGAAATTTAGCGTATGACGGCATTTGAGTTATCGCTTCTGTAAAAGGAATAGTAATATTCAGCTGTTTAAGGAGCTCTACAAATTTCTTAAACTGTCATGAAGTTTTGGAGTTTATTAGTCTTTGAGGATAAGGAATGGGTGGTTTATATGGCGCTGGAGGTGCTTGAGTTTTTTCACTTGCGGTATCCTCCTTCTCGTTGTCTTCCTTCTTCTCTAACTCGGATTCCTTTTCTGCTTGTTCAGTTGATTTTTGTTGCATGGTTGAGTTTTCGGTCCTCGGATCGATCGGTTCGTCCAATTCTTTTCCACTTCTTAGTATTACAGCATTTGCTTTGCCTTTTGGATTCTGTTCGGGTTGTCCAGGAAACGTGCCAGCGGGTGCGGCAGCAGAGGCTTGTTGTTGAGCCACTTGTGATATCTGCGTTTCTAGCATTTTGTTGTGGGTGGCTAAAGCATCTACTTTTCCGGTCAACTGTTTAATTTGCTCGCTAGTGTGTATGTTTTGATTCAGGAATTCTTTGTTTGTTTGAGCTTGAGTAGCTATGAATTTTTCCATCATCAATTCGAGGTTTGATTTCCTAGGTGCAGTCTGAGCAGCAGCTGGTTTCTGATATCCTGGCGGAGCAGTAGGCATTTACAATGCATTTTCGCTTTTGTAAGAAAAGTTTGGATGATTTCGCCAACCTGGGTTGTAGGTATTTGCGTAAGGATTTCCTTGAGCATAATTTACTTAGTCTGGTGGGATTCCGGCTAGCAATGGGCATTCGGGCGCATTATGAGTGGTACTTCCGCATAACTCGCAATTTGGAGTTACGACAGCGACGGTTGCAGTGGGGTTAACGGTCAGACTATCAATCTTCTGTGCTAGAGCATCTACTTTAGCGTTGAACTTTTCAAGGCTGCTGATCTCGTACATCCCACCTTTCGATGTGGTTTTCTCTGTTGGAGTGCGTTCACCTCCCCATTGGCAATGGTTTTGAGACAAGTTTTCGATTAATTGATAGGCTTCGTCGTATGGCTTATCCATAAGTGCACCGCCCGCGGCAGCGTCTATTGTCAATCTAGTATTGTATAAAATCCCATTATAGAAAGTATGGATTGTCACCCAGTCTTCTAGACCGTGGTGAGGACATGTTCTCATCATATCTTTGAATCGTTCCCATGCTTCGTAAAGAGATTCAGTATCTTTTTGTCGAAATCCGTTGATTTGAGCTCTAAGCATAGTAGTTTTGCTTGGCGGAAAATATCTCGCTAAGAAGACGTTCTTCAATTGTTCCCACGTCGTAACGGAGTTGGATGGTAAAGATTGCAACCATGTCCATGCTCTGTCTCTAAGAGAGAATGGGAAAAGACGAAGTCTTATCGCGCCTGGAGTTACTCCATTTGCTTTCACCGTGTCTGCGTATTGTACAAACTTCATTAGATGTTCGTTCGGATCCTCAGTTGCGTTTCCTGAGAATTGGTTTTGTTGTACAGCTGACAGCAATGATGGTTTCAGCTCAAAATCGTTTCGGGTAATAGCTGGGGCAGTAATGCTACTTCTAGGCTCCATCTGAGAGGGTGTAGCGTATGCCTTCAGCGGTTTGTTTGGAGGTCCTTCAGCCATGTTTGATTCTTCTTCAGATTTGGGAATGGGAGTGAGAGGGTCGGGAATGTTATGTTTGAGTTGGTACTCAATGATTCGGCTTCTTATATGTAAGAAGCGTTCTAGTTCTGCGACTGAGGGTTTCAAGATATCGCCTTGTGGGCGATTACTTGGCATACAATCGACAACACTAGTAAAGGAAAAATGAAAATTGTTAACCTAGTCTATACGGCGTAACAGAAGGTTACACTATTGACTAAACGGGTCCCCGGCAACGGCGCCAAAAACTTGATCGCGACTTTCTATGTCTAATACAACCTAACTGCAAGTGCACAGTCTATCGCGTAGTAATAATAGATATCGATCCCACAGGGACTCGTAATCAAACTAGTGTTCTCGGGAGTTACTATGTTTAGCTAGGTAGGATATGTTTAAGGGAATAAGATTGTCACTAAAGGGAACTAAGAATGTTAATTAAAGTATTAATTAATTGAATCGATATGCAGTGATTATATTCTTTGGGGAATTGACAAGTTACCGGTGTATGAAATATTTTTCAGAGTTTATTTAAGCAGAAAATGGTGATCTGAAGACTCTCGCCTCACGATGGTTATTGACGCTAATCATAATTCTAAGGGCCAAATGTACACTTTCGTATCCCATTCGGGGTTAAAATTATTTTTTGGAAATCTCTAAGTTCTAATTCATTTTAAAGTGCTTTCGTTGTTATTAAAATGAATGACTAGTGTTTACTGTCGCTAATGCGAAAATCGGCGCCGGCTGACAGAAGAGTCGCCACCGTGCGTTATTTATCCCACGGGAGGGAAAGGAAACGCTCGAAGTAAACCTCACAAAAAACGGGGAAAGGTATGGTCATCGCAACCAAAACCTGGGTTCGGGAGTCGGTTACGCAAGGGGAAGGTATTAGCACCCCTCACGTCCGTCGTACTCGACGGGATCCACGCTTGCTTGGGTTGTCTAAAGGATGCAAAACAATCTATCTACGGCTGCTAAATCTAAACAGAAGGGAATTGACTCGATAGAGCGTCGCACTCTATGCCTACGTATTCTTAAGAGAGAAAGTCAGAGTCAACGTAGTTCGGGACTACAGGGAAAATTGGCTCGCCAAGACCTCGCGTCTTGTGCCTACGTACTTCCACACTGCATGGAAGATCAGAGCTTTACGTAGTTCAGGCTAACTACGGCTAAACAAGGATTCTCACACAGCAGCGAGAAAATAAACTGGTTTCAAAGGTACGGGAACCTATGGGCAAAACTACGACTTGGTCTCAAATGCACTTGGGCAAGAGAGAAAAAAGGGTAACAATTAATCGTCAGCGGGAAAGTCTCGATCGCACAGCAGCGAGAGAACAGAAAGTCAGTTGTTAGTGTGCTCGCTAGGATATCGCATCCTATGCCTACATATTCTCGTCTGGTACGAGAAATCAGAGCAGCTGTAGTTCGGCTACTTCGGGACCACAGCTCAAATCTCGTTTTATTAACATTCTGAAAAATGGTTACAATGATTGAATACGGAAAAATAAACTCCTAAAACAAATCCTATCCATTACGGAAAAAGCAAGTGGAAAATAGTCCCCTAACAAGTGGACTTCTAATTCTACCTCTAAAAAGGTGAAATAATCTCTATGAAAATATATCCTAAAAGAAAATGTACTTTAAAAAATATTAAGTCTACACTAATATTTTTTCTCTTTCTCCTTCTTTTCTTTTCAACTATTTTTCCTCTCTTTCAAAGTATTTTTTCATATTTTTCTCATATTTTTTCAATATATTTTTCTCTTTATTTTATTGTTTTTCCACTTTTCTTTTCTTTTCTCATTATATTTTCTTTTTTTTTCTTTTACTATTTTTCTTTTCTTTCTCTATTTTCATAATGTTTCTTTTCCTTTATTTTTCTCACATGAAACAATTAAACTATATATAAAAAAATAGAAGAAACAAAAAATACAAGGGAGGGGGTGTACTGGTACAGAGGGATTACTAAGCAGGAAAAAACAAAGCAACTGAGATTGGGCCCAGCCCAATTAATAACATAGGAAAACGAAGGGGGTGTAAGTGAGTGAACTGGGGTGTGTGCTGGCAGCAACATTCACGTGGGCCCAAGCCCAGAATCTACCCACATAGAGGGAGTGTTTGCCAAAACGGAGGGTGTACGCAGCAACATGCATTGGGCCTTTGAGCCCAAATCCACAACTCAACATAACAAAACAACAAACCCTAGTTTTCCCTGGGTACTGTTCATGGCCTTTGCGCCGTTCCCCCATCCCTTTCTCAGACTCAACCTTTCTTTCGTTCTACCTTGACCCCTTCTGAAACTATCCCAGATTCCCTTCATCCTAACCTTCCTTGATTCATCTACCACCATAATCATCAAACCGAATACCTGTGAAGAATGAACGGAGAAGAAATTTTCTGGAGACGATAACCAATGCCTTCGAAGATTCGCGATGATGATCGGAGAAGCTTGAAGAGCTCGCTGGATGGACGAATCTGGCAAAAACTGAATGAAGAACCTGAAGATCTCAACGATGCTTTCGACGAACGAGGAAAACTGGAGATTCGAAGATGGCGTTGTGGAGATTCTTCTGGAAATGACGACGAACATGCAGATCTGATGAATATTCATCATTCCTGATAAATTTCTGGAGACTTCTTGCGTGCGAATCTGGAAATCATGAAGGGCGGTTGATGACGGTTGAAGGCTCGAATGGAGTTCTCGAAGAAACTCGCTGAGGAATTGTTGATGGAAACCTGAAGGGACCTCGTAACCTGACGAAGATGAATCGATCTGGGAGTTCATGACGGTTCTTGAAGCAGAAAACAATCCTTGAACGAAAACGGTGATGAGATCTTGAAGATCTTGAAGTTTTGCTGACGATCTTCGAAGTCCTTCTGGGAAAAATGGAGGATGAAGTACTTCTAACGATTTTGTGGATGTTTTCTGTCAACGGATGAGAAAGGTTGATGGTGGTTGTTTGATGAAAAAATCGTAAATGTGATGATGATCAATTGATGAAGATGGAGATTTTCTGGGTTTGGATGATGATTGTGTATGATGATGATTGATCAGAGGAGGAAGATGAATGTTGGTTGAAGTTTGATCAAAGAAGATGAAGATTGATCGGATTCTGGAAGTTTTTGGGTGTTTGTGGGTTTCCGGCGGGTTGCGGCGGCGGTCGGCGGCCATTGCATGCCGGCCGGTGGGAGGTGACCGGCGAGACTGCATGCATGAGGGGAAGGAGGAAGTGGTGACAAGTGTCACCGGTAGTGGGAAGGGTTAACGCATGCAGGACGCGTGTCCTGGGGCGTGGCAGAGAGAGAGAGGGAAAATGGAGTGGCGTGGCGTGATCGGGAAGCGTAACGTGGGGTCTCCTCGTTCATACACGTGGCTGCTGATGCTTTATACTGCTGGCAGTTTCTGGAATACTCTGGATGCTTCTGGAAACTGCTGGGAAATTCTGGACGGATCTGGACTGCATTGGGCTTGCGAAATGGATATGGGCCCACCAAAAACTGATAAAAAAAACTCACAAAAAGCTGCATAAAACAGATCAGCCCAATTTAACCTAAACCTAATTAACTAAACTAAACTCAATTAATTGCTAAACTAATAACACTCTAATGAATCCACTAATCTAAAAATTAATAAATCTCTAATAAAACCTATATTACCTATTTAAATTCTATAAAAGAAAATTTACTATTAAAAGAAAAAGTCTATTTATTCTATTAAGAAAATAGTAAAAACCTATTTAAATTCTATTATTCTATTTAATATGCTAAAAGAAAAATTCACTAATATTCTACACTAATCTAAAAATGATTTTAAAAGCTATTAAAACTATTTAAAAACTATTAAAAACCTATTAATATTCTAAAAATGAAAAATGCTATTTATTTCTATAAAATTCTATATCATCCTAAAATGATTAAAAATCTATTTAAAAAGAATTAAAACTATTAAAAATCCTATTAATATTCTAAAAATTCCTAAAAAATCTATTAAATCCTAAAATGATTTAAAAACTATTTAAACCCTAAAAATAGCCAATAAAATCCAGAAAAAACACAATAATTCCCAGAGGGACAAAAATAGCACCGAACGACACATAACACCGCGAGAGCACACCAAAATAGCCGGTAAAAATAAACGGGCACCGAAATATCCCAAAAATCGATTCTATCTATCTAAACTGATTAAAAACACCTAAAACACGAGACGAGAGCTGTGATCCCTGATAAAATCAAAACAAATGAAAAAATGTACTGTATGCAATATGCAGATGCGAATGCGATTATGCGTCGAAACCTCAAGCCAGATACGAGACCCGGTTGGTCAAATTTTGGGGTGCAACAGCTGCCCCTATTCAAGCGGCTTGTACCTGACTGGGTGAGGAGCGAACGGCTCTCAGCCAATCAAGGTGCGAGACGGTTGAATACCGGTAAGCCCGAAAATTTGCCAACTGCACGAGCACACGATACTCTGCGGAGAATGAATCTTTGAATACTGTCCTACTAGCTGCACGACAACTAGCTGGGGAAATACTGATCTGACATCGCCGTCAGTTATCCACGTTAAGTTCTTCTGATATTCCCTTCGGACAATCACAACACCCCACATCGCCGCTGGAAGACTAAACCTGATATCGCCGTCGAACAATCAAAATACCCCGCATCGCCGCTGGAGAACTAAATCTGATATCGCCGTCGAATAATCAAAATACCCCGCCTTGCCGCTGGAGAAAATACAACACTGAACAAAATACCCCGCATCGCCGCTGGAGAACTAAAGGATCTGCATCACCTAACATCGCCGTCAGAAGACTGGATCAACTTGACATGCCCAACATCGCCGCTGGAAAACTGAATCTGACATCGCCGTCGGAAACAAACATCGCTCTGAGAGACCCTCGACGTCGCCGTCGTACAAACATCATCTCTGCTGGGGATTTAAAGAGTCTGACCTCGCCGTCGAAACAAACATTCAACCTCGCCGTCGAACAAATCATAATCTGACCTCGCCGTCAAACAACCATTCAACCTCGCCGTCGAACAAAATATTCTAGCAACGAACATTCAACCTCGCCGTCGAACAAACATCCAACCTCGCCGTCGAACAAACATCCAACCTCGCCGCCGGACAAAATATAATCTGAAAACGAACATTCAACCTCGCCGTCGAACAAACATCCAACCTCGCCGCCGGACAAAATATAATCTGAAAACGAATCTAACCTGGGGTTCACCCCTGGTAAATGGAACAAAAGGTATACTTGCGTATTTGAAACTACTCCGCTGGGAATGAGAGACTTAACCGAGCACACTCTGACCTGGGGTTCACCCTCCGAACCATAACGAACATCGGCATACTACTGCACACTGCCCACCGTAGAACTTCAACATTAAAGATATTTGAAACCCTGGCCCCTGGCCATTTCCAGCTTCAACTAGAAAAATCTTCAAGTACTTCTGAAGATAAGCGTCATTGGCCTTCAAGGATGGATGAAACCCTGGCCCCTGGCCACTCCAGATCCGCTGGAGAATCTTCAAGTTCTTCTAAAGATAGATGAAACCCTGGCCCCTGGCCACTCCAGATCCGCTGGAGAATCTTCAAGTTCTTCTGAAGATAGACATCCTTGGCCTTCAAGGATATAAACCTTGCCCGTCGGCAACTATGCAGGAGGTATCTTTGACTTCAGTCTGAAGAAATGGTCCTTGGCCTTCAAGGATACATGGATCTGCCTTCAGGCAACGCCGCCTCTGCTATAGAGCATCCGTGACTTCAGTCAGGGATATACTTCGGCCTTCGGTCCGAAAAATGAATCCTTGGTCATTCATGACCTTGGGGATAACCCTGCCCTTAGGCACCTTTGCTTCAGCTTGGGAAACCTGTGACTTCAGTCAGAGAAATGGTATCCTGAGTCATTCATGACTCTACGGGGATTCAAACACTTTGCCTTCTGGCAAAACTCCGCTTCAGCTGGAGAAACATCTTCGACTTCAGTCAGAAGAAACACTATTCACTGGATCGCGATCAATCATCACCTCAGGACAACTGACTTGGTCTTCAGGCCAATGCGGATCACCTTGCATACAAAAGCTGGATCCACGAACTCTTAAACTCTGTCTTCAGACCAACGTTGATTCATCAACAAGGAAATCTGAATCCGCAGGAACATTCTGGTATCGCCTTCAGGCGTTTACGAAGTCAATCTTTGGATTAGACATCACTGTTGGAGCAGACATATCACGCTGCTAAGGACTTCAAGAATCATCTTGAATAAACAAATCCGTCGGGCACCTTCAAGAATCACCCTGAACTGATAACCTTTCTGTAGACTTTTATTCTCTAGGGATACTCCAGGAATCTTCCTGGGCAACTCTTGCTGGATATGCTACTGGGGAGCTCAAGAATCATCCTAGGCAAACAACTCGGGAAACTGCGCTGAGGTCTTAAGAATCATCTTAAGCAAATGGCTCTGCTGCGGAATTCAAGAATCGTCTTGAACTGGAGACTTCGCTTGGGGATCTCAAAAATCATCTTGAGCGAGCGACTGTGGGGATTACACCGGGGTCTTAAGAATTATCTTAAGAAAGCGACCTCGTTGGGGAGAACACCAGGAATCGTCCTGAGCAACTGGTCCTTTGGTGGAACACCTGTAAAACAAGAATAATAGTAACCTGGATCATGCTTATGATGCGTATGCTTCTGCGCCATGCCCCACACGGTGGGAATGATATGCGTTTATGCTAAATGTTGTGCAATCATGCACAATGTTATGCAATCATGCACAATGCTATGCAATCATGCAATATGATGTGATCCCGTCAGCGAAATAAATGCCGAGGGGGAAATTCTCCTGTCAAGGAGAAAGAACTACTCAGACAGAGGAATCATCCTGCTGAGGAGAAAACTGCACGCCAATATCAATCGAACTTTGTCTGGGGAACTGATCTTCCGCGGACTGCTGCAGGGAAAACAACTTCAGCTGATATCTGCAGGGGACGAAGCTCTACGAGAACCCGAACCTGCTGAAGGAAAGCGATGTCAATCGCGGGAGTAAACCGTGTGGCCGTCTCGGCTACTCTTCTGGGGATGACCACTCTGTGGGGAAACAACTTCGGCTGCTCCACACTCCGCTGGGAAAACATGGTCTGATCAACTTCCAAGGACTCGGCTCTCTTGGACATCCGCAAACTCGGCTGAGGAAGGAGAAGTCATTCTGCTTCGCCGAAGAGAGTACGACTCTGGGGAGATACAGCGTCAGCTGTTCAACATCTGCTAGGGAAAATCCACTCATGGCCCCAACTGCTTCCAAGGATTCGGCTTTTCTGGAGGTTTGCGGACTCGTCCGGGGAGAGAAATCATTCTACTTCACTGGAGAGTACATCCCTGGTGAGGAATTTCTCTAGGGAAGAAAGAATCATCTGACTTTGGGGGAGAGTGCAACTCTGCAGGGGAATACAACGTCAGCTGTTCCAACACTCTACTGGGGAAGAGGGAATCATCCGACTTCGGGAGAGAATACGACTCTGGTGGGGAATCTCAATTCCGCTGGAGACTTCAGTCTGGCGCCATTAGTTACTGCATATTTTGGCGTACGAACAATTCCCTACGAAACCTGCACTTGTGACCCGGTGCTGGGGAAAGAATCCTGCTTCGGTGACTTTACTGGGGAAAGAAAACAACTCTGCTTGGGGATGCTTCCTTCAAACCATTGACAACTGATTGTACTCTCCGGGGACTGACCTAAACTGAGGTTGATTGCGCGCGGCACACTGCTGGAAATGCCCCTACTATCAAGGATGTCGATCTTAATCTGCTGAGGATCCTTCTGATCCTACTCTGATACGGGGTAAAATATGATCTCGACTCTTCCGGGGATAATAAGCAACTTTCATCTGCTGAAGAGTGGCAATTCTGATTTAACAACATCCACAAGGAATTCAAACATTACTCGGAGCGCTGGCGTCCGTCGAGCTTCGTATCGGGGAACATGACAACATGCGGGTCATTGGGAAATACTGTGTCAGATACCTTTAGGTTTTTTTGTTTTTCTGGTTTAGGGTAAACACGGATTATGTACACAGTGGGAGATAGGGAAAATACTAGACGAGAACTAGCATTCAAGGGTATACTACCAGACGAGAACTGATAGGTTAGGAAAATTGAACGACAACTGTTTTAGGTTTTGAACATCAGACGGGGCTGACTGGATAACAGACTGAGAACAAGACAACCAGGCGAGAACTGGCTGACAGCTGACGTACACCAGACGAGAACTGGTATACCACGTAGGTTAAAGCACACGATGACCAGATGAGAACTGGTTACGCAACGACATGTACCAGACAAGAACTGATACAACACTTTGAAGAAACGGTGACCAGACGAGAATTGGTTACCAATGACATGTACCAGACGGGAACTGATACTTACAATAAACTGCACCAGACGGGAACTGATGCTTACGATAAACTGCACCAGACGGGAACTGATGCTTACGGGTTTGCCAGGCGAGAACTGGGCTTTGGAAACGACTGGTTACTAACACGCAACAGGTTTAAGCTGCAGGATAATGATCCAATGATAGCACAGCTTTTTATTTGGAATGTTAAGGGTTTTTTGATAAGGGTATTGACATGATTCCCCGATACTCAACTCCGGCTGGGGATAAACAGGCTGGTTTGAACAACTTGCCCCAGTACAATGCAACTTGCCCCAATCTAACTCTTGGGAGTACTTGCTCTGAACAGCTTGCCTCGAGAATACTTGCCCCGGTATCTGTACGACAACAGAATTCAATCTCCATTAGACACATAACAACCCAGTTGATTTCAACATTCTCTGCGATGACTTGCCCCTGAATGAGCGTTCTAGCGACTTAACCCGATCTGATTATCCACTGGAAGTATCTGCTTTCAAATATCCGCATTCTGTATAACTGCCCCTGATTGGTTCTCGAGAAAACTCATTTCTGATTAACTGCTTTTCAAACAAACTGCCCCTGATCAACTGAAGCTTCGGGACTTGTCCTCAGACTAGCTGATTCTGAACTCATTGGAAGTCGATGCCCCTGATTCACAAGGCTTTCACAACATACTGGTTCAGACTGCTGAATTACTCAGTCCTGCTTGATTATTCCCTGCTGGAATTTCCTTCATGCCAACTACTAGCCTGCAATTAAAATTGTCTATTCATGAATGGTAATCCTAATGCAGTGTTTATGCAGATTTTGAAACAAATTTGAGCTGTCACTCATTTACATGCATGATTGAGTGACGAATGAACCGAAGTTCAAACGTAGTGCTTACGTGGTCAGTGAAAATACAACAAGTATGTGACTAGCAAGTCAAGAAGGAGTCAGGTTACTCGACTTTATCGTAATGCGCTTCATACTAACCCTACCTCAATTAGGTCTTTTAAGGGTTGTATCGTGGTCGGGTTCACGGTTCGTGAAACAAAGGATATTCGGCTCAAATTTTGATTTGTACCCACCCCGTCTACGTGATGACCTCCAATCCTAAGGTTCAGTTAACCTGGCACAAGCACTCGCCTCTTCGAGGAGTATGTTGAATGGTAAGAACCACAATTAAGGAATTCACAAGCTTTTCTTCTAGAGTGATAGTTACTCCTTCTTTGCTTTCGGTGTCTGTGTACACGACTTTGTGATTTGCTGGGGAAAATTTTCTTTTTAATCCCTCTTTTTCATTCTTTTGATTCCCTAACTTTTGCCTGGACTGACTCATTTTGAGTTCTTTTCGATTTTTCGATTTCTTTTGAAGTCCAGCGGGATGCCCTAATTTTTGCCTAAGTATTAGCTTTCTCAGCTTTTCTTTCCTTTTACTTAGCGGGCTTTCTTTCTTCTTTCTTTTGGAACAAAGTCGTGTGACACTGGTTGTCTTGATTGCTCCGAAAGGATTGTAACTGTCTCACTCCTGATTGGTGAGGTTTAACCATTGTGGTTGATGAGGTACGACCTCTGGCGAGGAATATGATGTGATTGGTCCTCGAAGGACAACACTCCTCTATAAGACTTGAACGCTCAATCAAGCTAACTGACAACTACCCTGCCCCGGGTTAAGATGTAAGGGTTAAAAAGTCCGAAAGAAATTCCTACTTCTCGGCTCGAAGTGGTTAACAAGGGATTCTCTTCCTTATCTCTCCGGTGTTTAGGGATTTGAAACAATGCCTTGTACGTCATCGGCAAGGTTTTATCTGAAAGCAATACGATCATTGGTTATGAGTATTTATTTTCATCATCCTCCCTCCGATCTTTTCTAGTCACGATGATAAAGTGGAGTGAATAAAATGCAAGTGTCAGTGCAATGCAGTAAATGAGCGACAGCGACATGATTAATTCAGAAAAATGCATAGTCACTTTATTATTATCACCATTCGAAACATACAATGTTTAAATGCAAGTAGTAACTAACAGAAAAGAAACTACAAATGCACATGGTAAAAAAATTCGAGGCCTGCCAATGCTGAGGACGTCTGCCTGTCTGGATCACTAGCTTTCGGAAATACCCTTCTGAATCTGCGAGCTCAGACAGCTGAGGGGTTGTCATGCACCACCAAAACTCCATCCGGAAAGGAAATGCACCCTTTGTCGATCAATTGTTGCACTTTCGCCTGGAAAGCTTTGCAATCTTCAGTTGAATGCCCTGGAGATCCACCATGATAACCACACTGAGCGTGGGGATTATACCCTGGAGGGTAAGGCTCTGGCACGGGCTTGAGAGCTTTCGGTTCCACCAAGGAATTCTGCATCAAACGCGGAAGAATTTGGCTATACGACACAGGTACTGGATGGAAAGGAGCGTTCCTTCGTTCCAAGTTGTTACGAGGTCGGTTCTGATTCTGACGCTGATTCTGATAACCTCGGCCACGGGCTCGTGGACTTGCAAGAGGAGCGACATAAGGTTCCCGATGGGGTGCCTCAGGCACAGTTGTCTGTCCAGAATAACGAGACACAGAAGATACTGACCGCTGAGAAGACGGAGAACCAACAGATTTCACCGATTCGACTTGAGGATATCCAACATCTGTCAGGACCGCATTGATCATAGTTTCATCTTCAGATTGAGAGCCACAGAGAGATTCAGTTTCACTGGCCTGACCTCTTGAAACATTCGGGATTCTTCCAGTCTTTACACCATACTCGATGCGCTCTCCCGTCTTTACCAACTCAGAGAAATTTGGTGCGGTTTCAAACATCCTTTCGAAGTACGGGCTCTGCAAGGAGTTTACGAACATGCCTTTCAGCTCTTGGTCTAGGAGCGGTGGTTGCACTCTACCAGCAAATTCTCTCCATCTCTGAACATACTTTCTGAAAGATTCATTGTTCCCTTGAGACAATTCTTGCAGTTGCACGCGAGTAGGAGCTTCGTCAAGATTATAGTCGTACTGCTTCAGAAAGGCATTGGCTAAGTCCATCCATGATCGGATCTGATCACGCTCTAACTGCATATACCAACTCAGAGGTGCCCTAGTCAGACTATCTTGAAAGCAATGAATCATCAGCTTGTCGTTGTGCACAAATGAAGTCATTCTTCGGCAGAACATCACCAAATGTTGCTTCGGGCAACTATCTCCTTTGTACCTTTCAAACCTCGGCATTCTGAACTTCGGAGGTAACACTAGGCCAGGAACTAGACACATATCTGCAGCACTAGGAGTAACAGCGTCTTTGCCTTTCAAGGCTTTGAATCTCTCATCTAATGCACGAAACCTTTCAGCATACACGGGAGCTAATGGGTCTTCATTATTTGCTGTTGGGACCTCTCTTCGGGGCTTTTGCACAGGGAAGGCAAAACCCTGGTAGTCTGAGACATCAACAGAAGGAGAACGTTCACCTCGGACAACAAACTGCTCACGCAGACCTTGGTCTTCAACAGATGGCTGCACAAGCTGAGCTGCAGTAAGGTTGTTTACTTGCGGAAAGTCTTCGTCGTGCAGAGATCCATACAGAGGATTGGACGTCACGGTGAAACCTGACAAGGTATCAACAAACTGGAAGCTACTCTCTGACATAGCTACCAACAACTGTCAGCTGACTTCACTGCTTGACTCTGATCAAATCTACTTTAAATCTGCTTCAACCTCTTGGTCGTCTTCAATATTCACCTTCAGAACCAAAATAATGGCTGGATAAGAGCTCTGAATAACTGGCGAATGGTATGCAATATGATGCGAAGATGCCTATGCAAATGCAATGCAGTGCAACAAACACGGGATCACAGCCCCCACACAATCTAAATACTGCTGCACTGCTGACGGAGTACGGTTGCTCTGAAGAGAAGACCAGAATAACGGGTAGGTTGGAAGCCAAGTTTCCTGCACAAAAAACCCTCCCACTCACAGGTATGGACCTATATCTGACAAGGTACGGCATCCTATGCGGTCGTCAGCGTCACAGACTTTCAGAACTGACGATACGATTCCCAGAAGGAGTGGCATCATCGAGCCCTGAAGAGGCCTCACTTAGCTAACTTCCAAATGATCGGTTCCTAGAGTCGACAATCCTCACGTCTGGACTCCCCTCAGATCCTCAGGACCGGAAAGGAGCACCTCTGTGAGAACCTCGTCTGAGCGCAGATTTTCGTAGGGAACTGTGTCTGCTCAGCAGACAGGTTCGTCTACTACTTCTCCGCAACTATATCTAGGTGCATAATCAAGCCCAGGTCCGGCTTATCTCTCAATCATAGAACACCCGTAACACCCCAACAGCAACAGATAATATCGATAAATAAGCCCCAATAGCCAAGCAAACAAGCGCTAGGATTGACTCTCTCTTAGGGGACGTTGGATCCCTAGGAAACTAGTATTTCCCCAGCAGAGTCGCCAGCTGTCGCTACTGCGAAAATCGGCGCCGGCTGACAGAAGAGTCGCCACCGTGCGTTATTTATCCCACGGGAGGGAAAGGAAACGCTCGAAGTAAACCTCGCAAAAAACGGGGAAAGGTATGGTCATCGCAACCAAAACCTGGGTTCGGGAGTCGGTTACGCAAGGGGAAGGTATTAGCACCCCTCACGTCCGTCGTACTCGACGGGATCCACGCTTGCTTGGGTTGTCTAAAGGATGCAAAACAATCTATCTACGGCTGCTAAATCTAAATAGAAGGGAATTGACTCGATAGAGCGTCGCACTCTATGCCTACGTATTCTTAAGAGAGAAAGTCAGAGTCAACGTAGTTCGGGACTACAGGGAAAATTGGCTCGCCAAGACCTCGCGTCTTGTGCCTACGTACTTCCACACTGCATGGAAGATCAGAGCTTTACGTAGTTCAGGCTAACTACGGCTAAACAAGGATTCTCACACAGCAGCGAGAAAATAAACTGGTTTCAAAGGTACGGGAACCTATGGGCAAAACTACGGCTTGGTCTCAAATGCACTTGGGCAAGAGAGAAAAAAGGGTAACAATTAATCGTCAGCGGGAAAGTATCGATCGCACAGCAGCGAGAGAACAGAAAGTCAGTTGTTAGTGTGCTCGCTAGGATATCGCATCCTATGCCTACATATTCTCGTCTGGTACGAGAAATCAGAGCAGCTGTAGTTCGGCTACTTCGGGACCACAACTCAAATCTCGTTTTATTAACATTCTGAAAAATGGTTACAATGATTGAATACGGAAAAATAAACTCCTAAAACAAATCCTATCCATTACGGAAAAAGCAAGTGGAAAATAGTCCCCTAACAAGTGGACTTCTAATTCTACCTCTAAAAAGGTGAAATAATCTCTATGAAAATATATCCTAAAAGAAAATGTACTTTAAAAAATATTAAGTCTACACTAATATTTTTTCTCTTTCTCCTTCTTTTCTTTTCAACTATTTTTCCTCTCTTTCAAAGTATTTTTTCATATTTTTCTCATATTTTTTCAATATATTTTTCTCTTTATTTTATTGTTTTTCCACTTTTCTTTTCTTTTCTCATTATATTTTCTTTTTTTTTTCTTTTACTATTTTTCTTTTCTTTCTCTATTTTCATAATGTTTCTTTTCCTTTATTTTTCTCACATGAAACAATTAAACTATATATAAAAAATAGAAGAAACAAAAAATACAAGGGAGGGGGGTGTACTGGTACAGAGGGATTACTAAGCAGGAAAAATCAAAGCAACTGAGATTGGGCCCAGCCCAATTAATAACATAGGAAAACGGAGGGGGTGTAAGTGAGTGAACTGGGGTGTATGCTGGCAGCAACATTCACGTGGGCCCAAGCCCAGAATCTACCCACACAGAGGGAGTGTTTTCCAAAACGGAGGGTGTACGCAGCAACATGCATTGGGCCTTTGAGCCCAAATCCACAACTCAGCATAACAAAACAACAAACCCTAGTTTTCCCTGGGTACTGTTCATGGCCTTTGCGCAGTTCCCCCATCCCTTTCTCAGACTCAACCTTTCTTTCGTTCTACCTTGACCCCTTCTGAAACTATCCCAGATTCCCTTCATCCTAACCTTCCTTGATTCATCTACCACCATAATCATCAAACCAAATACCTGTGAAGAATGAACGGAGAATAAATTTTCTGGAGACGATAACCAATGCCTTCGAAGATTCGCGATGATGATCGGAGAAGCTTGAAGAGCTCGCTGGATGGACGAATCTGGGAAAAACTGAATGAAGAACCTGAAGATCTCAACGATGCTGTCGACGAACGAGGAAAACTGGAGATTCGAAGATGGCGTTGTGGAGATTCTTCTGGAAATGACGATGAACATGCAGATCTGATGAATATTCATCATTCCTAATGAATTTCTGGAGACTTCTTGCGTGCGAATCTGGAAATCATGAAGGGCGGTTGATGACGGTTGAAGGCTCGAATGGAGTTCTCGAAGAAACTCGCTGAGGAATTGTTGATGGAAACCTGAAGGGACCTCGTAACCTGACGAAGATGAATCGATCTGGGAGTTCATGACGGTTCTTGAAGCGGAAAACAATCCTTGAACGAAAACGGTGATGAGATCTTGAAGATCTTGAAGTTTTGCTGACGATCTTCGAAGTCCTTCTGGGAAAAATGGAGGATGAAGTACTTCTAACGATTTTGTGGATGTTTTCTGTCAACGGATGAGAAAGGTTGATGGTGGTTGTTTGATGAAAAAATCGTAAATGTGATGATGATCAATTGATGAAGATGGAGATTTTCTGGGTTTGGATGATGATTATGTATGATGATGATTGATCAGAGGAGGAAGATGAATGTTGGTTGAAGTTTGATCAAAGAAGATGAAGATTGATCGGATTCTGGAAGTTTTTGGGTGTTTGTGGGTTTCCGGCGGGTTGTGGCGGCGGTCGGCGGCCATTGCATGCCGGCCGGTGGGAGGTGACCGGCGAGACTGCATGCATGAGGGGAAGGAGGAAGTGGTGACAAGTGTCACCGGTAGTGGGAAGGGTTAACGCATGCAGGACGCGTGTCCTGGGGCGTGGCAGAGAGAGAGGGAAAATGGAGTGGCGTGGCGTGATCGGGAAGCGTAACGTGGGGTCTCCTCGTTCATACACGTGGCTGCTGATGCTTTATACTGCTGGCAGTTTCTGGAATACTCTGGATGCTTCTGGAAACTGCTGGGAAATTCTGGACGGATCTGGACTGCATTGGGCTTGCGAAATGGATATGGGCCCACCAAAAACTGATAAAAAAAACTCACAAAAAGCTGCATAAAACAGATCAGCCCAATTTAACCTAAACCTAATTAACTAAACTAAACTCAATTAATTGCTAAACTAATAACACTCTAATGAATCCACTAATCTAAAAATTAATAAATCTCTAATAAAACCTATATTACCTATTTAAATTCTATAAAAGAAAATTTACTATTAAAAGAAAAAGTCTATTTATTCTATTAAGAAAATAGTAAAAACCTATTTAAATTCTATTATTCTATTTAATATGTTAAAAGAAAAATTCACTAATATTCTACACTAATCTAAAAATGATTTTAAAAGCTATTAAAACTATTTAAAAACTATTAAAAACCTATTAATATTCTAAAAATGAAAAATGCTATTTATTTCTATAAAATTCTATATCATCCTAAAATGATTAAAAATCTATTTAAAAAGAATTAAAACTATTAAAAATCCTATTAATATTCTAAAAATTCCTAAAAAATCTATTAAATCCTAAAATGATTTAAAAACTATTTAAACCCTAAAAATAGTCAATAAAATCCAGAAAAAACACAATAATTCCCAGAGGGACAAAAATAGCACCGAACGACACATAACACCGCGAGAGCACACCAAAATAGCCGGTAAAAATAAACGGGCACCGAAATATCCCAAAAATCGATTCTATCTATCTAAACTGATTAAAAACACCTGAAACACGAGACGAGAGCTGTGATCCCTGATAAAATCAAAACAAATGAAAAAATGTACTGTATGCAATATGCAGATGCGAATGCGATTATGCGTCAAAACCTCGAGCCAGATACGAGACCCGGTTGGTCAAATTTTGGGGTGCAACATTTACTATCTGATCTTGCCGCAACTTTCGCTTGTTGGTTCGTATCTTAATTAATTTCCCACTTTCGTGGCAAAACTACTTTTAAATAAGTTCTCGCTTTCGCGACGAAGTTTATTCAGTAAATTAATTTTAAACACTAAGACCATAAACAACTTTTGAAAAAGACAGTTTTCAACCGGTTATTATCAAATCCCTTTCGAATTATTACTACATATCGATTACTTGAATTTAGCTAGACATGGATTTGGGAAAGGGTAAACATAAATAAAAACAATAAATAATAGCATGCATCATAATAAAAACTGGAATTACGATTGAAATGAGAAACCTGTAAATATTCCAATTGGCCTTTGGGCAGATCCTCCACAGATGTTGGCAGGATTCTGGTCTTTGTGCCAATTTGATCGTACAACGGAAATAGAAATTACAGAAGAATGAAAGGAATGCAGAAAAAGAAAAGGAGAAACAAATAAGAATAAAAACTGGAAAGGTTGCTCTGGAAATAAATTGGCAGCACTTCGTTGTATGAATGCGGCTCCCTTTTTGAGGTCCCCTTCTTCCCTTTTTATAGAAATGGAATTCTAACGGTTATAATTGAAAAGGGTGGACTTTGAGGCAGAATAATCAGGGAGTAGTGGTCCACTATTTGGGACTTGGAACTGCTTCTTTCACGTGCATTTGAAGTGGGGCGTTTTTGCCTGCATGACGGTCGTCACAAGGTGTGACGGTCGTCACCCGTGTGACGGTCGTCATGGAGCTGTGACGGTCGTCACATCAGCAAAATCAGCATTCTGCGCTTTTCATGATGTTTTCATCCGGTTTTCGTCCATATTTCATCTGAGATTGCTTCTTTTCTTCATATTACCTTGTTTAGACGTGATCATCAAATACCTGCAAAACATCAGACAAACAACACGGAAATAACCCGAAATCGGATCGAAAACAGTTAAACTTTAGTTGAATTATGCATCAAAATATATATACGATTTCGTGTTATCATTAAACCACTTAAAAACACCATTCTCCCAAAAGTAAACCTTCAAACCAAGCAAGTTTGACCTTATACTCAAAATCTGCCAAACCTTTGTCCAGACCTGTTTTCATCATTCTAACCATTCATACACCTTCAATATATGATGCCTCAACTGTCCATAACATAAAGCAACCTCATCCTCATTTATTTTGAGATTTGTCACAAGTTCTTCACATTTCCTTCAAGTGCAAGAAAGTTGTTTTCATCAAAGTATTGGTTGGACAACAGTTGAAGTGTTTCAAGGTTTTCTTTGCTACAATAAGCTTGCTTGGAGGTCTACAAGAGGTTAGTGGTCACTATCCCTTTCAATTTTATCATGAGCATGATTGGCATGATTGGTGTTTAATTGCAAAATGTAGTCTATATGCAAATCTGCCAGTTTTTGTTGTTTGCTTCGATCATTGTTATGTCTAATTATTTGTTGGCCATTTCATGATGTAGCTTTGCACCTAAGTTATGTTTGAACCCTAGGAGATTTTAATTCATAACCGTCATGGTTGGATTTGGATTTGAGTGCTAAGACTTTCCATTGGGCTTATTGTTGTCATTGCCTTGTTGATATATCTTTATGTGAAGACTTTGCATATGCTATGATTGTAATGTGTGCACAGCTGTTTTTTTTTGCTAATGTTTCTTGCTCTGATCTCTTTGTGCATCTCACCTGTTTTAAAATGTCATGTCTGCCCTTAGGGAATTGTGCTAGGTTTTGTTTGGTATTAATGAGGTTGAAATGACTCATACAAGGTGTGTTGAAATATACCTAAACCTTTGAGGATCAACAATGTTTTTTCAATGCTTGTGTATGTTGGTTGATCTTAGAGGAGATCATTTGTGAAGCTGTGATTGGAATCCATCAATAAAGCATTGATTGGAATACCAAGAGCTGATTTACCTTGTTGCTACTGACTCCTCAGTGTTATGTTGTTCTTGCTGTTGCCTTAGGTTTGCAAATTCTCATTAGGAGGTGTGTTCTGGATTTGTTATGGCAATCTGTTAGGGGTGTTAACTTGGTTATGCTTAGAAGTTTGTTTTGGTCCTGCCAGGGGTCCATTGCTTGTGGCTGCATCAGCCTTGGCTATTTGTTTCTGTGTTAGGAAAGTTTGTTTTGGTTGTACATTATGTTTGGCTAAGGCATGGTGATTCATCAATTGACTGTTTGAAGCATTAAGAATTTTGCCAGCATGTTCATTTTGTGTTAAGTATTCTTTGTACCATTATGTAGATGTGTAGCATTTGGCATTTCTATTGAGCATTTTGTGTTAGTATCATTATGCAGATGTGCATTTGTTTTGGTTGAAGATTAACATGGTTATGATTGGCATGTCTATTTATTTCTTCATCAGCATTGTTAAAATGTTGTGGCTCTGAGAGAGCCCTTTTGAGTTCATCAATTCATTGTAACTGTCAACATGTTGATTTGGATTGTTTCTGTTGAAATGATTCAGAGCTGTTGGAGCTTTTTTCTGATGATCAATATGTGTTTTATTCATGTTTTGTTAGTTTCCAAGTCACTTTGAGGTTTGTTAACCTCTGACATCAAGTCTCATTTTCAAACTTAAAAGCTATCACCATTTGTATGTGCGTATTCAGTGACTGTTATAAATTGTGGATTGATAAGCATTGATGTTGAGCTGTTGTTTTAAAATTTGGTTAAATGCAAAGTTTGTTCTAAACTACTTCCATAAGTTGCAACTGAATGGTCATTTCATGATTTAGTTTGGATTAGAGTTTGTTTCTTTAAGCATAATCATGAGTAGCATATTTGAAGCATGTATATGGCTCTCTTTGAGTTTGTTCATGTCAGTTTTGATTCACAACTTCCAAAGTGCATTTTTAAGGCAATTTGAGCTCTTGCATATCATTTTTTGATTGGACTTGTTTTGGTATGAGTTTTGCATCAAGAATCATTGGTTTATATGTTTATGATTTGTGCATACCTTTACATGTCATTAAATCCAAGTGTCATGAGTTGTAGATACTCTTATGCATTTCTAAGCTTCCACTTGCATTTACATTCGAATTTTGAAATATGTACAGCATCTTGAAAAACTGAGGTTACCACTGAGATCCTTGTGAAATTTCATGTGAGATGGACCTAAACTTTGTTCAATTTGGTTGAGTATTGATGAAGTTTTGGTGTTGTCGTTTTCCATCGTTTTGCTTGCCTTCATGTTTTTTGCCTTGGCCAGATTTTCATGCTTTGTTAAGTATTTAAATTTTAGGGGTGGAAAAATACACGGATGTATCGCCACCCCAGTGGTTAAACCCTCATATTCTCATGCGCCTTTCACATGCTTGTCTTGGGTTCGATCCACAGTGGAGATAAACCCTTTTTGTTATTTTTCATATTTGCCTTATTTTCATTATTTTGTGTATTTTCCTTCCTTTCATTCTCAAATGCGCTCCTTGGCCCAGTTGGTGTAGTTTTAAGTTGTTATTCAAAGGGTGGTGGGTTCAACACCCACCAGGTGCCTCCCTTTCCTTTTTATCATTACTTTCCTTGTTTTTATTTATTTTATTTTAATTGTTTAAAATTTTATAAAAATCATAACTTCTTCATTTTTTGTTATTTTTTATTGTTTTTTTTTGCATTAGTCTTGTATTTGTGTATATTTTCATGTGGTGCATTAACATTCTAGGATTTCATTTGTGAAAACAATATTTGCATTAAAAAACATTCATGTTTCCTTTTAGGGTTTGTTTACCCTCCTAATCATTTCAAAGCTTTGTTATTCATTTTCTCTAGTGTGTTGTTTTGCTTAATGTGAGTTCTATGTTTGTCAAACCTTGTGTGTGTAATTACAATTACTTGTGGCTTGTAAGCATTATGTTTGATTCATTTGATCACCATGTAATGTTCCCATGATGTTTGACTTATTTGCATTAGTCGTTACCTTCATCTTTGTCAAGATATGCTTAAAGTCTTCATTCTTCAAGAACTCAACTTTGCTTGCCTATTGTTATACGCTTGCATGCTTTGGTCGTAACCATTCCTCCTATTTGAAATCTTTGCTTGTTGTAACATGCTTGTATATGCTTGGATGTAACCATGTTTCTTGTATTCATCCTGTTTAATGTTTATGCTTTGTTAAGTTTATTTTCCCCAAGCGATGAAACTCTTTAGTTCTCATCCAAGTTGCTTCCCCTTCTATCCTTCCAAAGGAAAGTCTATCTGTTGACATTTGGGTCATGGATAGCTCATCTCCTTCCCTCGACTTTGTCAAGTCATCTACACTTAGTTAAGTTAGAACATGTCCATTGGACTTTGCTTAAGTCTAAAAAGCCTACCCCTTGTTAGAAGTGCTCTTTCAATTATAACTTAGGAAGAGTTTGTTAACTCTATGTAAGAATCATGGAGATGATTACTTACTTCCCCTTCTTGAGTGTTCAACTTAGATCTAGAGAGTTTCCTTAAACTCTACACAAGCATTGTAATGTTTGTTCCCCCTTGGACCTTGATCATAATCAAGTGTTCTTCAAACCTAGTGAGGTGAACTACGATTGCTCTGATTCTATCCTAGTTAGGATACGAAGGCAGAAGACGCGATGTCTTTGCAAGCAAACTTAGTGTATATATCTTTAGGTCTTAACCTATAATTTTTACCCAATCCCAATCCATAGCAAACATTTAGCAAACTTAGCATACCAACAAACAAAAGGTTCCTGTAGAGTACTACAAATGTTTAGAATGTGAAATACCTACCCTATGCATAACCAACCCCCAATCCCCGAATCTCTTAGCGTTGTTGTTACATCGTGCAAAAGGTTCTTTCTTTCTTTAGACCTTTCCTTTGGATAAATTAAAGTCCGGTTGTGAATTTAAAGAATTAAAGATTCAAGTTAATCAATAGCTTGGTATCACGATTCTCACCGAAACAGGTGGCGATTCTGTTTAATCATTTGCGAGCATACGATTCGCTCGTGGTCATATTTTTCGTGATGCGACACCCACTCCATGTTTTCATCATTTCATGAATTCCAACAATCCCCCACTTGAATTTAAAATGTGATTTTATAATGAATGCCAAACGTTTCTAAGATTGTGTATAAACAAAGGTGTCTACAACTTGAACCTCTGCATAGCAGGTAGGATTCTGATTCAACAATAATGACACTATTGTCTTGAAATCTTTCTCATACATCAAACCTGCGCACAAAATTTTCTTAAAATGTATTATAATATCCTGTAGTTTAATGGCTCTGCACCTGATCCTTGTTTATTCAAAACTCTAGGAATTCTATCTCTAAATTCCATAGGTTACTGACCTAAGTTCCAGAATTACATAAGTGAGTCTATCAAGAGTACTCACGTAACCTAGGTGTCCCCTCATACATAGTATATATCTCATTAAGAGATTGTATCATCTCATCCTCTTAGGACTTCAGAATTCATGCTTATTTACTCTAGCATGATCACCTAATATTGCTCACAACTTGTTATTATCCATTGAACTTATTTCTTGGGATCTCTAGTCATTTAGGTCAGGTTACCATGATGAGAAATTATTTTTTCTATAGGCACTAGTCTCGTCATATTAGATGTATTATAGACTTTATCTCTAGATAATCCTTTCGTAAAAATCTTCTAAATTTTCATTAATGCGTACATGATCTACTCTTATAGATCCTTTAGAGATGCAATATCTACCCTTGTTGTGCTTTCTTCTAATTTGACGTATTTTACTATTATAATAACGATTCTTAATTTTTGCAATAGTTACAATACTATTGCAATGGGTCAACACAACAGACATTGGTTATTCCACACAGGATTCTCAAATAGAAAGTATGTTAACCAACTTGCTTGTTCACTAACAGTCGCTAAAGCCATTATCTAAGACTTCATCATGGAATGAGCCAGGATAGTCTGTTTCTTTGATTTCTAAGATACAATTCCTCTAGCTATATTGAATATATAGCCAATAGTTGCTTTGGAATCATCTGATAAGGTATTCCAATCTGCATCACTATATCCTTCAAGTACAGCAGGAAATATTTGATAATGCAAACCAAGATTAAATTTTATTAAGATACCGCTTGACTCACTCAATAGCTTGCCAATGCTCTTTACTCAGTATACTAGTAAACTTGCCCAATAATTCTACGACATATGCAATGTCGGGTATAGTACAATTAGTGGCATACCTAAGACTGCCAATGATGCTTGCATATTCTGTTTGACACTTTCACTAGTGTTCTTAAATAGTTTCGAGTTTAGATCATATGGTATGCTCGAAGGTCTACAATCAAAGTAATTATATTTCTTTAAGATCTTTTCCACATAGTGTGATTGATCAAAATAAATTCCTTGCTTAGATCTCGTGATCTTGATACCAAGAATCACACTTGCTTCTCTGAGGTTTTTCATATCAAAATTGTTTCCTAACAATGATTTCACATAATTAACTGTATGAATGTTTGACTCAAATATGAGTAAATCGTCTACATCTATACATATGATAGTGCAAATGCGATTCTCAGATTTTTCATAAACACATTTATCACTTTCATTCACTTTGTACCCATTCGATATCATTATGTTATCAAAATTTTCATGCCATTGCTTTAGAGCTTGTTTTAGACCATACAAATACTTATCTGACTTGCAGACCTTGTTTTCTTGTCCATGAATCACAAACTCTTCCTGTTGATCTATATAGATTTCTCCTTCTAAGTCATAATTTAAAAAGGTTGTCTTAACAAACAATTGGTATACTATTAAGTTATAAATAACAACAATTAAAATTAGTACCCTAATGCATGTAATTCTAGTGAGTGGAGAAAAAGTGTCAACGAAATCTATATTTTATCTTTTCCTATAACCTTTGGATACAAGCTGAGCCTTGTACTTATGAACATTTCCATCCGGTTGTAGTTTCTTTTTCAAAAACCATTTCCAATTGATTATTTTGCAACCAAGACGCATATCTACTAAGTGCTAAGTCCTGTTAGCTTCTAGAGAATCCATCTCATCGTTAATAGCTTCTTGCCATAAATCTACATCCACGAATGACAATAATTTTTTAAGAATTGATGGATCTTCCTCTACTGTATAGGTCGCATAATCTGGCCTATAGTATTTAGTGACTCTTACTCATTTACTTTGTTGTGGTTTTGTTTCTACTTCATGGTTGCTTTCAATGCTTCTTATCACAGGAATGTGATTCGATTCAGTGCCCCCACTTTTTCTCGATTTGAAAGGAAATTTCTCTTCATAGAATTCAACATCATTTGATTCTATGATTACTTTAGCATTTAGGTTATAACACCTATATGCCTTGATGTTTGTTGCATACCCAATGAATACACATTCATAGGTTCTACTTGTGAGTTTGTCTCGCTTCAGATCTGGAATTCTAACATAAGTCAGACAACCCCAAGTTCTTAAATAAGATAAGTTTGGTTGTCTTTCCTTTAATATCTCATAAGAAGAGATGTTACTTTTTGACTTGGGAGCTCAATTCAGAATATATTAAACAATCAACAAAATCCCCCCTCCCCCAACCAGTGAGAAGTCACAACATAATTCAACATAATTACAACAATAAGTTCAATAAGAGTTATATTCTTTCTTTCCACTTTACCATTGATTTTCGGAGAGTATTATGCAGTCGTTTCATGTATATTTCCATGTTGTTTATAAAATTCATTAAATAACCTAGAATCGTATTCAGTTCCCCTAGCACTACGAAGTTTCTTAATTTTCTTGCTAAATTGATTTTAAAATTCATTCACATCATCTTAAATATGTCAAGCACTTCACTTGTATTCATTCGGTGTTCATAAGTATAATCATAACAGTCTTTGAGAAAAGTGATAAAGTAACATTTGTTATTTCTAGTTAAAATTACATCTAACTTGCATATATCATAGTGTATAAGATCTAGGGGATCAGATTCTTTAATTACTAATTTATGTGAAGTCCTAGTTATTTTTGCTTGACTACAATATTCACATTTTTCTAAATTATTGACATTCAATTTTGGGATTAGGCCTAAGTTGCTTAGATTAGAAATAGTTTGTTAATTAACGTGACAATGTCTAGCATGCCAAATATTAAAATCACATCGAGTAAACAGAAGGAGAAATTTTATTTAAATTAAAATTCAACTTAAACATGCCATCAGTAGCATACATTTTCCCAACAAACGTATCATTCTTAGTGATGATGTACAAATCTTCCCCAATAGACCGATTAAACCCTACCCTATTTAAAATAAAACAAGAAACATGATTCTCCTATTTTCAGGAACATGCATGACATCCTTCAAGATTATAGTTTTTCCTGAGGTGAAGTTCAACTCAACATCTACATTTAAAGTAACATTAGTGGTGTGAGCATCTCCCAATAGAACTTTATTATCTTCATCATTCGTGTATGTATTGAACATAACACGATCATAACAGACACGAAGAGAGACGCCAATGTCTATCCACTAACCAACACTTCTACCAACTATGTTGATTTCGGTGATCATAGTAATGAATTGCTCATTAGTCAGGTTAACTTGTGCACGGGATCTAGCAAGTTTAGGTTTACTCTTATATATCTTAGCCATATGACCCAGTTTTCCATAATTAAAGCAAGTGAAAACTAGAGTGTCATTTCTTTGAGATGGTGGTTGCTGCCAAGCAATTAGAGCAGATGAGGTCCTATAGGGATTCTCATTCTTAATTTGCTTCACATCATTCTAGTTCTGATTCTTTAATTATTTTTCGTTAGGCTTTAGAATCGCATTGAATCTCTTTTTTTATTAGAAACAATTAAGACTTCATATTTCTGAGCTTGTCTCCTAGCTTCTTATTAAATTCAGAAGTGAGTGGTCAGACTCTCGATTAAAAACTCTTTTTTGTGTCGAAGCAAATTTTTGAAATCTTTCTAACTAGGGGGCATTTTGTCAATGATAATAGTAATATGAAATTGTTCGTCGAGGGGCGTACCTTTTGTAATTGTTTCATGAGCAATTTTATGAAGTTCATGGCATTTTGCTTCCACATACATTTCATGTACCATATGATACTTTAAGTTGCAGCTTACAACAGACTCCTTTTTTCCAACTTCCTCATTGTCATACTTCTTTTATAGAGCTTCCCATACCTGTTTAGCAATCTTGCAGTTGCTATAATAATCATAAAGATCATCAGCAAAACCATTTAGAATGTGATTTTTGCAGAGATAGTCATTCTCATGCCATAAGGCGATTTCTTTTCTATGTTGTAAATCACTCCCATCATATTCATCAATTTTATCATTTCCATTTGAATCCACAGAGTTTTTACCATTAGTTTGTCCAGTTGATCCAGAAGGAGCAAGAAGAATATCCTCAATCACATCGTCGACAACCTTCTTTAAGGTTAGGAAAATTTTCCTTTTATCTTGTCAATGTTTAAAGTGAAGACACTCAAAGTTGAATGGTATGTCAGAGACAATAGCCGTGGTTTTGCCAATAACTTCTTCGGTAGCCATTGTAGTTTTTGAAAACATCTTAAAATTGTTGTTACACGATTTTGAAAACAGTCACGGAAGAAGTTACCATGATGAGTCACGAAACAGTTCACTCTCTTTAAGATGTTTCACGACACTGCCCAAAATTATGCAAAGCAGCATAACTACGACAACACCTCCATGATAAAATAGTCTCATTCAACTGTACGATAAATACTTACTTGGTAGGTATCGTTCTAGAGATACACCCTTTGATGATATTAAAACCACTCGATGATTGTGTTAAAACCACTCACAGTTTCTAGAAAAACCAGCCTTTGATGGCGCAGACAAGCCACTCAAAAAACAGAAAAGAAAATTTTAGACGAAGTGGAGTCGAGAGAGAGAGAGAAGAGAAATTTGAAATACGAAATTCTTGAGTGAGTTGCAAGTGATGGGAAGGTCGCTATTTATAGCCAAGGATTTGACTTGAAAGGAGAAAAAACCGTGGGACAAAAACGTGGGAGAGTGGAACCGGCCCAATTAAGACTAGTCGCTATTCAGTTGGTCAGTAAGAAAGCGAGGAGACTTGGTCGGCAAGGCAAAACATGGAGGTTTTGGCCAACATTTAGGGTTATCATTAATTAATTTATATTTAATTAATCCATAATTAAATTACAATACATCATTAATTAATAATAATTAATTAATTTAAATTATACATGATTAATAAATTAATTAATATCAAATAATAATATTAAATAATTTTTCATCATTTTGGGTACCATAAAATATATTGGATCAAAGCTCAAGCCAAAGCCTAAGACCGGACTAGACTAGACTGAGCCAAGCTGGTCGTCTGAATAGACAGTGGCGTTGGGCACACATGTGTTATATTTCATAGTAGTGTGTTATCACCCAACTACAAAAATTGGGCACCCCTTGGGGCCCAACCCAATTTACCCACTTGAAATATATAAACACTACTAAAGTGT